>KK122115.1:61953-174477 GCA_000611955.2 Stegodyphus mimosarum | reverse complement strand
ATATACTGCTCGATATTGAAAATGCAACACCAAGAAGGAGTGGTCAGAAAGTGATGGAAAAAAGACGAAGACATTTAGCAGCAATAAGTGATCTTTATTTCAAAATGATAGTCAGAATACAAAGCGAGAACGGCGTCGGCTCAGTTCGACAGCGATGCACGAAGAAACACGTCTAAGCATAGAGTCAATAAGAGTGCGGATGGTGTCCTAAAGGATGGCTCTCCATTCCCTTTCAAGCATTTGCCACAGTTCGTCTTCTGAACGAGGCAGATGCAGAGTCTGCAAACGGCGTCCAATCACATCCCACACATGTTCGATTGGTGTCAGGTCAGGAAAGTACGGTGGCCAGTGAAGCATCTGTATACCTTGCAGAGCATGTCCGCAGATGCGAGCACTCTGTGGTCGGGCGTTATACTGCTGAAACATTGCATTAGGCAGCCCCTGAAGGTAGGGAATTGCCACCGACCGCGGTACATTATCCAAGTATAGTTGGGCCGTCATTGTGCCTTGAATACGAACTAGAGGTAACCTGGAATCGTAGGCAATAGCGCCCCAAACTCTTATGCCACGTTGTCGGGCGGTGGGGCGCTCCACAGTTACTGCCGGATTAGATCAATCTCCACGTCAACGCCAGACACGTATGTGGTGACTGTCACCGGATAATGAGAAGAGTGACTAATCTGAGAACACGACGTTTCGCCATTCTGTCATCCACATCGCTTCAGTACGGCACCATTCTAAACGTTGGCGTCTATGCTGTGGGGTTAATGGCAGTCTTCTTAACGGATGCCGTGAGTGCAGGCCACGTTCAACCAATCGACGGCAAATGGTTCTCGTCGACACGGAAACATCCCGGGTATCTTGCACATGCTGCAGAATCGCGGTATAAGTGACTTGCGGGACCGCCACAGCTTGTCGGCTGATGCGTCGATCCACGCGTGTTGACGTCACTCTGGCTGCACCTGCACCCCTCCTTCTTCCCACATTCCCTTGTTCCAACCATGTTCGCCATAGCCGATGCACTGTGCTCTCATCCATGTGGCTATCAGCTGCAATTTGACGTAAGGACCAACCCACCCTTCTCAATCCGATCACCATACCCCTTGTAAATCGTCTATCTGCTGGAAGTGCCTTTGTTCACGGCGGCCTAACATTCTCTCCTATTACACGTATCCTCCGGGACAAAAACCAACTTTCTTCGATAATTCGTCTGGCGGAAATAACGACACAATCATTGCCCATTCTGCACGTTCCTTCCCTTATATCTTACTTCACGTGCGTCGGAGAGCTGCGCATTTCACATCATTCGCATAACTCAATGAGGTGCGTCTACTCTAAAATTTGAATAAATTTCTGACCATTCCTTCTTGGTGTTGTATTTTCAATGTCGAGCAGTGTATATAATAAGAAATAATAATAAAAACAAAATACGGGTTGCCCTGCTACCAAGAAAAAAAAACATGTTCACATTACCATTATGGGTGCATCGCCGCAATTTTATACAGCTTACGGCTTTTAGGATAAAGAACGAAGAGGAACAACAAAGGATGTGTGTCTTAACAAGCAGCGAGCGAGGCAGGAAAAAAGGATTGCGCATTATTAGCAGCTAAGTTTGTAGATAAATTTTTGTTTAATCTGATTGGACTAGAGCTATCTGCATTGCAGAATTACATAAACAATCATCAAACAAAAATCGAGAAAGTTATTATCAAGCAATTTTGTTACAAATTTTACATATACATAAATAATTTTAGTGTAATTTTATTTAAAATCGTAGTATCCTTTGTATAACGCAGTATAAACAGTCTGAAAAGTGAAGATTCACTAGAAAAGTGCGGTTACAGGGGCAAATCCATTTAATATTGAGGTAAATGGCTATCTTACTAAATTTGCGAGATAGGGCCAAGCTGATGACGGTTTTGGGGACTAATTTTCTCTCTAAATTTGCTGAGAAATCGGGAAATGTCGCCAAAGTGGCCACCATTTGGTGACATTTTTGTCTAGTCTCTGTATAACTGCATTTGGTATTGTTATTGAAAACTTTAATTGACCCCTATATGTAAATGTAACCATATTCGGCCTGGAAGGTACTGTAAATTTCTCGGAGGCTGAAGAAAAACCGTACAAACCAGAGAGAACATCAGTTCTCAAGCTGAGTTCAGAGTTGACTTCGGAGTATTGATAGATTTTCGTGCGAGTTTTGCTGTTTGAATACTCGAAGTATTTAGCTACATTTTTAAGCAGTTTAATCCGGAGCATAAGTTAATTTATCTACGGATGTTGAATTCAAAGTCAGTATTCAAAGCAAACATAACACACTATAAATTACAGAAGAAGAAACATATTAGAAATGTAGGAACTAATTTATAAATTATAAATAATAAAAAAAGCTGAAAGATTTCTGATTTTATATTCCGTCCAAAGGGGCGTTTTTTTAATGTTTTGTATGTTACCTTTATTTAATATATATCAGGTTTTTCGCGCTTAAATGATAAAATTTAATTTAACAGCAATATCACAAAATAATTTAAAAAGAACATACCTTTAGAATTTCCGATACACAGTGTCGCACACTGGAGATAGAAATGTTTTTTGTTTCGTACAGTGCTGCCATTCTAGCTTTCAAATCGCTGAAGTAGTTAATCAAAAATTCGTTAAAGTCTTATAAAATATGAAATCGATAATAAAACAAATTCCAAATGTGGGCTTCCAGCTGTCCATATTCGAATGAAGGACTGTGTTATTCAAAATTTGATGTCTCTAGGTACCGTTACTTTTTCACAGTGCGAGAAACATACATACATTCATGCAGATTCTTCATTTATTAATTTTTTTAAATATAATGCAGGGCTCTAATATTTTGAAAACTGAAACCCCGTCTATAACGAAACGCCACAAAATGCCAAAACGAAATTAATAGCTCTTCTGGGCTAATAAATGACATTAAAATGCCATTTACGAAGAAACTCAAACAATATTCATTAAGTATGGACTTGCACAGAAATACATCATAGAGCATTTTTTGACAGAGTTTCACATTTTAACTTTTTTATAAAGAGTACCCATGTAATCCACAAGCCGGTTTATCAGGAGTTAACAGTATATATTTTAAAGAATTGGATTTAAAAATATTATCCCTTCAAATAAACATTTACAGAAGTTTTCGTAAGTTATATATGCATCTTATTTACTTTTTCTTCTGGTTACCTAACCTACATTTTTTCTTAATGCCACCATTTTCGGTATATAAAATCATTAAGCACAGCGAATTTTAATTTCTACTTAACTCACTTTTTCCACGAATTCCTATGTGTGCAATAGAGAGACAAATTCCATTCTAAACTTTATTCATAAATGTAGCCTACCCAAACCAATTCGTCTTTCAGATTTTAGCAGATCCAGAAACTTACTTTTCTAGCTTAACAAGTGCTTTTCATTAAAATATGAACTTTATAATATATAAAAACGTCTCAAATAATAGTTGACAAATGTTTATAAAATTATGTTAAGTCAAAATGAAAATACGAAGGTTAAATTCATACTTTTGGGGACCACTGCTAGTAATTTTTGACAGAATTTGCTTCTTTTTCCAATCACTAAAATCTTGTGAAGATCTGTCTACTGTGAGAATCTGAAGATATTTAATGGTAGCGCATGTAATAAATCAAGGATTTATCCAGGCGTTAAACGAGAATAAAGAATAAGTAAAACTATGTCGAAACTATATCGAAAGCTGTGTGAAAGATGGGTGGCAAAAATCTTGATAGCTGCATACATACAACAACGCTTGTGGTCCTGTTTCAATCTTCTGCAACGATATCTTGTTGAAGACAAAAAATTCCTACGTCGCAGAATCGCAGAAACTAATCATGGTTTCATCACTTCACCCCCCCCCCCAGAACGAAACACTTCACTATGGATAATCTACACAAAAATTCTTCCACAAAGCGAATACACAAAGTGCAACAGTCAGCTGGAAATGTCGTTGTCACCGTGTTTTTCGACTGTGAAGGTAATGTTTACACAAGATTCTTGGCTAAAGGGACGGTAGTAACGGCTGAATTATATTGCAGAGCATTACAAAACTTGAGAAAGATCGTCGACGTGGCAAATTAAGTTATGGAATCATACTGCTGCACGATGACGTCAGATTCCATGCAGCTCAGAAAACACAAATGTTGCTACAAAAATTGAAATTGAAGGTATGGGTCCACTCACCATATAGTCCTGACTTAGCGCCGTTCGATTTCCATTTGCCTGGACAAATGAAGAACAATCACTGAAGTTATTGGTAAACGCTGGAATAAATTTCTGTTCTGCTGCAATGGAAAATCTTACTGTATGCTGTGGCATATGTTTCAATTCGTTTAAAAACTATATTGAAAAATTACTTATGCTTACGTTGTTCAATAAGGAATTTTTGCTTTCAGTTACGTTTTTATTTTATGACATTGTTATTTTATGACATTAAGTGTGTCCTCTCTTCGGCGTAGGAGAAGCCTCTACTTGGGCATTAACTCAAAATAGAAAATATAAAACTAACAAATACTAAATAGAGTTAATGAGCCAAAGGTGTACCGAATCCAACTTGCGTAGTTGGCCCTTTGAAGATCACCGGTGTATAATAGCAGGCACGCAATAAGTACGGCCGTAGAATAGAAAGCTTTAACTAAGCTCAATAACGTGGCCGAAAGGCAGAACACGCTCTTTCACTGAAATAACTCAGATCTCGCTCGTTTGTACCTTATTTGCAAAAAGCATAATACTTGAAACTCATTCTGGCAGATAAAAGTAGATAGAAATTAGAAGGTAAAGGAAAGGCTTGTTCCAAAATAAAATTAACTATTACAACTAACTATTACAAAAATAAAGAAATGCCTACAATCTATTCTCAGCAGCAGTAAGTGATCTAAAACATCTTCAGAATTTAGAATTAATTAAGTTTTCTCACATTTCATATTTCATATAAGTTTCCTTAAAAAAGAAATCGAATCAGATAGAAAATCTGGTTATATGTTAAAATAAAACTGAATAAAATATTCCTATTACATTATATTTACGTATACGCTTTCAGAACTGCAGAACAGAACTACAGCAAAACGTATTTATCCCATTAAAATTGTTGCTCAAGAATGAGGAATTTAGCAATTTATATTTGAAGATAATTTGTTTTCATTTTACTTATTTTACATGATTTCCCGTTCGTTATGGGTTACAATTAAGTATTTTCAAAATTAAGTAAATGTACCATTTATTTCCCGTTGATTTTGAACAAAATTTTACTAATTTCGTAGATGATCAGACACGTTAGGAACAAAATCTGTTTTGCAAAGATTAGAAGAAGGGACACCATTTCATATCGAAAGCAATTAGCGAAGAAAAGCGATAAAGAATACAGCATTGTCTGTTGTGTAAAATAATAAAAAAAACATGAATCCTTAAGGTATTAAAATTCTGAAAGACTTAGGAATAGTTGTATTGGAATTATTGCCATTAATTTAAGAAGATAAATTTTATGAAATTTTATTTATCAAGTCACATTGAGTACTTCATTGTTTATATAATGATCTTCTTTATTCTATTTATTGAATTTTATTTATTTATATATTTAATAGGACAGGACATCGAAATTAAAATTTTTTTCACCATGAATTTTTTAATTCTTAAATTTTTAAATTTATTAATAATTTGCTCTATACTTTTAAATCTTGCTTAAATTCTATTATATTCTTTTTATATTATTCCAGTACTGTTCTAACAAGCACTGTTCTAAAGAGTACTCATCAAGGAATGTATTCTTGAACTCAAAATGTAAAACGTACAAAGATTTTTCTTGAACAAAAATAAACTAAAATTGAAAATCTATCCAAAATTTGAAAGAACTTCAGTGTTCATCTACGGCATAATAGAATAATTTTTGATTTCGTGCGTCTTTCTTTTTGTTAGAGAATATAAACTCACAATAAATCATTCCTATTTATACAGAGTGCAGCATTTTCGATTACCCGTTATACAGAGTGGAGCATTACCGATTACCCCGATTAGTAATAAACTCGGTTCTAAGAACCAAGAATTTCGAAATATTTTACATCACCTTTTTCGTTATATTTATTCATTTGCATACATGCCCCGTTTGCTTAACAGCTGCGCTTTGTGCTTATATGTTCGATTGTTAGTTAAAAGCTACGTCTATCAAATGATTATCTAGTTTAGCGATACGTAGCACAATACAGTTATGGTTAATCTACATGATACTGTCAAGGACATTTAGGGTTATGCACTCAGTTTCCTCCCTGCTGTATTCCTTCCTTATTTCCACACTTTCCACTCGGGTTGCAAACGCTTTATCCTTCATTTGTCCCCTCAGGAGGAATTATGGGGCACGGCCATCTAGACAACAGTTTTCGTGCTAAACTCCCGAATATCCGACGTAGGTCGGAACATTAGCGCTCCATGGCTACTGATATAAAGGCCACAGTACTGTTTACTGGTCTTCAGTCGTCATTCTTTCAGGCAGAACAGCCAACGTTGAAATTACCGAAAGATATTCATTTGGCAGACATAAGATTTCACAACAAATTGTACCAAATGCTTACAAAATAGAGTAGTAAAGTCTACATGGCATGTATGGGATGCACAAGCATAACACAGGAAAAATTAAGAAGAGGAAGTGACGTAATTGCTCGTGAAGCGGTATTTATACTATGCAGGTGCATGTGTGCAGTTAAGCTGTGACTGGTTAATTTTAGGTTTCAGTTCCCTTTTCAAGCAGCGTTATGTAATTTGCAAAGTTCTTTAACTTGGGAGAAAAGATGAACTTAGAGAACATCAAATTTAGAATAGTTCAAATTTGAGGTTACCAATTATTTATTAACGTATTTTATTATATCTTACATAATATATCTAATCTTGCATATGTACATATTGTATTCTTTATATTTGTTACAGATATATTGTAGGGTAAATTCGGCTACTTGTTAATATTTTCGAATTTTTAGTTAGTTCATGTTATTTGAGTTACCGTCCGAGTGAGGGGTAGTGTGTTGGCGTCAAGTCGGCGTATTATGTATTTTAAAGAGTTTAATAAAGTGTACTTTTAAACCTTCTCCTGTGTGGTTTCTACACGTAAGTATCAGAAGATAGATAAGAGGTTGTAACAGTATATATATTAAATATAAAATATTAGTGTTAATTATTAAATATGTGTTGAATATTTAAGTTTCATTGTCTTTAAGGCCAATTATATTGTCTTTAAAATGGGTAATCGAAAATGCTTCATCCTGTATTTCATTGAATTTGTCGCTCAAGTAGAGGAAGAATGTGATTAAAAAAAGCTCTATTGTCTAATTATTTACCTTTTATATTTTCAGATAAATTGTCTTTCAGCCTGAACACTTAATAATTATATTTTTTGTTATAGAATTATGGCGTTTTTCGATTTCTCTACCCTTTATTCTTGTGAGGTACTATAAATATTTTCAAAATAAATAACTGATCATGTTTTTTTTCATAATCTTTATGGTCATCAATTTATAGATACTATTAGCTTTTTAACTGCCGGACACATAAGAAATAAGTTGTGTTCTCAGAAATATCTGGACCAGGGGGTATTCCATTTGTCAGCTGAGCATGTTAACCATTTGCACCCATAAAGCACGCACAGAATAATATTATAATTCCTTATAAGATATCATATAGCAAATAAGGAAAATACCATAATTGTCCTTTTATATTGTAGTATGTCACTATTTAATTGCAAAAAAAGGAATTAAACTTAATTTATTTCGTAATTCTATAAGGCTGTTGCGTTATATGTTTTAGATACAATAACTACTTCGAAAAGAATTTAGTTTTATCTTCTTTGCTTAGTTCATAGTCAGAACTTTCGTAACTGGGAAGTATTACAGATAAACTTACAGCATTTGACGTTCATCGGTAGCATAAAATAGTATCAAACTACTAACAGACATTAAGAGAATTACTGCTGTATTTGGACAGATCTGCAGAGTCTCAAGAAGATTTAAAAACCATTTTATTAAATCAGAACTGTGAACATAAATGCATGTCTAGTGTTTAACAAGATTAGCCAACTACTTACGGTGATGTAACTCAAAACAACAGTCAAATTCATTAATTAAAAGTCTAGCATCCAAAGGGTTATACAATTGATTTAACACGAAGTTGGCTCAAAACCTTGTCACCGGCATAAGAGTTTAAATTTCGGCAACTATAATGCCAAGTCGAAGAAGACAATATTATCAGAGGTACTGAAACATAGTGAAACATACTGAAACGGCCTCGAGAGGCAGAAACACGTTCTGAGTTGCAGTCCAACACCCTTGGCTTAAGTACTCTAAACCTGATTTTTGCATCCTGGTAGAGAAAAGGAAGGGAGAAGTAACAATAAAGATCTAAATTATAATGACTGGTTAGATTATCAGGACTATTGTAGATTCTAGCTAATTTTGAAAACATAACTGTAGTCCTGAGTAGGAACAGGAAGCTTACTAAAAGCTATGTTCGTGCGTGTGTAGAAGATACAACAAAGATAAGGAGGGCTCAAATTATCCTTTATTTTCCTTATTGATTTTACAAACGTTCCCGAACTTCGGGATACAAAGACCAACCACTTGTGATCTGAACGTAAAAGAATATAAGACTACTAACTAACTAAAATTTAAATAAGGGCTACTTTTAATATTTACATAGATGACTAGCACTAAGACTGTCTTTTTAAATTACTACGTTTGTAGAACGCAACCTGCGGAAAACTACAATACGTCTTTAGCTTTCAAGAGGGTTAACCTCTGGCCTTAAAGGGGACAGTAACTGATGGCAAGCTCGCGTGAAGACTTGTAGCAAGAGGGATCTCTTTCCTTCCTCCTTTTCTTGGCAAAAAGCCACAACTTAGATACTTGAGCGTTAGCAAGTACAATTTGCATAAATATATTCACGCGTTAATCCTGGCCGGAAGTGGAAAATAAGAGATGATAGTAAAGTTTTAAAATAAAATAAAGGTTCGTTAAACTTAAGATCCTTACAAGATTACCATAATGTATCTTACAAAGTGTGCCCTCGCTGAGAATTGAATCGCCTGCTTTTCGCCTCAACGAGAATTCAGTCGATCTTCCACTCGCCAAGTGGGCATACTAACCAATTGTAATACGAAAGACGCTCAGACTTGCTATAATTCCTTGTAATATAACGTAGATCTAGTCTTAAATCATATCATCGAGATTACTAGGATTCTGGAACCAAGAGACGCGTTTGGAAGAACTCACAACCGAACCCTTGCTGAGATCTGAAGACAGATACTCCGCTTGTCCGATGAACGCCTCAAACACTTACATCATGAGCGAACGCATAGAAAAACTCGATAATCCCTCAAAATATACCTTATAAAAATGTCGTACTTGTTTTTGGATATAGTTCTGAAACGGAACCAATCCGATTAAATAATACAGCTTTAGAATCCTTGTTGCAGCTTCATAACTTGTCAACGGAATACTCGCTGGTAGAAATTTCTGTTAAGGAGTTGCTAAAAGAAGAGTCCTCGGATTGCTTCTCCAGTATTGGCTAGAACTAAGGTGCGATCACCTCATGCTCAATAGTGTATTAGTAGGGCCATTGGCAAAATCATCCATTTCTATCCTATCAATTTTCCATGGGGGTGTCCACATATGAGACTTTGATATAAGCTGCGGCATTATGAGCAACAACAGCATGATAAGCAGCAACGATATGCTACTATTTTCATATTATTTTGTTTGCCAATTTTATACAATTAAGAACTCCTTACTTTAATCTGTGGTTACTTAATAAATGTAAAATATAATGAGCTAAAATCTGAGACTGCTGAAATAATATGTAACTAAGGAGATTCTCACTAAGCAATCAGAATTTAACTAATTCAACAGTGCCTAGTATAAAGTTACAGTTTAATCCGCGGGAAAGCCCGTGGAGTGTATGCAAGTCTATAGAAAAGTGGAATATTCCTAACTTGTGTAGTTAAAATTCTGTACTACATTGAGTAGCTGAGTTGCTAGTAGTGAGTGACTTTCAGAATCGCTTTTCCGTTGCCTGTGTGTTTCAAAAAAAGATTCGTCAGTATTTTATTGCATCTGGGGTGTGACACACCCCAAGCGCCTGTCCACGTAAGTGTTTTTCTGACTGAATGTTTATTTTAAAAATTTTATTTCGAGAGTGTAACAGTAAGTATTTCTACTCACAAGCCATTTTAAAGTATTTTAAATTAAATTTTAAAAGATTTCTAAGCGCATTATGGCAAAAAGAATGACTCCCTATGAATTGGAAATGCAACGGCTGTGAGACTGATTAGAAATCTTTGAAAGCGAAGAAGATTACATTTCAGAAACTGAAGGTGAAAATAGAAATGTTTTCTACATTGTTTGGTTTTGAAAAAGATAAAATATTAATTTCTTATGTTTATGTTCTTAAAAAAAGGAAACTCTGTTTTATGCTTTTAACATTACATAACTATGATGCTATAAATGACACAAGGCAGAAAAGAAAACGCCAGAAATTATATATTTTTGTAATACGACTAAGGAAGCAGTGGATATTGTGGATGAAATGGCAGCAAGTTATTCAATTGTCAGAATAACAAGGAAGTGGCCAATGGTCATTTTCATTTCTGCACTGAATGGTGCTGCGATAAATGCTCGAATTATATTACTTTCAACTGCTAATCCACCAACCAGATACAGAAGCAGATGTCTGCTTTTGAGGGACTTAGCATTGCAATTAATGAAAAAAATATATTAAACAACGATCAGAGAGATCGATACTTTACCGTGAAACTTACTTACTGCATGCAAAAGATGAGCAGAAGTTTCGAGGAATAATTCAATCGAATATACGAAATTCGAAGCAAATAAGTACAAAAGTTGTGATGAATGCTCTGGAACCAAGGACAGAAGACCGCGAATGCGATACTCAAAATGTGAAAACCTTCTGTGCTAAGAATACGTGAATAAATTTTGTTCAAAGTGTAAACAAATAAAAAAAGGTGCATTGTGTATTAGAGATGCAATAAAACTTAGAGGTATGATGTTTATTTTGTTATTATTTTCCTTTATCTTAATTTTAACTCTCTGTAAGCTTATTTTGGAAATTTATTTTTTGTAACCCAAGTCTTATTCCCGTAATATAAATGAAAAACAGCTTTAAAACCAAATAAAACTGTTTTTACCGTATTTTAAACATTGGGGTATGTGATACCCCATGCGCCCACTCTAGTAACTTTCCTTGACGCGCCTTCCGCCGGGTTAAGTAGATCTTCGCGGGTAAAAATATAAGTAACATTTATTTCTGCTCTTATGTCTTGAAATTTAAGATAAATGGCAGACGAAGGAGGTAAACTCTGAAATTTAGGAGAAAGGAAGAACAACACGGACAGCGAGTAAGCTAGCATTTGGAAAACAAAAGAGAACTAACACCCCAGAGAATCAAGAAGATGTACCATAGACAAAGAAATAAGAAAAACACAACGGAAGAGTGAAGTCAATAAAGTGAGCACAAAATAGTGGAAAGTAAAGAATGATACCAGCTCGTAAAAGAGTTGATAAGAAAGCAAAGAACCTAATGGAATTGTTATCTGGAACTGAAAAGAAGCTAAAGTTAGCTGAGAGACTACATTTTCGCTCTTTTAGACAGCAGAGAGGATAATTTAAACTGAGTTCCGTTTCCGAAGTTTTCTTAAGCAGAACTTCCTTCACAATTTGGACAAATGAGAAAATTCTACTTTGTATGCTATGTCATTCATTTTTCTGTGGTCTTGGTGGTGGTAGTGGGTGATCGTCAAATTTATTTAAACTATGGTAGATTTAATTTACACACATTTAACACCTGTTTAAAAATTTCTTTGTTTGCCCGTAGAATCAAGCAGGGCTATGTCTGCCTGTGAGGTCACTTGGTTACTATCTGCGAGGCTAAACAAAGGGATGCCTTCATGCAGGACTTTCTGAGGAAAACTAACTTCTCGGAAAAAATGAAAACCAACCATGAAGCCTGGCCTTAAATGTTGAATCACTGATGAGGCCCTAGGTCCAGTCAGACTTTTCACATTTACATTGTTGTTGAAAATGCAATTTAAATGCTACCAAATAAAAAGAGAGTGTGTTTTATTTCGCATTTATGCATTCAAACGTTACTAATAATTAAAGCGCACTAAACTCATTTGCTTATTTATACCTAAATATTCAAAGTAAACTTTATTTCAAAAATATCATAAGGTATTTCTCCCGCCTTCTTCGCATGCCTTCGTTGTGTAATGGTCAGCACGCTCGACGCGTAACCGAGAAGTCCGTGGTTTGATTCCCGGCGAAGGAGTTGCTCATTTTTATAACTCCTGCTTCGAAATAATCTAATGTCTCTACACTGGCGCCCGAACTAAAAAAGGGATGGATGATGATTCTTCACCGCCGGGATTTGGCGATTGGGGCCCCTGAAACACCAGTCGCCCTTTAAAAAGAGGAGTATATAAGGTATTTCTCCCGCCTTTCTCGCGTGCCGTTGTGGTGTAGTGGTCAGGACGGGTACGTGATTGGATTCCCGGCGAAGGCGTTGCTCATTTTTCATGTTTCCCGCTTCGAAATAATATAATGTCTCTACAAAGTGTCCTCCACAGTGCAGAAGTACGTTTCCGTGCCTGTTGACTTTTACGAATATCTGCATTGTTTTGGGTTTTACGAAAGTTGAGCTTAATTTCAACAGTTCATTATTTACCTTTAGATTCAGGTCAAATATATTCGCTCAAACCAGACGTTAAAGTCAGCAAAGTTTGAGTGCAATTCCTGCCTTGTGAAGTTAGGAGGCGATTTGCTGTTTGTATGATATACAGATCTTAACGTATTAACAAATATTTACTGGCGGTTGGATTCTGTAACGATTTATATATTCACTCAAGCTGGTACGTTTTCATTAACAATGAATATCTGAGGGTGAAACTAGGTATTCTGATAATTTTAAATTTGAAGAATGCAAGGTAAAATAGCCCAAAATATTTAGATAAATAATAAACATTTCGGATAAAAATTCTCCCTTTAAAAATCTTTGTAATTTTTTTTACAGTTTACTGAATTTTCAAATTTGCATTTCTGTGAATTTAATGTAATCCGGATGATAACTTGTCGCCATAAGCGAAAATTCCACTACGCTTATGTTTTAAGCAATAACTGATAAAAAAATCTGTTTTAACTATGGAAGAGCCTGCAGGTTTAGGGCGATTTTGCAGATGGTTTGTTTGCTTCGCAAGGAATTTAATATAAATAATGTATCATACTAAGCAGTTAACTGTATTTTCATTTTTCAAGACTTACACGTCAGCTAGATTAAATACCACACCGCCATTGTCAATAAACGGACAAGCAGTCAAGGAAACTCTAACTGTGGAAATCTGAAGGATACAATCAACGAATTTATATCTTTAACCAGTGGTAGGGAAGGAAAGAATCGCTAACTATATACATTGCCATCTTTAACCCGAAACTTAATTTAACGCATCATTGCGACTGTCGTTATTGCTAAGCCTTTTCTTGGGATTTCTGTCTTCCAGTTTGAAAAGGTCAAATATACGTCAAACTACACATATTATTCATTTTATTTGATTTGTGGATTCATGATCTTTTTCTGGTATTTATTTATTGCTTTTTTTTAGGTTTTAATTATTATTTGTTATTTCTTTTATTATTTGGTATTGTTTTTAGTTCTAAGCAACATTTGATATGATTTGATCAAATATACTCCTGGTATAAATTAATCTATCTGCTTCTTCGCTTCACTCTATTTTGACTTACGAAAGATTTAATGAGCTCTATTTCCTTAAAGCGGAGATACCTTAAATTGATAGTATGCTAGCTGAAAACACTTAAGACACAAATTAATCTCAGAAACACCACTATAACCACCTTTGAAAAAATTATTTGTTTGATTTCAAACAACTGAAAATAATGTCTGAAAATCTATCATTGTTGAAGATATGAAAGACATATGTTTTGCATGAACAACAATATAACTGCGTTTGATAAGTTATTTACATAATTTGAAACTGTTGAAAATAATTTCTGCTATCCTTGTGTCTCTAAAGTCTCTATTCACTGACTGAAAATACAGAACCGTAGACTAATTATTCAGTCAGGACTGTATGAAAAATGACCTGTGATTATTATATGGAATATATTGAGAACATGGTATGAAAGGCTACGATATAACAGACAAAAATTTATTTTAATAGCAGGACTATAATTGTGTGTGTTAAATTTTACTTATATAATGTTAAACTATTAAAAATAGCGCTTGCCAGTCCGTGATTTCTGACATTATAGAAGATATAAAATCCCCTCAACAACAGTACTGTAACAGTGTTCGATAAATTGCGTAATTCCGCAAACACATTACTTACAGGCCATTTGCAAACAAGCATACTGGATCTTGATAATACAGAAATGGAGAATATTGTTTAAATTATTTTCTAATTAGCTATATGCTGCGTGAAATACCTCCGAAATTGGCTGGAGTTCAGAAATTTTATCCTTGTGAACGCAGACGTTTTCATTATACATAGTTATCAATATTGCTTAGGTTATAATACTTCTATTGAGATTAACGCTCTCCTTGAAATAAAGTAGGTAAAGTCAGAATTAAACTGCAAACATACACAGTTTCGTTCTAAATCATATTTATAAAACATGTTTCATTTAAGTTCTTAAAAGAATTATCGGAAAATTTAAGTACCATATCACGAAATTACAATGGTCAATTTATTTAAGTCAAAACATTTGTTTAATTCATAACATTTACTCTGAAAATGTATTTTTGTTTTTTTTTCTGCTGCAGTCCTTTATTTTTAGTTCTTTATATTCCTTTCTAAACTTCTGCATTACAAAATATATGATTACATTACAAAACTCAAAATAATTACGTTTATTTACGTTGTTGTTAAATATTTCAGCATAGTTTAAATACTTCTCAAGGAAAGCATTTTATATACAAGATGAGATTCAATACAGGATGAGAAATTAATTTTTTGCATGAACGTTTTTCTAATGAAATCATATTCTTCCGGTAAAATATTTTAAAATTTCTAACTTCTAACTTTCGTCAATCTTTCACATTTCTCTATATTTCGTCAAAGTATGTGAATTTGCACAAGAATACTTAGAGTATGAGAAAATGGCATGGAACACATCTCCAAAACAGTACTGGTAATAAAATGCAGAGTAATAGTTCAAATGTCTCTGGCTTCCTGGCTTGAGCAGCTCATGACTTTGATGGGATATTATTTTAAGGAAAATAAATATTGTTGCGTGCGTGCGGGTTCGTTATGGATTGAATGCGCAAGTCGTTAAAAAGTTAACAAAAATTTATTCTTTCCACAAGAAATAAATCAAAATGCTGAAATATTTCTTCAGAGATCTTCGCACAATATCACAATATCTCAAACGTTAAGCAAAACTCAATTCAAAAACAGAGAAACTAATTCTATCTTAAAGCGAAATCGCTACAATTAATAACGGCATTAAGTAAACAAACAGTTTGCTTAAAACAGCTACAACTGCAAATGAGATGAGGTGTTTATATTCGGCTTTTATAAGCTTTTTAATTATTTACTAGAATGGTATGGTGAAACCTCGATTTTTCTCGATAGTTGTGGATGGCAATAGCTATTACGAGATATTTATTTAATAAATATTAAATGCATTCGCTCTCGTATTTTTACTTTTCCGACGTAGCTAAATCGTCTGCTTTGAACGGCAAAATAAAATTATTTTAATTACAATTCCAAATTAATAGCCAAATAAATATGAAATCAGTAACAATTTTTTCGTAAAGTTACTAGTGCGATTAAAATCCAAAACTCTCTGAGTAAGCTAAGGAATTATATGTAGCATAAGGTGGACATCCCCAACAAGGTCTTGTATGAATATATGTTTGAAGAACAACTCAATCTTTTCTGAAACATTAAGCTTAGAATTCAGTCTTTTCAGAACATAAGGCTGGAAGTGGCGACCACTTTATTGTGTTGTAGTTGTGACTTACCTTACTAGTCTGAGAGTAACATCAGAACAAGCCCACGAGTTTCATCGTGGGAAGGAGTGAAAGATTGCCCTTGTCGGATTGCTCTTGTGACTTTGATTGCCAAGAGCCTTAAACACCATACTGCTGTACTATCACCATACAGGGGACAGTACAACTTTGCTCAGTTCCGCTTCCAATACTGATGGAGAGCACGTCGGGGGAAAGGTATGAGGGTCTCCCATCCCTCTTCCCCTGGCATAAAACTCTCGTGAGGACGTTCGGCGTCTCGCATATTTAGAGTGCCCCCTTGCCGCACAGATACGATACATTTACAAACATCCATGTCCTCTCAGGCATTTGACGCCGGCCCGTTCGGTGCAGTAGTCAGCGTAGCTAACAACTATCCCTGTGGGCTGTCCACTTTTTGTAGAAGTATCTAATACGTGGACCACTGTTACCTGCTATGACGGGACGAGCCATTACACTATGCCTTCTCCGGGATTTAAACCGGTGCTCTTCGGTACCTTAGTAGGTTCCCATAACCACTATATCGTAAAAGAGTATATATTTGATGCACCGTAACACAGGTTTTCAAGAAATTCTTGGTGATTCCTTTTTAAAATTTCGCTCTTTGTATCATAAATCTCGACGGCGTTTTCGCATGAATCATCTATACTTCTGTCCCTTGATCGTACTGGAAAAAAGAACATGAACAAATCAAATTAAACATACAAATGAAATTAAGAAATTAATCAACTTTAAAGTTGAAAAATTTTGAGCTTTATACTTAATATTAGCTAATCTGAAATAGATTTCGAAAAGTGTAATTTTCACTTCTTTCCAGTTGTTTTATCAGTCGCGTTTTTGTGCCCTAAATTCTTTTATTCCAAATCTCCACTATCAGGAAACCTCCAAATCATCCTGTAATACCCAACATACGTGAAAACTTAGATACTTGTATAATTTTTTAATATTTTGAAATTATAAAATTAGAAGCAGAAGGAGAGTTTTTAATTTATATTTTAATTTTTTACGTTTTTCTCCTGTAATTAGGCCTTAGACCATTCCTCCACACTCGTTGACGAAAGATATGACGTTACTGGGTAATTTTATATGCCTTTGTATCAGGAATGGCAGTTTCTGTTCCATGGCTGAAAATGCATGAGAAGTAACAAATGTTTTTTTATCGATGCAAAAGAAAATCTAGTCTTTTGATTCCGCATTTTATAAATGCACTTGACTATTAAATGATTCAATCAATATTATATGTTTAACTTGATCTTAGATGCGTCGTTTAATAATTTAAGCTTTTTAATCAATAAAAATATTACATTTTAATTTTTCAAGTGTTTCTACGAGAAATAGCAAGACACTGCTTTTAAATCTGTAAGGAATTCATTCACTTATTGAACTAATCTTGGTACTTAAAGACACTGGCAACAACGTATCATCTCGTTTATAAAAGTAACTCCACCTCAAAAAAAGATTTACCAAACTTTTTATTAAATGCTTTAAACTTAACAAATGCATGACTTGTGTTTACAGAACTATCTCTATAGTTTATTAAATTTAAGGTAACCTAAAATATAAATTAAAATTGAACGTAATTTAACACTGGACATTCATAAAGCCTTTTAAGCGTTAGCTCCAGCTAAGCTAATTGCACTAGCAAACTTGGCTAACAAAAGGCTAACGCTTTTAAAACGAAATTCTCAGGGTGAGCGAAGAATCACGAGATCAGCGTCATAGCCATATCTGTCCCCCTAAATTTCGAAAACTCTTACACGCGTAGCAATTTTGCATTCTATTATGTACATTGTGGAAAAAGATTGAAATCTCCCGTTCTACTGGGCCGATTGATTCAAACTGCGTTTTTCATGTATCTAAGCGCGACTTAAGATATGTATTAGACTTATATATAGCATTCTTCTAACTTAGCTACTTTGACACAAAATCGGACTTTTTCCGAATTAACATGTATTTTTTTTTCTTTTTTTTTCTTCATATTTGAATTTTACAACTCAAACTATGCCTAGATATTAAATTTCGTAATTTTCTGTAAGAAATTTCTGGAGAAATTTTAAAATTTTCTTGCTACATTCTTTTCAATCTGCGTCAAGAAATAATTCACTTGGTGGAATTCTTAATTTGTAGTAACCTGCTCACTTTCCTTTTTTTCATTGATGTTTGAGAGAAAAAAATTTCCATCGTTCGTTCTTTGAAAAAATTTTAACAAAGTGCGTAAACCACATTTTCGTTATGATCGCTTATAATACATACACCAAATTTGAAAACGAGTCAAAATGTATATTCAGGTATATTTTACGAAATTTTGAATAAAAAACTCTAATTTTTTGCAAGTATGCTTAAAAATACATCAACTTTAAGATGACGTTAAAAATTTTATAAGGTATCATACAAACATGTTTTCGAAAAATTTATAAAAAGTATTTAAAAGTACAAATTTTTAAAATAAATCCTAAAAAATAAGCGAAGTATATTTAGATTAAGCCTAAATTTCGAATTTTGGAAGAAGGAATCAAATAAGTTTATTAAAAAAAAGAGACGTTATTAAATATATATAACATTCAATTAACACTTAGGAAAAAAATTTGACGGCTAAATTTTTAAAAATTTCTCGTGCGTTTTTTACAAAACTTGGAAGTTGACTAACAAAACTAATTTGAGTCGTAGAAAAGAAATATGGAAAAAAAAGTGTCATGTCATTTCAGAAAAAGTCCGATTTTGTGTCAAAATACCTATATTAGAACAATGCTATGTATAAATCTAATACATAGCCTAAGTCGCGCTTTCGAGACAAGAGAAATGCAAGTTGAATTTCGTCAATTGGCCGAGTAAAACGGAAGATACCGAACTGTATTTTTTTTTTTTTTTGCGTGAGTGTGTGTGTGTACTTTTTGTAAGAGCTGGCAAAAACAGAAGTGATAATGAAAATAAAGTAACCAAATACAGTAGACGTTCGTTTTTACGAACCTCTTTTTTACGAACACTCTCGATTTGACGAACTAGCGAATGGTCCCGAATACACTCCCATAGATGTAATGTAATTTTGCGCTCTTATTTACGAACTGCAAATCAGGAAAATCTCTTTTTTGCGAACTTAGTTTTCATAGTTCTGCGTGTTTCATTGGGACGAAGTGTGAAGGTCAAATAAAATCTCCAACTATTTTGAGGCAGCAAGTACGAAACATTCGAAGAAGTACAGTAAGGAAGGAGGGGGCGGAGAAGAGGGGGAATTAGAACAAATTTATGGTGGACAAATTTATGTTGTTGTGGGAGGCTCTCAGACGAGCATCGGCCTGATGTTGTTGAGTGGGGGTGAGACCATTCGTGTTAAAGGGGTTTGGGTTGCTTCTAAAACAGAGTTGTTGCTTTTTGTAATGTCATAGTCATTTGATCTGGACAACTCAATCAGTGAAGTCTCATTAGTCGAGAGGGAGATTGGGCCAGTTTTTGTTAAGTAAGATTCTTAGAGCTATGTCGCAAATGAAGAAACGAATTTGTTTAGCGGTTGAAATAAAGAAGAAGATTTTAAAAGAAATTGACAAAAAAATATTAAGCAAGACACAAATTGCTCAGAAATATAGAATTCCTAAAAATAGTTTATCGACGATTTTAAAGGCAACAGAGAAGATCTTTGGAGCTAAAAACGGAAACGATGAATGTGCACCCTCCTCTCGAAAATATTTTCGAGAATCAAAACACCCAAATTTGGAAAGGGCTTTGCTTGTTTGGTTTCGAAAGATGAGAAGCTTAAACATTCCAATTGATGGAAATGTACTTAAAGAACAAGCACACTTTTTTGCTTCCAAATTAAACATAAAAGATTTTAAAGCATCGGATGGTTGGTTACAGAAATTTAAATTTCGGAATGGTTTGAGTTTCCGGAAAGTGTGTGGTGAAAGTGCAGCAGTAGACACGTCATAGCAAATGAGTGGAAAGAAGAAAAGTTGAAATTGCTTCTTTCTGAATACGCGGCAGATGACGTTTTTAATGCGGACGAAACGGCTTTGTTGTTTAAGATTTTGCCAGAAAGAACATTAGCTTACAAAGGAGATAAATGTGCTGGAGGTAATAAAGCTAAAGAGAGACTTACAGTTTTGATTGCAGCCAACATGACTGGGTCACAAAAATTGCCTCTGCTCTTTATTGGAAAATATCTGAAACCAAGGTGTTTCAAAAATGTTCAGAAGATTCCTGCTGCATATTATGCTTATAATAAGGCCTGGATGAATGGCAACATCTACGAAAAATGGTTGAGAGATTTAGATAACCGTTTTTCAGCAGAGAAGCGCAAAGTTCTCCTAATCGTGGACAATTGTACTGCACACATGGAAGTCACTGGGCTTCAGGCAATCCGTGTGGAATATCTCCCACCAAATGCAACTGCAGTTTTACAGCCAATGGATCAGGGGATAATCAATAGTTTCAAGCGAAAATATAAGAAAGTGCTCTTGCAAAGAGTAATCCTTGGCTTAGAAAGGAAACAACCTTATCAGATTGATATTCTTGGTGCAATGCGTTTATCAATCAGTGCATGGAATGATGTTTTAGATGAAACAACTTCTAAAGCCTTTCGACATGCAGGTTTTATTAAAGAAACAGATGTAACTGAAGAAATCCATGACAATAGATCTCACGACGAAGATGAGGTTCTCATGCATGAACTTCGCCGTAGAAATCCACAGTAGCCAGAACTTTCATTCGAGGATTTTTTAAATGTGGATTCTAATGTCATCTGCACGGAGGAAATATCGGATCACGATATTATTAGCAGCATAATCAACGAGAATGAGAGACTTTCAGATCCAGAAGAAGAAGAAGAAAATGAAGTAACACCAAGACCGACTTTAAAACAAGCTGCTGAATACTTGTCAGAACTTAGACGATATTTTGAGGCCAGTGATAATTGTGAAATGCTAACAAATATAGAGAAGATGGAGTCTTGCATTGTACAATCTGTTGTTTTAAAACAGACAAAGATAAGTGATTATTTTGTTGCTCAATGACTTAATAAAGGTACGTTTTACAAATATTTTATATTTCTTGTTTATTTAATAGAATGGATATCATTTATTAAGTAGTAATACTATTAAAAATAATTCCTAATACATAAATAAAAGCATGGAATAGTATCACTAACCTGTCTCGAAAACATTAAAATGTGAAATACTAACAATTTCCAATGCCTTTCTAAATTACGAACTCTCGATTTAACGAACTGTTTTCGTAGTCCCTACGAGTTCGTAAAAACGAGCGTCTACTGTAATGGGTTAATTAAATATAATTAATATAAGCCTTAAATATATTTATATATGGCAATATTTTATACAACCGATAATAAATTATAAACAAGAAGTACAAAAACATTGTTTTGTTTAAGCAACTTTTTAATTAATATATTGAATTATAAGGTTACTTCTTTCAATATCTTATGTAATTTACATCAGTTTTATCTACTATAGTGGCAAAAAATAGAGGGACTAAGCATTTCTATAAGAGATTTTGCTCAGGATCCTCAGTTTTATAAATGGGTCTACAAAAATTTATATAAAAATAAGTGTTACTTCGCTTCAAATTTACTTTGAAATTAAGGAAAACTTTGAAAAGTGTATAGAAGGAAGTGATGTGTAGTTATTAAAAATAATATCTCTGTTTTATTCTAGGAAAATAAATGTCTTCCTTGAGCTCCAAAGCAACCATATTTCTATTGTATTATTTTCTTTTCTGCAGTTTTACGTTTAAGAACAAAGAAGCATGTATACCAGATAAATTTCTTGTCCACCTTTGGGAAACTATTCAGGATTTCAAAGGAATTTTCCACCAACAGCGTATACGTGATGCTGCATGATTATAAAAGTACTCCTTTCTTGGATAAATAGAAAAATGTTAAGGACTTACGAAGAACTCGATGTTTTTTAAAGCTCTCTTAGTATTCAAATACAGAAGACAGATGGGAATACAGCAGCAGATTGCAACTAAATTTATTCACCATCATGATAGCATTATTTATGTAAAATAGAAGTCAATTATCTTCGCAAAGCATTTATTCATCTTTCAAATAGTTAAGAAAGAGATTTTTTTAAGATATTTATGTTTTCTTTCGATAAAGCAAGAATTCTTTTCCACGAATTAGTAATGCGTTCCCTTTTACACTGTTTTTATCAATTTCCATGATATTACTCGAGTCTGAAAAGAATTTGAATGAAAATCACGTTCTTTAGATATTTCGATTCCTTTTCTTTGATTTATTAATTTCTCTCTTCATTCCTAAGATAAAAAGTATTCGCAATTAGTTTAAAAATTACAGTTCTTGTATCAAAATCATCATGCAGAATATTTTAAATTATTATAATATTTGCAGTGTCTTACTTAATGTCTGCAGCGAGTCTGGAATACCTAAATTTATGTAGGCCGACGATGAATTTAATAGAATTTTCGTATAACTGATTTTAAAATTCTAATTATTACTATTTTGTAAGAAACGATTAATAAAGATACGTTATTTACTTTAAATATAAGTACACATTTATTTTGAACCATAAGTACAATATTTGGCTTCTATATTAAATCACAGTTTTTAGGAAACTGAAAAGTAAAAACTTCACTTACATTTTTTAAGTACAATAAATTTTGAATTATGTTGATTATCTATTTTTCTGGCGTTTAATTCAAGCATTACAGTAGCCTGTAATTCGAAAAAGAGTTGAGATCACACGACATTTTAAACATCATATTTAAAACAGAAGATAAACAAGCTTAAGTGAAGCATGAAATCAACAAAACAAGAAACCTTGTGTTTGGCGCAGATTTAGTCGAGAACTCATTCTATTCCGAGGGCAAGCAGGTCAAGTCCGTCTTCAACAGGAGCAAAGAAATGCATTTCTTTGGCCGTAGTATGTTTCCATTCCAGGTGACAGGTCCAAATGCGATTTTTTAAAGCATCATGCTAAGTCGCCTTCAAATGGGACTTTCACGGACTGCAGACGACTGCACTGCCCGCCTGTTCCTAGGAGCTTTCATCTACTGAGGATGTGTGGGAACATTCGAAACAGCAGTTACTTCTGTGACGTAATAACTGGAATTTGGAACATACTGTCCAATTACTATGAACTCTTTCGTCTGAACACAACCCTAGGCACCTATTCGATTCCATGCTGAATTGAAGTGCAGTATAAATATAAAGGCGAAGTGATTCAGTTAGTTAGGGAAGGTGGGTATGATTATGTGTCTTAGACTCCTGTCTCTCTGTTCTGTTTCAACTATCATGTGTATCATTTTTTCAATCGCTATATCAATAAATTTCAGTTCATCCGACAATTCCTTCTTTGGGTTCTGATTTCATTGTTTATTAGTATATTTTCATAACCGATTGCAAGTGTGCTGTCTTGCCCTACCAGAAAAACAAACAAAGATCGTCTCCGAGCCGTAAGATTCATAGCGATCACAGTACATGATTACAGACGACGCAAATTTTGCTCTCATAAATACTGTAATCAACAAGTTTAAATGAACTTTATTTATCTGAAGCAGCTTTATTTCAAGCAACTTCATAAGTAAAAGCTATGCGCAATGTAAAAGTTTTGTATTGTTGTTGTTGTTGTTGTGAGTACTTCTGCTCGTCTGATATCATATTAAGCCCACGAAATTCATTGTGGCATGGAGCCAAGATTACGCCTGTCGTTAGAAAGAACCTTGCACCATACAAGTGACAGTACGACTTTGTTCAGTTCCGCCCCTAATTTTGAAGGAGAGCAGCCCGGGGGACAGGGTTGTGAGGATCTCTCATTCTCTTCGCTTACCACCGAACTCGCAAGAGAACTTTCGGCTAGCCGCATATTTTGAACACCCCCATACCGCACAGACTTCTTGTTCTTCTTCAGATTAAATTTGTCAAGTATCAAACACCTCTCTTAAATTGGATTTTGTGCCCGACGACCAAACCCAATGCTTCCTAGCTGCATTTGTTTTGGTCTCCCACTTTGCTTATAAAGTCTGGCAAAGAGGGCTCAAGTATAACTCTTCAGTTTTGAGAATGCCTAAAGTAGTTAAGCGAGTGAAGGCAAGGGCATCACATCCATATATAATATAAAGCAATGTTACCTCTCATTTTGATTTTAATTTTATCTAGAGAGGCAGTCATGCTTTTATAGCTTCCTCTCCTTCTCCAAATGTTAACTGAGTAAATTGAAGTAGATGTCATTTCTACCTCACTCGATGAAGGCTTCTTTTCTGCTCCTTTGACTGATTTCCTCTGGGGTTCCGTGTTTTGAGAAAAAAGGTCCACCTCAGAGGTTTGACCTGCAAAAGCAGAATTTCCAGTTATATACTCATTTTCAGATATATATAAATTAGAAAAGAAAGTACAAGATAAAAAAGTTCACCCAGTATTGCCTGTTGGTGGGTAAGGTAAAATACTGTAGAAGTTGGCAGGCATTCTAGAGGCTTCGTTAAGGCACTATACGCAGCGGTGTCGTTCATCCTAATCACGAGTCGCATAACAGGGTTACGGAAGGGAGTTCGCCACTTATTGTTTAATATTCGAAGCTATCCTCTCAGATAATGCAGGGCATCCGGCTTTCCATTACCTGCCGACGCGCCTGGTAGCCACTCAAGCCCCAGGTACCGCACAGACAGTTCACATTTACAAACATTCATGCTTTCTCGGGGATTGGAACACGGGACTCTCGGTATGATAGTCAAGGTCACTAACCACTATCCCTGTTGGGCGGCAAACGTAATCTAAATGCTTATTTTCTTGTTACCTTCTAATTAGTTTGGTGTAGAAACGAATTTCATTTTGAACAGTTAATTTAATATTATAATTCAGTATCTTTAAAAAAATACTTATAACTTGTTTTCAAAAATCTTTCAGAATTAACAATTATATGTTTTAAGTTTTGTTTTATTAAGTCACTGCACATTTACTTAATTGTTTTAAGTGGTTTGGTTACCATTTTTAATTGTAACAAATTCACTCATTTTAGATATAACTATACAGCATTCTCATATTTTTCGGACCAGAACTATAGTAAAATAACTCTCTCGATGAAACCCATGTTCTTACTTTCTTGTACGGAGTAAAAAAGGTGGTATTGTATTCGCGAAAAATTTCGGGTATCATGTCTCAACGAAAACACCCACCTGTACGCAAGGACAAATTAAAGGACTCTTTTTCCTTAAACCAATTATAAAACAGATTTAAAATGGATTCAGGAGAGATTTTTTCGAGGTATTTTTTCGTGATTTTGTACCAACATATGCATGTATTTCGCATAATTCAAAAACGATTAGCCTCAGAATGTTGAAAATTTGTATATAGGACTGCTATAACATGTAGATGTGCACCTCCTGTTTTGGTTGCAATCGGCCTCACCAAAAGTACATAAATATAAGTATATATATATCCACGCTGTTACTCGGCTCAGTGAGCTCAGTTTCTTTTTTCTTATATGTTTGTAAATTGTGCGTTTTTCGTTTTAAAAATGATTGAATTATTTTGCTTTTATCTTTCTGTTAAGGTTTATATGCCTTTAGTTAACCTGCATGTTATAGTTTTAGAATTACAGTGGTAGAATATCCACAATTATGTTATAGTTGTAAAATTTCAACAATTTA
Organism: Stegodyphus mimosarum; assembly: GCA_000611955.2. Taxonomy (NCBI): domain Eukaryota; kingdom Metazoa; phylum Arthropoda; class Arachnida; order Araneae; family Eresidae; genus Stegodyphus; species Stegodyphus mimosarum. Next base: position 148,800 of record KK122115.1, on the reverse strand, counting down.
AAAGTTGTTTAAGTGCGGCTAAGCCTATTTTTTGCCACAGCAGCCATATTTATTTACATTTGAAACTTAGCAGAATAGTAAATTTGTTGCCAATCTAGAGAAACTAAGCTTCGCAGCAACAAAGATGAGTCTTCTTTTATTATTGTGAATTAAATCACGCTTAATCCATTCTAGAATTATCATTTAAATTCTTAAATTATCCCATGTATTGACTCAGCATAGCGTCCACAACAAATTAAGTCAGTTTCTACGCTTTCTGTGTCTTTTTTCCGAGTGATACCAAAAGTAAACTTTCAGTTTTGTGCACCGAAAAATTTGCCGAATTGCTTGTTTTTTGCGTAGACACTGTAATTTTAATAGCAAAAAAGAAATTTTAATTTTTTTAACTATACTTGCTGTTTTATGTTTTTCTATGTCTTTCAATGTTTAATACAAATATTTTGACTTTTTATGTATTTTTACTTTGTCGCTAAGTGAGAAATGAATTAATTGAGTGAGAAATATATCTCTAATGAAATTCGAGGAAATAAAAGTTCAGATGAAGGCAGGAAAAAGTGCATGTAACTTATATATTATATTCCGTACAAGGGACTCATATGGTGTACACATCGGAATTTTTTTATTTCGTGATCTTTTGTACATCTCATCAGATGTTTAAATTGTGATTATATTTTATTTCCAGTTTTTACTTTTCAAGCCTTCGATGGAAAATACTACGTTAAAAAATACCCCAATGTTTGTAGTGCAGACCATATCAACTGTGTGCACAAATGTGTATTTGAAATTCTTATGAGCAGAAATGTACCTGAAATTCATTATGTGGAAATTAATAACCTGATCCGCGATGCAGAAAATTTATTCATGAACATTCAGTAGCTAGTGACAGTGGGTTAATTATGCGATTACCGTTCATAATTTTCGATCTTAAGTGTAGCCGTCTTGTAACAAATTTACGAAGTGGGATTGGTAGATTTTGAAGAGGATATGTTATGAGGATCGTGTAAATGTTGGTAAATTGATTGCATACTTATTGGAGATTAAATGAATTCAGCCATTATCTGTTATTAAATTAAATGGGTAATGCAAATTAGATAATAAGTCAGGAAGAATGGTGGTGTAATTTGATGAAAATTGCAATGACAGATATGAAGAAATTTTAATTATTCATTTACGCAGCTCACAGAAATTAATTACATCCCTTCTTTGTCTTGATCAGTCACTTATATTTATGCAAAGCGTATTGTTAGCCCAAAGGAGCATTAGCTCAGAACGTCTATTTCAAAATGTCATTTTGAGTTAAATCACTTTTCAAATTGTTGCCACCAAGTATTACCTCCCTGTATTATATTTAAAGAAATTAACTAATGAAGAATTTACATAAATTGATGCATGGTTTGCGGACTGTGAAAAAAAAAGGTACCTAGAGCAATCAGAGTTTGAATAATGCAGTTCTCCAGCCGAAAATGGACACCTGGAAGCCTGGATTTCAAATTTGTTTTATTGTGTATTTCATATTTTATAAACCTTTAAGGAATTTTGCATAACATACTCAACGCTTTCAAAACTAGCAATAGTAACACTGTACGGGAAAAAAACGTTTTTATCTCCAGCGCGCGAGACTGTTTATCTGAAATTCTAAAGGTGTGCTGTTTTTAAATACTTTATTTTGTATTTCAAATTTCGTAAAATTTTAACGAATTTTTGATAAACAAACTCAATGACTTCAGAAGGAGCAATGACAACACTGTACGAAAACAAAAAATATTTTTATCTCTAGCGCGCGGGAATTCTAAAAAAAGATTGTTTTAAATATTTTTAGCCCAAATGATCTCAAAGAATGCATTTGTGTGTAAATGAAAAAAAAAGTTTTTTTTACTTTTTATGATATAATATTTATACAACTAAATAAACTCTCCCTCTTACAGGGTTTCGCATATCGTTCTAATTTAAAATCCTTAAAATCACGTCTTTGCCAGTTGCATTGGAAGTGATTTTATCTTTCTAGAATTAAATGTTTTTTGTTTCTCTGTGTTTCTTACGCGGAATAGTACTTCCAGAGTTTCACACAATGACCACATCTGCAGCTGAATCTGTTTGGTTTTGTCTATATAAGTGCCTTTACACTCAGAACAACAACTATTTTCATTATTGCCATAATAATTTCATCATTCGCTAAATTTCCATCAATAGATATTTAACATTAATTATTTTAATTTTTTAGCTTTTCAAAATCATTTTTTCTAATTCCGAAAATATTTTAGTTTGAATATTTCTAATAATCTTGGTTTGTACTAAAATCCTGAGGAAATGAAATTCCTATTAAGCTACATTTTACTTTGTAAATAATTTCTCGCTTTCTTCCTAACTTCAAGTTAATCGAGATTGCAATATAGTAATGAGCTTAATTAAAATCGACTAGCATATTTACTCTTTCTTTCACGGAGAAAAGGTCAAATATGACAAGCAATGGTATACACTTTATTTTAGAAACTCGTATTTATTTTCTATAGAATTGTTATCATGTTTAGTTCTTATAATTGATACAGAGATTAGTAAGGTTTTTCATATTTTATTATGATGTTTATTAGAAAAATATTTTCGCAAAATAGCAGCAAGTTCAGAATAGTGCTATGAAATGGAATCCAAATAAATCTCACGTTATCCGAACTCCCAGTCTATTTAAGGAAATATTTATGCAGTTTTCCAGAAACATTATACTAAAATAGTTCATTATCGTTCACTATTGTTAATAAATAACACAATATATTATTATTTAAAATAATAAATAATGTAAAGAAATTATTACAAAAAAAATCTGATGTGTACACCACATAACTTCCTTGTACGGAATATTAAATTATACGCAATTTTTCTGCAGTTTATTTAAGTATATTGAATTATCAGTTAATGAATTTTGAATTAAATCTACTTCGTCGATAGTGCATAAACTACAATAGAATAAATGCACTCTTTGATGTTCATTATATTTATTTACCATAGCCACACTTCGGTGCTAGGTTCACTTAACAGAGTTACATCTCATTCATTTTATAACTCATAGCGTGTAAAAATTATAGCATATGAAGAATTACAACAATATTCAGATACTGTAATAAACCTAAAATAATGTATAAAAGAAATCAAACAAATAAAAAAGAAGCTGTTTTTCACAGACGATTCAGTGCCGCTTGCCTAATGCACATATGCTACGAATTAATTCAGTTCTCACTTCGCGGTAAGACAAAAATGCATAAAAAATTGAAAGATAATAAATATATTCATTAAAATATGTCATTAAAAATTGATACATGCAGAAAAACATAAAACACCAAATTCAGCTAAAATAATTGAAGAAACAATTTTTACAATTAAAATTACAATTGTACGCAAAAAATGAGCTAATAACTTAAATGATAATTCCAGAATGAATCCAGCATAGTTTAATTCGGAATAATAAAGAAAGACTTTACTTGCGTTACGTGTTGTTGCGAAGCTTAGTTTTTTAGATTGGCAACAAATCCACTATTCTGTTAAATTTCAAATGTAAACAATTATGGCCGCTATCATAAACAAAAATTAGGCTTAGCTGCACTTAAAATAACTTTTATATCGTTGATAATTCAACAATTATTGCAAGCAGATTAACAAAAGGAATAAAAATCTTAACCGAAAGATAAGAATAACATAATTCAGTCATTCTTAAAGCAAAAAATGTCCAATTTACAAACTTATTAAAATAAAGAAACTGAGATCACTAAGCCTGGTAACAGAGTGGATCTATATATATATTTATATATTTATATACTTTTGGTGCCGTCGATTGGAACCAAAATGCGAAGTGCACATCTACATGTTAAAGTAGCTCTATATACAAAATTTCAACGTTCTGAGGCTACTCGTTTTTGAGTTATGCAAGATACATTCATACATACGTACGTATGTACGTAACACCAAACGTACGTAACACCAAACGTACGTATGTATGCACAGACTTCACGAAAAATTCTCTTCAGAATCCATTTTAAATCAATTTTATAATTTTTTTTTAGGAAAAAGAGTCCTTTTTTCTGTCCTTACATACGGATGCCACTCAAAAACATCGTTAAATTGCAATTCGAAAGAGGTAAAAATAGATATTTTCGTTGAAATATGGTACCCGAAATTTTTCGCGATTACAATTCTTCCTTAAAAAGGGAAAAGTAAAAAAATATCCAGACATGTTTTTCCCACGTCCATTAACCCAAAACATTCCGACTTGAGTCAAATTTTCCTTTTCGTGAAGCTTAACATTTAAAAAGTGTATTTAAAAATATTGTTTTTATTAATGATAGATTCCTGTAGCAAATATAAATGAATAAACGATGTGCACTATAATTTAACAACATTTCAACGAATTTTAACCGCATATTTGTCACGCGCTGTAATTGTGTTTGCAGCCAAGGTGCCACTGTATTTTAAAAGGATATCGTATTAAATTTAGGTTGATTTCGGTAATTTTAAATCGCATTAATTTTATTTTGATTCGTATGAAAAACTTAGCATTTACAATACTTTTGTTTATTTTTCTTAACTTGAAATTTTATCTATTTATGAATTATATTTGCTTAAATTTTTAATTTTTTCTCCATGACAATTTTAATTATCTACATGGAAATCAGTTTATTATAAATAGTTTTGGCAGTTAATTTTTGTTTACTGTACATGTGTTAATTTTCCCTGAGCTCTCTTAAACAATAAAGAAATTCGTTTTAAAAGGCTACCCCTTGGATATAAATCTGCTGCTCATTAATTGCTGGGTAATAGAAGTTAAAGTAAGAAATTATGTTGAAAGCAAGATACGAAATGTAAATATGTTCAATATAAAAATTGTGTCACACATAATAAATAAACACAGATACTATATTGGATCTTCATTTTTTAAAAATTCTCTATTTCCTCTTCAACATTTTAGTTTTCCTTTATTTGAATTCTCAGATTTGGAAATATTTCAGTTATAGATCATCTTTTTAACTGTTTAATTTTACGAATTACTTGTGTTGTTGTTGCTCATGCTCACTTGTCTGACAGAGTCAGCCCAAGCCCACGAGAATTCTCGTGTCAAGGAACTCTAGATTACGCCTGTCGTTGGCAACAGCCTTGAGCCCCTAACAGGTGACAGTACGATTTGGCCCAGTTCCGCCCCCAATTTTGATGGAGAGCACCGCGGGCGGACGGGTCCGAGGGTCTTCCACCCCTCTCCCCTTCCAACAAACCACATGAGAGGACTTTCGGCTCGCCGCATATTTGAGTGCCACCATGCCGCAGCGACTCTATACATTTACAAACATCCATGTTTTCTCCGGCATTCGAACCCGAGCCCTTCGGCACAGCAGTCACAGAAACTACGACGCTAACCACTATACTGTTTGGGCGGCTACGAATTACTTATTGAACATTGATGTTACTGTACATTTACTCTTCCTTAAAACTCAAGTTCTCTAGTTTTTCTCTTGCGCCATCCTTTACTTTAAATTTAATACTTAAATGATTTTTAGTAGTTGATGATTTTTACTTTTGTTGAATTTTTCTCTAATTAGAAAGGGCATTCTAACAAAAAGGTAAAATTGAACTAAAATATTTTACATTCGGCTATTACTGGTACAAGTGAAAGGCCGTATTAGAAAATAAAATTTAACGAACTCAATAAACAAATATATTAAATTGGATTGAGGCGAATGAGTTGTTCTCAAAAGTTATCCTATCTACTCAGACTTTTCAAGCATTTTTAAGATACGACTTAACTGAAGCTGCCACTCTCGGCGACAAACTAACCGCATCCTTCTAAAAGTGAGGACAAGCAGCAAGTACAAAAAGTTACCTTCAGCAGAATTACACAGATAGGAACATACGAATGCAGCTCAGGTCACTGAGATGATCCAACCTTATTGTTATTTACATATTTTAATTACGTAGCTAATAATATATATGCGCAGTTTCTTACATGCGTCTTTTCTGGAAACGATTGGGCTGAAATGGGAATCAGAGTAAAGGGTAGGGGAAATTAAATCAATTGGAAATTAAATCAATTAATTAAATAATTTTACTTTCACAGAAGCAATGATATATGTCATTCTCTCAAACTATTTTACTAGAAAACTTAATTTTTCCCTTTATAGGAAAATATTTTATTTTATAAAAGTTTTTTTTAAAAGCCTTTTATAGCATGATAACTATTGCACTATCATTTTCCACTTTCAGGAAAATATTTTTTTTTTGAAAAATTCTAATAAATGTTTCATTTTTGAAATTTTTGTATGCAATGTATGAAAAAAAACTTGAAAAAGTGATGTCAAAAAACATAAAATATCGAACAGAAGTATAAGATTCCGTAGTTTGCAAAAAGTTTCCCATTTTCTCGTTCTTGATTTTTCAGGTATCGGAAAACACATTTACTTTCCCAAGAGCTGGTATAACAAGATTTGCTCGCAACAATAAATAGCCCAAAAGTACGGTTCTTTCCGCATTTTATTTCTTTGCGATAAGATATGTAGTAATGCATATAATGAGACACATAGACAGATATATGCGTAGAAAATATAAAATAATACTTCTATTAATAAGCGTGTCTGATTTTTATTGGGGCACTTCGTATAAAGGCTGCTTATGTATGTAAGCTCATTCTCTTAAATAGGATTGAAGAAATATATTACTGCTCTCTTATTAAATATATATATATATATATATATTAATGACCAAAAAAGTCGCAACTATTAATTTATTAATCAAACGTTTTACTCCCAACTTCAGGAAATATATACAGAGAGAAAAAGAATTCAGGTTTTGCTTGAGGATCCGGAAAATAATATAGGAAGCTTTTTGGAAATAAAAATATCTCAATTCGCAAACAGAAAAAAATATTATATCAGTATTTTGTGTTAAAATCGGAAATTTGGGGTGATACACAAATAGGGATTCCCCCTGGAAACCCGTTGGGAGAAATCTCGAGGTTTGTATCTAAATTTCAGTTTCGCTATCTTAAGAATATTTCGTCTTTACGCTTTAAAAAAAAATCTTTTTATTCTTTAAATTTCGAATGTTTCCAGAGGGATAAATGCTTATAGAAAAATATATAAATATGCACAGAATATCCTAGAACATATGACAATATTAAATGTACCATACTTAAGCAGAAGAAATAAACTGTTATTGGAAAGAATTTACTGCACCGTTTTCTTCGTAGGCTAAAATTTCGCGATGCTACATTCCCCTGGCTGAATGAACACCCCTATTTAGTCTTTCCAAAACCCTTTAGTCTTTCCTAATTTAGTCCTGTTGTAGACAGCTAGAATGTTAGCTCATTTGACTACATATGGAGTCATTTTAAACCATTTGTGTGCCAAGAGTCAAACATTGTAGAAGAAATTCATTTGCGTATTTAGTTAGCATTCTATTACGTTTGCAAGATGCTTGGTATCGGGCACATCGGACTACCGATGCAATTCCATTGAAATTGATGGCAATATTCGTTGAGCTGAACACTTAATATAAAATACGTCTTCATTCAGAGAAATTTCACAGATATATCAGATTTCATATTTTATACTAGACATTACAGTTTCTGTAGCGTTCATGACTAAATAACTTCATTTTATTTATAGACAATTAGTGCATGGGTATGAAATTTAGAGGTATTTTTTACGTACAATAAATAATTTTCATGTAGGTTAAGCATACCGTGTTTAAAATGAGATTAGGACTTGCAAGTGCTAAAAATTACATTCAGTTGTATGAAACTGATATCAAATTAAAAAAACTATTGTGTACATCACATGATTTCCTTGTACGCAATATTAAATTATACACATTTTTACTACATTTCATTTAAACGTATTTCCTCGAATTTCATTAGAGATATATCTCTCATTCAGTTAATTCAGTTCTCACTTCGCGGCAACGAAAAAATACATGAAAACTCAAAATATTTTCATTAAAAATCGAAAGATATAGAAAAACATAAAACATCGAATACACTTAAAATAATTAAAAAAAAATTTTTACATTTAAAATCACAGTTTCTACTCTAAAACAAGCAATTCGGCCAGCAGGGAAATAGACAGATTTTTCGGTACACAGAACTAAAAGCTTTCTTTTGATCCCCCTCGGCAAAAAGATACTGAAGGTGCAGAAACTGATATCATTATTCTGCTAAATTTCAAATATAAAGGAATATGGCTGCTATGGTAAACAAAAATTAGGCCTATCCGCATTTAAACAACTTTTAAATTGTTGATATATTGCATGCAGATTAACTAAAGACATTTAACCGGAAGATAAGAACAACATAATTTAATCGTAAACGATGCATAATTTACCAATAAAAAACTGAGGTCAATGAACCGAATTACAGAGTGGGTATATTATATATATACTTTTGGTGCGACCGATTGCAACCACAACGGGCGCTGCACTGCTTCATATTAGAGCAATCCTATATACAAAATTGCAACGTTCTGAGTCTGCTCGTTTTTGAGTTATGTGAAATACATCTGTACGTAGAGAAATCTCTTCTGAATTGAGTTTAAATCAGTTTTATGATTCATTTGGGGAAAAAGAGTCCTTTATTATGTCCTTACGTACAGATGTCAAACAAAAACATCGTTAATTGCATTTGATGGCGGTCAAAATGGATATTTTCGTGGAAAATGGTACCCGGAATTTTTCGTGATTACAATACTTCTTTTACTTCGTACAAGGAAGTCAAAAGGGAGAAATTTCTTGCATTCTGTAAGGTTTGTTTCTAAACAGCGCACGATTGGCAAAAATTAGTGAAATCAATAGACTCCTTTTAGTTATTGAAAATTTACATTTATAAAATCTGTCAGTAACTATACAGGAAATACTGTTACTTCTTCAGTGTAAGTAAGGAACAAACATAAACAAACTCAATTTTTCGTGTTTCATATTACAGCAATTTCTCTTGCTGCTTTACATATTTCATAATTGAAAACGTTTTTGTAGAATCATGAATTATTCAAGAAATTCCTAAAGGAAATCTTATATGCCGAAAAATAAATAAGTTCATTATTGATTAATGGCTGAATCTCCAAAAAGCAAGAAGTTCGGAAAAAACGTTATAGCAGTAAACATGATATATCTACGGTGTAAACTGAATATTCATATGATATAAAAAAAGAGTTATAAAGATTTTGAAGTCTAAAAACGTGTAAGTTTAAATATCAGCCGGAAGAAAATTAAGCAAATATTTTGGTTGCCATTTTAAATTAAAAAAATAACCATTGTCACTTGTTAAAGCCTAATCTTCATCGTTTCAAGAAATTAAAATTAAACTGAAAAGTTCTTTCAGTTGAGAAACGTTGGACATATGTTTCTCTTTATTCATAGAATTCAGAATGCAAACTAAATGAGAATACCGGTAATCCTTAGCTTCGAAAACTTGTGCAACTGGCTTGTATTTTTCATGCCAGAAAAATATACATTTTATATGACACAGATGAAGAATTTTTTTGTTAATTTATTTAGGTTATTTTATTTCAAAAAAGATTATATTGTTCAAAATTAAATGTTTCTATTACATGATACAAATCATTGATTTCAAGTATACTAAACAAAGCTATTACATTTTATGCGTTTAAGCATACAACTCATTCTTTTTCAATTGGGATAAAATAATGGTATTAATTTTTATTTTCGTAGACAATGAGTATCTCTAAGCAAACAGCATTAGGGCTTAATATACTAAACAGTTACGTTTTCGCTTATACGAGCGGTTATTTAAAGAATTCATAATTTCATCTTTTTGTTTTGCGTATTCATCTAAACAAATTTAAATTTCATTTACTTAGGTGTATAATCTTTTGCTAATATTTAAATAAGCGAAAAATTAAAAACACATAAATAAATTTATAATAAATTTATTTTACTTTGCTTTGAAAGAACATAAAGCTGGCTGAAAGGCTTCGGTTTCAGATATTAATAATCCTGCTCTAGTAGCTTAAACAGTTGAATAATCGACATATAATCTCTGAAAAAAAAATTAAATTTTCCGAAATAGCATACCTGTCATGCGCATTTGCATGCAAAACATACCTATCATGAACAAACAGAATATTCACAGAATCACATTTTCAATTATAGTGCTATTCAAATATTCTATGATAACACAAATTACGCACCCTTCACTGTATTTCAATGTAATATGATAATGTTTTAAAGTAATGACTCATTTTCAGAACAGTAGGTGAATATTTCGTTTGGTTGTATAGGCATACTGCTGTTAGTAATTTCAGTAGCAATAATATGATGCTGATAAAGAAACGGTTTTTTTTATCCCATAAAGGAAATTGTTTACATCATTAATTCACGACAGCAGCTTAAGATGCAGCTTATTATTACGACGAAACAAAATGAAGAGTGGACAGCAGTTTAAAATGAAACAAGGTGCTTATAACTCAGCTTTCATTCTTCATTACCTGCTGCTGTTTACGTGCAACCACTTTCTAAAGACCCTTAAAGGAAATTCTAGGCTTTTCCTTTAGAAGCTCCACAGAAACTAAATTCTCATTATAATCCTGAGCTTCTTCTTTTTATTTAGTTCGAATGTAAACAATGAAATTTTCAAAGCAATGCCAGTAACATCTTTCTTGGAACGACTTTTCAATTTTATAATGATATGACTAGTAATGATTTATAAAATGTGATAATAGCTAATGTACTTGAATATCCAGTTGCTTTATCTTGTTTTGATATTTAGCCTAAATTGTATTCATAATTCTTACGTCATATAATTCTGTTTATGATAGGACTTCTGTGAAGCTACCTTTGATTCGAATCATTTATATGAATTTAAGTTTAAATACTATGATCGAGATATTTCATGCTTAACCGATATGCTGAGGTCATGCGGGCATATAAATAAAATTGTATCTTTGGCAAAAGTATCGAATTACACACAGTAAATTATATAGTACATATACAGAGAAATATAAAATTTATGCATAGAAATTGTTAACACTTTTAAGAAAGTAAGCTTAGTATTTGCACTAAATTGATGAAGGGACTAAATACATATGGCTCTCTCATAGGACTAAAAATATCTTACGAAATTTAGATGCTTTTTTACTTCAGGTAGAGCATATTTTAGGAGCTTAAAATTGGCAAGCAATATTTAGCCTGCTTACCATTGGCTAAGCGAATTAGACCACTAAATATAATTAGTTCGACATGGATTCAAATCCCAACAAACGGGTTATGTATGCATGACCATTTGCGTGTTCCCCCACTTGTACAGGCTTCTACGGAAATCTACCTTTATGCAGACAGACCTACTGATAGTTGCTATTATCAAAACATTCAGTCCGGTCTTGTAATTTTGAAAATTAAGTTTTTATAGCAGAAACATGCGTGTAAATATAAACTTCAAGCTAATTTGGCCACGTTTTAGCAGCTTCCACCAAAAAATCACATTTTGCAAAGGACAATCAAACTTCATCCGTACTCAAAAACAGCGAAATATGCATACAAATACGCGTGAAAATCAGAGAAAGACTTCTTGTGTTTTCAGTCACTAAACTGTTCTTTTCAAAGGATAGGGAAATTTAAACCTGAGGAAAGTCTGCTTGTAAAAAGCCCAATAAATTTGTGGAAGCCGAAAGAAAGAAAGCAGAAATAAATCGATCGACATTAAATATCAGAGAAAATGTAATAAACCAAACGTAAAGTATGAGGTCAACAAAGAAAGTCCATTTTGGTTCAACCTAGAAAGAATATCGGCAGCTTTAACAACATCAATATTGCAAAGACATGTAAGAAACAGATGTACTAAATGAAGTACAAATCCTGAAAGAAAGCAACAGATAAATTTTCGATTTTATAAACAGAGCTATAAAATTCTGAAAATGGTAAATATTTAAATGTGCATGTAAATATTTAAATGTTTGTAGTGCAATTTAAGAGTTTCCCAGCATTCAAGAACAACATAATGTATAATCTGGATTTATCGCTTTCACGGTCATTGTAATCCATATATCGTTCGCTATTTACAGTGTCAATTTAGGTTTCATATAAATAACGTAACATATTTCCTCTTTCTCCCCCAAACTATCGTTTTCCCGCATTATTTGTTTGAAAATCCCGTTCTAGGCGCAGCATTTCCTCTGCAAGTCATTTGAAAAACAGTTTTTGCGTGTAAAATGCATAGAGATTGCACATAAAGTAAAATGCATATCAATTACTTATGTTACTTTCTCGCTGAACTATAAAAATGGCAGCAGAATAATCAAATAGCTTTTCGTACGTTGTCATCAGCTCTGTATCCGCATTCCTAGAGACAATTCTGAATATTGTTTCGTTACAAGTTCCATTGCAAGTACTGTTATCTTTCGTTTGTTCAATCCTGTAAATGTTTAGAGTTTCAGCCTATGGGAAAAGAATGTGAAGAAGATAAAATTGTACAACACACAGTCTCGAATTTCTCTGAGACAGAATAGTTTTACAAAAAGTTAAAGCTTCTTCTATCGGCAATGCAGAAGTCATGCGACCATGAAAACTTTTAGCTGAAGCAAATGTCAGCGAAGATGCAAACAGCAATGTAGGAAATTTTTTATTTAAAGTTGGTTTTTAATGTAGAGCACTGAAGTTGAAAGTAATAAATGCCATTTATTGGTATGTAATTTATTTAACAATTTGTAACAATTTTCCAGTTTAGTCCTTTCCCGGCATCCTAGTGTTTTTATCTTCTATCCCGTTGGAAAACAATACGTTGAGGCTCCATTGTAATAACAATTCATAAAATATTGCCTATTTGAAAAAGAATTTTCCAAGAAAAAATATCTTCATAAAAATGCATACACAGAAACTCCTTTCTTCTTGAGGATTTAAGATAATTAGCGCCTCTTAATCTGTGACGCGCTGTTATGTATACGTAAACTACGTAAATATTTATTTAAAACCTTTTTATATGCTGTCAAAAGTAAAACAATTTTTAAGTGCTTACAAGAAATTTATTTAAAAATGACTGAAATGAATAAAAGTACTTTTAAATAGTTTTGATTTTTAATTAATTAAAATTGTTAACTACGAAATGATTTAATTTGCTAAAAGAAGTGAAAAATTGGAAATTGCTGCATGGGATCTTATTAACCAAAGCTGTTACGCATAGTTATTTATTTGTAGCTTTTAAGGGATGGTGGACTTTAAAAATTAATTTTTTAAGTTTTTAAGTTTTCAACAAGAAATTTTATACGTATACATATTGTTACGAAAAATTCGGCGGTTTCGCCTGTATGTAAGCTTTCCGGCATAGCACTAGGGTTGCCATAAAATAGTGTATGGCAGGGTTGCCAGATTGGTGACTTTATCGCCCATTTGGCGACCAAATTGGCGATATCCCATGGTCCAATCGGGAAGCTTCTAGAATAACTTCCTGTCGAGATATTTCTCGAAACGTGTGGAACTTGAAGAAAAACTATATAAACCCTTGCGTTTCTGAGAGCAGTTAGTTGCGAAGAGTTGCAAGTAGTTAGTTGTTGCGAGTAGATTGTGAAGCAGTGTGATTACGAGTGTGATTAAGTAGTGTAGTTGTTCACTGCGAGTACTAAGCTACGCGAGAGTTCTGTGAACGGAAAGCGATCGAGATAGTGCTTTGCCGTGAAGCTACCTTTACAGTGTAGCTTGACAGTGTATTGGTGATTGTTCCACGGTGTTTATTATAAGTTTAGTGTTGCCGTGAAGCCACCTTTACAATTACAGCCTGAAGCTGTGTTGCTGATTGTTTCAGCGTATTTATTGTAGATTTTCGACGCTTTTAAAGGTCATTTTGGAACTCTGCTGTAAATAGTGATTCTTGTAAATAAATTGTGCTTTTTATTGTTCCGCATCGTGTTTTCATCGGATACTCTCAAATCTACGAACCCGTAAAACGCAACAATATTATAATATAGGTTTATAAAATATATGTTCAAAATTTCAATTTATTTTAAATTAAAAATTTTTAAAACAAATAATTAATTATTTTAAAATGCTCCTTGCGCTCTAATTTTCAATATTTTTCCTAATTTTTCCTTTTAGTTGGTTATGAAGACTTGGCAAAAGTTTTTGTGTATCCGCTATTGAATATGATGGATTAGAAATTTTTGAAAAGGATTCTTGTGAATTTATATCCAGTTTTCGGAAAAATGTCACGTTTTGTTAAACATTATCACAAGTTTAAACTTCTTAATAACTTCATATTAAAAAATGTACACACAGAGCTTCTGTAACATATAACAAGATAGTTTCTTCCAAATATCATTCATTTTTAACTAAAAATGAGTCGCATGGAGCATTTTCAAAACATACGAACTGCGAAAACTTTTGTTTTGAGAAAATCGGATTGAAAGTTTTTCTTCAAACTTACCTTTAATACATGGTCAATAGAAAGAGCAAATTAACTTTAAATATGAATTTGTAAACACTAGATAACGTTTTCGTATCATTTAACTACACAGTCCAGTCACATTAATGTGACCACCACGTACTTTCCATGTCAGAGTTAAATAACCAATCACAGAAGGCAGGTGGCAGCACAGTGCAGTTGAGCGTATATAAAGGGTGTGTGAGGGCTTCGGAAAACATTTCAATCGTTGGCGTAATGCAGAAACGAAGCGATTTATCCGACTTCCAAAAGGGCATGATCATTGGCTTTCGGGCCAAGGGTGGAAGCATTTCCGAAACGGCTGAGTTTGTGAACTGTTCGCGTGCCGCCGTGGTAAAAGTGTACCGTGCATGGCAAAATGGGACTGTCCAAAATCAGCGACGTGGCAAATGTGGTGCACCACGGGCCATAGATGACAGAGGCGAACGACGGTTGCGGAGATGCGTTCGGGCAGATAGACGGGCTACCGTTGAGCAACTGACCACCAAAATGAACCAAGGGGCTACCAAAAGTGTCTCCCAAAGTACTATTCAGCGAACATTGCTGCGTCTGGGCCTCCGAAGCAGACGCCTGGTTCGTGCACCTATGCTGACTGCTGTTCATCGACGGCGAAGGCTAGAATTTGCACGCCAGTACAGCAGCTGGACGTCCACTGAGTGGCGACAGGTTGCGTTTTCGGATGAATCGCGTTTTATGCTCCATCGGACAGATGGACGTTGGCGTATAAGGCGTGAAACCTCTGAAAGGAACCACCCTGCAACCATTGCCGGAACGGTCCAAGCTGGAGGCGGGAGCATTATGGTCTGGGGAATGTTTTCCTGGCATTCTCTAGGTTCACTGATCATTGTGGAAGGCACAATGGATCAATACAAGTACGCATCTGTCCTTGCGGACCATGTTCACCCCTACATGCGCATTGTTTTTCCTCAGGATGATGGCATCTTCCAGCAGGACAATGCGAGGTGCCATACAGCTGCCAGTGTACGTGCGTAGTTCGAAGAGCACCAGGATGAGTTTACCGTCCTCCCCTGGCCAGCAAACTCACCTGACTTAAACCCAATCGAACATCTGTGGGAACATCTCGATCGAGTTGTTCGCGCCATGGATCCTCAACCGCGTAATCTAGCGCCGCTGGCCACGGCATTAGAGTCGGCATGGCTCAGCATCCCAGAGAACACCTTCAGGGACCTATGTGACTCTCTTCCTGCACGTCTCGCAGCAGTCCGCTCTGCGAAAGGTGGTTATTCTGGCTTTTGACAGATGGTCACATTAATGTGACTGGACTGTGTATTTTTAATCTCATAATATTATATATTACAAAAATAAACATTTCGCAAATTGGTATGTGATTCGAAGTTACAGATAGAAACAATTTGCGCTTAATATGCAATGAAACATTTTTAATTCCCCTGCACTGTATATTTTACCTTCATTTGTTACATTTATGTTATCTTTATCTTTTAAGGCTTTACAATATTTTTTACTATTTCTGTTTTTTTTTCCAAGCAACTAAACTTGTCTTTTTGCTTTGGTTCAAGCGACGTTGATCACGTGCAGCGAGTAGGGAAAACAAGTGCGTTTCCTCCTGTCCTACGCGTATACCATTTTGCATAACCAAAGTTCAATTAATAGTTGTCAATGCTGACATTTCTAGCCCTTTTTTTAGAAATTAACAATTTTTTGGGGAAAATATATAAATTATAACACCAGTAAATAACTGTTGAAATAATTTTTTTTACATTTCATCCAAAATTTAAAGGGCAAAGCTTACGTTGTTTATACATTTTAAATGCTTGTAACTTCTTTAAAAAAAATTAGAATATTTGAATTCGGTTTTATACATACAATGTATTTACGTATATGTAATGTTACCAGTGTAAAAATACAAATTGAATATTTTGGTTGATTTTTAGCTATTTTAAAGGCCACCGTTCCCTTAAATCAGTTTGCATCATTATTAACATTTTACTTTAATGAAGTTATTTTACGAAATAATGTAACATTTTCATGTCATATACCAAATTTATCAAGAAGGGCTTCATTATTTACATCTGATTGCCCCAATAAATCGTAAAACTGTCTGATAGAAATTTCCACGCAATGTATTTTTAGTTCAACTTTAAATTCCTTGGAATATGTATCTTTTAAATAGGTAGATGGGAAGAAAAGGTTTAAAATCTTTGCATTTCGTCCATTCTGATGATGTTCCTCTGGATCCTGTCTGAAATACATTATTAATTTACTTCGTGAAATCTGGTAAATCGCATTTGAACACGGTTGTTGCCTTTCATGGTGATGAAAGAAATACTAATGTGTATGTAAATTATACTCCATGTCCACAAGAGTCTTTATAGTATGGCTTTTATTATCGTTGCCATTGGTCATAAATATAGACTTCTGTAGGAATATTTAAATAACACATGTATTCATGTCTTCAGATTTTTAAATAAAAAAATAACAATATTATAAAACTTACGAATTTTTATGTTTTTTAAAATTTTATGTTCAGTATAAAAAATGAAACATAATTGTTTTTACTTCTGTGAGACAAAAATTGACTGATATATTTAATTAAACATTTGGGATATTCAACATTCTTTAGAGAAGATTTAGATAAATTAGAATGATTCATAATTGTTCTCATCTTTAATACCATTTAGTGATAATCTTTAGTACCCCAAAAGAATTTTCACACAGGTAATTTTTAAGTTTTCGAACGCTCAAAGTACATTATTATATGGTGCTGTTTTATTATTTTAGAATAATAACCTAATAATTATAAAAAATTCTAAAATCTATCTAAAAAAGCCTTTTAATTTTTAATTTATGCAAGCAATGTTACGATTTTTCTACCTGCCAGGCCTGTAATTATTTTCTAAAACAAGATTTATATAAATTCTGAAAATAAAATGCTTTTTCATTTTTAAAACAAAATAATATTAATAATTTTTTCACCACAAAGTACGTAGCAATGTCCGTCAAAACCTTTTTCTAAACTGATATTTTATTTTTAGTTATGCACAAATGCAAGCACTTCACGTTTCCAATCTTGTACGTCCATTTGTTATAATCTCAAACCTTAAAATATAATATTATAGTTATTATTTGTTTTATTGTAGTTAATTTTGTATTTTTTTAGAATAAATATAAATGTTTACTAAATATAATTATAGGACCGGAAGATATGAGAAAAGTTACTTTTCATAATTTTCAGAGAATATCTACGAGTATTTATAACTTAACATATTATAACAAGAATAGTTCAAAATTTAAAACATTCCTACAGTTAGAAGTGTATGTCTACAACCATAGTTGGGCACATAAAGGCCGAAAAAAGATTTCTATGGACAACGAGTAGGTAACAAACTTTCATTCTAGAAACCATAACATTACATTTCTGGGAAGTCGTCTAATATGGTTAGGCTTTAAAATCCACTAGTACAAAACCAACCCATCGAGTGACTAAAGCGGAGGGATTGAAGGATATTGTACATTGATAAGGAAAAGAGTCAATAATGTCTTTTCAAACCATCACGCTATACACTTCCTAATAAATCGAAGCTTCCCTGTAGCTTTCAACTCATTTTCGTCACTCTTGAGAAACGGGATCACAAAATGATAAATGGGAAGTTATCCTTGTAGTCATAAAACGTAATGGAGTTCTTCTTCCACAAACTTCCAGAAAGTCTCCGTGTACTCGGAAATGTTTGAGAAGATTTTAGACTTTCAATGAGACATTTTTGTTTCTTTTTGTTTGATGAAGTAGGCGTAAAATCTCAGAGCGTTAAAATAAGCAGGAGATTGCTAAAAGCGATGTTTATTGAACGCAGTAGAACTGCTTTATTTTTACTTTCAAATTACCTTTCATAAATATGCAAGACATTTTCTTACAGTCATTCAACGCTTTCATCTCTTTGAGGCTGATGTTGAGCTGATGTATTCTTTTACTTCATGCCATCCTTAAATTCATATTTAGTCTTAATGCTCATGTAGTAACAGAGCTTCGTTGGCTTTTAAGCATATGTAATGACGTACATTTGACCTATAGTTACTTGGTGTTTCTTAAATCGGAATTACAATTTTTTTAAGTAAAGTGTTCGACACAGGCAATATTCGATGCATATAACAACACATGACAAATTAGTATTAACTTTTTAATTAATATTTGGGATTTGAGCATTTGTTTATTTGTTTATTGCTAATAATGTAATGAGCATTGTTTATCATTCTGTATTTAAATCCTGTAATGAGTATTGTTCATCAAAAATTCTATATTTCTAAATAAATTTATCCTGTTTCTCTTCAGTAAAAGGTAGAATTTAGCATACTCTTAAAATTAGTCTAAAACTATCACTAATTTATTCTGAATTTTCTTAAGAGATCTATGCAGTTCAAAGAGTCTGGCATAATACCTATCTTTTGATGAGTAGTTATTGCATTAAGACATGTGTTTTGGGAATCAAGAAGTATAATTTCTTGAAAAAGGGACCAGTGCGAGGTACCAGTGAAATTCGTTGAGCATTTCTGTTAATTTATATCAACCTGCGGTTTAATTTTGTCAATTTAAAATTCAAATTGACAATTTATCGTCTGCTATTTTACACATTTTTTAAGAACTATTTCTTGTAATATCTCGAAATATCATTAGGCAAAAACATTGTATTTAAGTAATAATTTAACATTGTAATATGTATGAGTTATATGCATTTCTGTAGTTATAAAAAACATGAATTTTGAATGGGAAATAATTATCAATATTTCTGTTGTAGAATATTCGATTAACGCTTGTAAAAAAAAGGTCGGTATTCTTGCACTTTGAATCGGATTACATATGAGGATATTGAACCAAAAGTATATAAATTCGAAGTTTCTAGCATAAATATATCGCATAACTAATAAATATATGTTAAAGTATGGAACAGTTTACATTGCACGTATATGCAATATAAATAACGATATTTTCGAAAAGTATGCTATATAAATATTTACGCAGTAGGAATAACAAGAGAGCATTTCCAGGCAAATATACTAAGTTTATTTTTCTCTACTTTCGATTTAATGGCATCCAGTCACTCTAAATGAAACAAAACGTAAAATATAATAAAAATATTAAATGTGCATATGGAAGTCGTAGGCAGGACCGTACATTCGTAAATTATGTACAGTGCAGAAGAAAAAAATTGATAGACAGAGGACGCTGTGCATAGTTCTAACCAAACCTTTAGACTCTTGTTGACTTATCGAAGTTTCGTACGATAATTATTATGTGGGGAGTGAGAAAAGATTGCTTCAAGGTCATTACTGCAAATTCTTCAACTTCCGGCATTTTCCATTCTCATCACCTCCGACCTGACACACATGGATGTTCCTGGATTTTCTACAGATATATTTTTTACACTGAATAATTTTGAAGGACTGGGCTAGATTTGCTTATTTAGGTTATAGAAAAATTCGGGCATTATCCGCTTAAGGAAAAGAATGCCTTCATGGAGGACATTTTAAGGTAAACTGACTCTATTGCATAAAAGTGGCTCGAAGGAAGCATAATAAGGAAAATATGAACATATGCGTTAATATGCATTGTAGGACTGTAGTATCTGTTATCTGTATACAGTGTGAACTATTCAAAACTTTGTAGCACCTGTCAATTCACCGTTTTTTCTCCCCTGTGCTTTATTTACTCATTCAGTTATTATTTTAAAATTACCTTCTCGAGTTCTGTGTTTTTATCGTTTTACACACACTGTTCGTATGGTTTATATTTTTATTCTTCATGCAGAATGAATTGCAATGAATTCTTCGCTATTTTCAGCGCTTGCGAGATTGTAAGTAGTTAGTCAAGTGAATTTACGATAATTTTTCATTTAATGTTTTGTACTAAATATCGTTTTTTCGTACATTTTTATTTTCTTATTATATTCGTTTTACGTAATTTGTCAACTGAAATGCATGAAAAGGGTTCCTGAAATACATTTTTATGCACAGTAAGTTTTATTTATTAATTAATTTTTCCTTTAATTTTTTTATATTTACAAAAATTATTTGAAAAGAAATACCTTCATAGGATTATTATTGCGGACTTACGAATTTGTAGTAAATAAAAATATCAATATATAAACAAACGCTTTTCTTAATCTCCATTGCCCTGAATATCCGGATGAATTGCTGTTTAATGCCATTTTAATTTCATCTTGCAATGAAATTGCAGGTAACGTGCCAGGCCTCATAAAACAAAAGACGTACAGTCTAGAACCATTGTTTTTTACTTCGTTGTACGAAGTATTGTAGTCGCAAAAAGATTTAGGTACCACATTTCAATGGAAATATCTATTTTTACTGCTCCCGAATCTATCTGAACGATTTTTTGCGTGATGTCTGTACCTACACATAGAATAAAGGATTATTTTTTTTTCAAAACGGTTTGTAAGATGGATTTAAAATGGATTAAAAAGGGATTTTTTCGTGACGTTCTTCACATACGTAGGTAAGTATTTATGTATATATCTCACGTACCTCAAAAGCGATTAAGCCTAGAACGTTGAAATGTTGTATATGAGACTGCTATAGCACCTAGTTGTACATCTCATCTTTTTTTGCAATCAGCAGTAAACATACCTGTATACACATTTGATAAAAATCTGTATACAGGTTTAGTACTTCTTTAAGCAACCTCCTAACTTGGCCCTTATTTTCGCAACCTTTGGTCCTAGTTATATTTCTAACTACAGAAGTGTTTTAAACGACCAAAATATTCATGTTATAGCAGTGTCAAATTTAAAAGAAAGTTAAATTTCGGTAAATAACGAAATTTAACTTTTAATGCGATTCCCCGGTTCCTAAACATATGTGGGGTTCCAACCTTTTTTTAATAGTCAAATGTGGGGAACGTCTTACACTGATAAGCGAATAATCGCTTGAGTGTGTGAGCACAGACGTAAGGCTCAAGAAGGGTTAACTACCCTTTATTTCTCAAAATAAGGATTAGCACAGTCGTCTCTTATCTCAGAGCATACAGCAAAGCCTCCACTTGAACTCAATAAGAAT
Organism: Stegodyphus mimosarum; assembly: GCA_000611955.2. Taxonomy (NCBI): domain Eukaryota; kingdom Metazoa; phylum Arthropoda; class Arachnida; order Araneae; family Eresidae; genus Stegodyphus; species Stegodyphus mimosarum. Next base: position 127,346 of record KK122115.1, on the reverse strand, counting down.
TAAATCTTAACTAATGCTTAGCTAAAAATACATAGCCTAAGCTATCAAGATTCTAAGTACTTGGCCCCTAAATCTTAATTAAGTAGAAGAAGTTATCAAGGGCCTGTTGCTATTGGAGCGTAGCAATTGCTTAGAGGGAGAGGTAGCCCAAACGCAAACGCGCGCTAGTCAGAAACTCTGGATCTGTAACGAAGTCAGTGAAACTACGACTTAAATACTACTCATTTATATTAAACACGGTTCTGAAAACACATTCTGGTAGGTAATTGTAAGCTGAAAATAGAAAGGATAGGAAAGCAGTTTTAACGCAAGATAAATGTTAAAAATTTAGGATAAACCTTACACATATATCTGGGAAATTTTATGCTCGTTATGCAAAAATAAAGTTGTAATAAGTTTGAATCCCGTACGACAAAAGTTAACCGGGATATTTAATTTCAAAATTTGAAGATTTTTAATGTCATTTTCAGCTTACCTTGAGGAACTGGTTAATTAAGTTAGAATAATTCGATAAATGAAATGTAGCGAAAAATATATGTGATTAAATAGGCCATACAAGGAAGTCATGTGGTGTACATATCTGATTTTTTATTTTAATTTTATTTTATTTATTTTTTTTGTCCAGCGGTACATGTTCATCTTGCTTGCCGTAAATAAAAAAATATTAATTAAGTTTTGAATTAAGGATGTATGGGCTTTTATGATTAACTCCTTAAATTTTTAAACATGAAATTATGGCTCTCACTTACTAAACCCTTATGTAAGATTAATTGCTTAACACAGTAATTAATAAGGCTTTATTATGCGAAAGCCTTCACATATTCGTGCTGTAATACGTTATCCCTGTATTTCTGATATTTTCACTTAAAATAAAGATTTCATGCTAGCAGTGTGCTTCAAAATTTTAAAATATGTGTGTAAAATATGTTCTCAAAATAAATTTTGTTAAGTACTGTGAAACAAACTGCAGAAATAATTTCGGTGCGTTTTAATATAGACTGCAGTTAACATAGAAATTCATTAATGAAAGTAAATAACTGGCTTATATGATAATAACATAGTTATAATGTAGAACGAACAAGTAACACATTGTGACATTAAAAGTACTTGTTTAGTTTCAATCTTATAAATAGAATACTTATAACAGTACATATAAATAGGATAAGACTGTGATAATAATATTATGTTATACCCTATAGTCACTCAAATGAAAATGTTACTGTAGATTTATTTAACTTCTTATATTAGAAATTAATTAAATGAGTTTATAAAATTGTACGCCATCGTTATTCTTAATAAGAAAATCGTAACTTCACAAATAAGTAGACTGCTTCCCCGATATATTAAATGCTATTTTCAAAATATATCGGTGTAAAATAATCCTGGACTTTAATTTCAGCTTTATTTTAATTTATTTTCATTTTAAGTTTTAATTTCAGAATACACTACATGGGATGAAAGGTTTGTTTTAGAACATCATTTAGCTTGCTTTTCCAATACAGGAAACTGTTGCGTGACTGCAATCATTGAGTTATTATTATGCACTATCTTGTTTATTCCCTGCTTATAAATCAAATTTTGAAATAACTATGTGATGATTTGAGAATGTTGATTGCGATTATAGTAGATATTAAAGCACAAAGTAGTATGAACTTGCAGTCAAGGAACGTTTTATATATTCATTTAATTTTTGTTAAATATGTTGCCTCTATAAAATACTTGACACACTAAGCGTGCGTATTTCAGAACGTAAGATTTACGTTTTTTATTACGATTATTATTTTACGATTATTATTTTTTAGACTGTTGCCATAAGAAGAAAGTAGCGCAGCAACGATCTAGAAGCCAGTGTGCAGGAGCGAAGTGCTTAGTTATTCAGTATGGAAGCTTAGTTTAAAAGAAAGCTTTGGGTTCTGGAAATTTTGGCTTTAAGTTCCGAATTAGCTACGTCAGCATCGTTATGTAAAGGATGGAAAGGGGAAATATCCAAATCAAAATGAGTAATTGAGAGCCTTATTTAAGTTATAATTTTGACTTAAAGTGTTTTTTATCTTACAAATATATATATATAAATAATCTATTTTATGATTTATGGAAATGATTTGTAATGTATTCCAAGCGAATTCACATTATTCAGTGACAAAATTTATGAATAGACTTTATTGACGTTGGCATTATTTTATTTCTAAACGGGACTTCTGATTTTGGAAATTGGTGTAAATTTATGTTTCTTATCTAATGTGCAAGTGTCCGTGCATTTAAAGTGCACAACTGCTAATTTTTATTATGTATATCTGTGAACCATTAATTTTAATTATATCAAAACAATAATTGTAATAACAATAACAATTTAACAAATGTTGTTTTGTAATTGCAGTTTCATAGTAAGGGATTTCATATTCACTTTAGGGAATATATTCATATTCATGTATTTCATATTCAATTTAGGGAATTTAAACTGAGATGAAGTAAACAGAAGATAAATTTTAAAATTACATTTAGGCAAATGTTCTGAAAATGACATTAATTTTGAAATTATGTATTAAGACGAACTCATTTAGGTTATTTCTCAAAGAAACTAGTCTAAAGCCTAACTCTTATCATAGGTTATCATGGGAATTTTTTTTGGGGGGAGGGACATGTGATATTTGAAATTGGGTTAGTTCTAGTAAGTGTGAGATAAATTCAGATATGTGAGACTCCAATGTGATGATGTCTGTTTTCATAAGCTGTTATCTCGATGCATCAGAACTAACATTTTAGGAGGGTGTAAATGCAGCCACTAACTACAGGAAGCAAAGAATAACGCAAAGTATCTAAAAAAATGACATTTATAATTTTGACTTACATGTTTTGTATCTTTATAACTTTTTATCTTAATTTATTTTTCTATCTTTAAATATCTTAATCTCTTTTTTATCATAATATGTTTTTATCTTAATCTGTTTTTTATCTTTAAATCTAATATTGCCTCTCATGACGGATTCGCAGCCAAAGTTTAAGGAAGCATTAAATTATTACGCAGTTTCATAGAAGTTTAAACCAAAAGTTTTTTTTAATCATAATTAAGTAAATAAATCACGTTGAACACCTTTTTATTTTATAAACACGAAAGGTTTTCTACTTTAACTCAGCCATTTAAAGTAAAAATCTTATAGAACTAACATTTTAGAAGGGTTAAATGCTGCCACTAACTACAGGAAGCAAATAATCTTAAAACATGATGCTTCTTCAACCTATAGAAAAATCAGTTTGAAAATGTACGCCATTGTTCCACCAATCTTGCCTATATATGATTAAGATACTTCAGTCGTTAAATTAATCCAAGCTTGGTTAATATCATGTTCATTACTTGAACAGAGGATTCATAAAGTTCCTGAAGATAGGAAAGAACACTAAAAAAGTCATAGCTTTGCTTGTCTTTATTATTTCTTTGTTCGTAAATACTAGCCTGCTTGTACGAATTAACGACTGGCTATACTAAAGCAGGTGTTATTTCTAAGCAGTTTTATGGTCTTTCGGTAAGGTTTCAGAGTCCATGAAATGTGCAAAATGATGTTGTTCTCCATATAAGAAAATGATGTTAACAAAAAATGCATACATATGAGAAAAGTCCAAATGAAATTTTTGAGAAACATTTGTTTTTCTCCCTAGGTGGATGTGAACACAAACATTGCGAATATTACGCTGCCTGTGAAAGTGATTCTGAAGGAGTTGGACGATGCGTTTGCCCTAAAAACTGCGTAAAGGTAATTGTTTATTTATAAGATACTGTTTTTTATATGGTTCTGCTCCGGAAGATATTCGAATACTTTTCGCAAAAGTGAAACCATAAAGAAGATAAAGCAGCATTTTTATATGCTTTCAATAGATTACAAAGAACTATTGTTTTTCACGTTACCTAAAAGAATTTTTAAAATTGAGTTTTATGAAAAATTTTCTCTGAACACCTGCTATCAAGATGCTAAAGTATATTGCCCCTCATGAAGGATTTCAGCCAAAGTTCAAGGATGCATTAAATTATTATATAGTTTCATAGACGTTTAAACCAAAGGTTTTTTTAAATCATAGTTAAGTAAATATATTATTCACGGTAAACCTTCTTATTTTAGAAACATGAAAATTTTTGTACTCTAAATTAGCCATTTAAAGAAAAATTCTTACAAACTTTATTAGGTCTGTTTGTATTTCAAACCTTCGTCTTGAACAGCTGCTTGAATTAGGACTAGATGTATGCTCATGATAATTCCAACAATTGTTCAAGATGAAGGTTTAAAACTATATGAATTTTTCTTCTTTTCCTATATTTAATTAAAAAAGGAAGATAACCTTGTAGTAAAATTCGTTAAAAAGAACTTGCAAACTTAACTTTTCTATTCCTATTAAATGTATATTATACTCGATCTATATCCAGTTATTTATCTGAAAAAGATGTTTTATCTAAAAGGAAAACTTTGGTTTAAGATTTACAAATCATTGATAATTATGGATTTAAACTAGCAGTGTTGTGAAAGGTGTCTATCGCATATCCACTTTTTATTTCATTTATTTATTCTTTATTATTATTTTAATTTAATGGTTTGTGTACGAGGCTTTCGACATATATTTCGTTGTGGAAACAAATGACACGTTTCATAGATAAAAGTGTACTAAAAGCAATGTTTTTATATGACATGAAGCCAACTTCATTCACGTATCTTGAAAAACACATATTTTACGTGACCTTTTTACCTTGATAAATAAATCTGTATTTTGTTAAAGTTGTAAATTTTCATTTTATTGGATGAAAATTGTCATAAGGAAAATAATATCAGTTGCTTTCAAATGTTAATAAATGCAGCTTAAGAGATTATTTCAAACGATAATTTTGTACATTTTTATTGCTAAATTACAAATTAAAACCTAAAATAACTTAGAATATATTTCATCTGAGTTTACTGACCTGTCAGATTGCGCTAAAAATTTAAAGTAGCCAATATTTCATAAAAGTTAAATATCTAATAGCGCATTTTTATTTCGAGTCAGAGAATATGTGAGGTGACCTTACGAATTTCGGAATTACGTTAAAAATAGATTCATATCAAATTGACAATACTGAAAATAAAATGTGCCTCTATATCACAGGATATAATTAGAAAATAAACTAGTTTAGAGTGTGTACATGAACTTTTAAATGTATGGCATACGTAAATGGAATATAGTACAAATTATTTGCTAGTCTCCAGGACATTAAACATAGAGTTTTGAACGGCCTCATGAACGTCTTGTGGGGTCATGTTAATGTCTTGGTACACCGAAAGATCACTTGCCTACACCAAAAGATCACTCGTCTTGGAAGTCTTATCTGCGTCAAATAATCACTAGTTTGCAACATTTGGAAGAATGGATCCATCATCATTGTCCTCAAATGGACATTTTCATCATTGTGGTATATATTATGAGAGTAGCAGCACTTGTAAATATAACAAATTGCTCATTTCTGATCTTAACGAAAAAGAAAAAAGTCTTTATATGAATTCATTCTAATCCAAATATTATTATTTCCAATGCCGATAAGGGAGATAAAACCACTGTAACAGACAAAAGCACATCAATGATGCAGCCATAAAACTGTTATGCTCGATCTTTAGAAATCTTTCACCTCTCTAAATGAAAAACCCACTATTATGTCACCTGATATACTCTGTGCTAAGTTCAAAAAGTCATTTACTACATTCATTGATACCTGTGCTAGATTTTAAGCTTTTCCCAAATTTGAAATTCAGCTTAATTCTATAGTTTCTAATTTAGAGACAGCATCATGAATTTTTGCCAAGAATTTGGTTTTTAAAATTTTCTCTGTTTCCTTTTTGAAAATATGTAACAGTGTAGAAAGGATTTTTCAATCTGTCAATAAACGACATCGCTCTCTATCACTCAATCATAACCTCGTTTGATGTAAAATTCACTTTTATTAATTTTTCAACAAAAAGAGAATTAAAATGTCTTGAAATAAGAGTTCGGGAATTCCGTTTACACGCAATGAAATTAAAGAATTAACCTCTTTCAGTAAAGTTTCTCAGGCACAGACGGGTTTCATTTTCTAAAATAATTACTATTGTCAAACAACCCTTTATTCCAGAATATCTGCTTACGTGTAGTATTTTGTATTCACAGTATTTGGAAAAAAATCCTTTCTTTTCTGAATTTGCTATATTGATGACCTTCTGTAGCTTTTTCATCGAAATCTAGATAATTTTACGAAGAACTCATGTTTCAAGACATTTTAATTCTTCTTTATTTGAAACATTAATAAAAGGGAATTTTATATCGAACGAGGCCAGTCATGAGTTCAACAGATCTAGTTATTTTGTTTACTTTCTAAACTGAAGATAATAATTCTCTTCCTTTGCTTGACTTTTGAATTATCTACGACGAGTATCATTTCATCACTGTCGTTTACAGCAAAGACTTTTCTGTTAGCTTCCCTGCTTATGCGAAATTATGTCACCCTGCCAAATAAAGAAAAAGCGTTTTTAATTCTTATTCGTGTACAGCAATCTCAACACTTATTCTTCAGAAACGTTTATTTCTTTTGAATTCAACTATTTTAAATCAGCTGTCGCTGACAGATGATTTTTTCCCAAGAACTTTCATAAAGCTTTTAGGGATTTTTCTCTCGTCATCATAAAATAGACTGTGCTATGAGAAATAACCATAATAGCTTTGCTCTTAAACCACTTTATCCTTCTCTCAGTTATAAAATTGCTCGAATTCTCCTTAGGTTTAACTTTCAAGTTATTTTTTTCACTCATTTATTACATATTGGTACTTTCAGATAAAATACTTGTTTTGATTCCAATAGATCCTACTTTTAATATTAATTATTGGAGAATTTATAGCATTTCTTCTCAGTATAATTTCACATTTATTGGCCAGAAGAAGAGAACGTTACAATGCCGCATCAGAGAACACAAATCCTTCTTTAAAAAGGAAATGTAAACAAAGACTGAGAAGCTTAACGTGATTGGTTACTTCACAGTTTTAATTTTGATTCTGTGAATATTATTAATGAACCATCTTCAGCCGCTGAAATGGAGACACTAAACCTTTCTCATTTATAAAACATAAGTCTTTTTACTTAACTTTTAATACTACCAAACTGTTATTAATATTATTACAAAGTAATTTACCTTAGCTTACTTCTGTAGTATTATTTATCAGTTCCAAAGCTGTTCTTTCAAGCGCCTCTCAAAATTATAATATTTCAGGCTTTTTTTATACTTCATTACTGTGTTCCACAACACATTGCAGTTTTGGTTTATTCTTCCAAATGAATTTTCTTATGAATTTAGTTAATTGCTCTTCCCACCTTTACAAAAATAGTTAGCTTTAGAAATATAAAAATACGTTTAACATCCTTCCTTAAATCGGTTCAAAATCTAAACCAATTTTAAAGTTCTCTTTGGGCTAATTTTAAATTAACATACACATTACAACAGCATTAGGCGAATTTTATTTTAAATACTTTGTAATGTTGTTTTACAATAATCTTTATCTCTGTTCCTTCACCGATGAACTTTGGATTCTGAATGTTTTTAGTTTCTCAAACTAGATCAGGTAGATAGTGAATACCATTTAATTATGCATATAGTATCTAAATTTTGCATCCAGAGAAACAAAATTTGGCAGAAAGTTTAATAAACTTAAAGGTTAATCACAAGTGCTATAAATAAATGAAATGTTAGAAAAAATAATGTTTTGCTTGTGAATTTACGTGTAGCAGTTATGCGAATAATGAGTCAGATAATTAATTTTGTTCATAATAAAAATTAAGATGTAAAGTAAGCGTACTTCAATTAAAAAATTAATCTCACAAGTTAAAACAAAAACTGGTAATTAAGTACATTAATGTATAAAAAGAAAACAAACATACTCTGCAGTGACGTAAAAATTAATATTAAACTCTCACTAATTTTACTTTTTTCCTCGAGTTAAAGTCAACACCGCAACCACCTAACGCATTAAATGATATTTTCTAAACCTTAAAAAACGCCGAGAACTAAAACAAAAAGATATTAAACCCCATATTCTATGATATCTCTTAATCGTGGTTATGCTTTGTAATTACGCATTTTCTGCTACATCCCACTGAAAAAACAAAACGTTTCTCAAGTGAAAAAAAAAGTCATTTAAGTACCCAATTAAATCTAGGAAAAGGAAGGAAATGTAGATTGTTTCTTTATATCATGATTTATAGATATTTTTGGACTGTTACACAGAAAAAAAGTCTATTTGACAATTTCCTTTGTATCTGCTTTAAATTCATTACCAACGTCTATGAACACTTAATTTTACACTTTTTTGTTATGTACAGTGCTCATTAACAAAATACTTTGCTTCTTCCGAAAGAAAAAAATACTAGAAAATCACGAGGAAGGCTTCATAATTCTTCTTAATGTCCTCTCTTTCTCTTAATATGTTGTAATTGAGATTAGTTTCCTTTTGGTTTTACCTCGCAGAAGCATTCCGGAAAAGAAAAAGTTATATGCGTTGACTAAAGCGAATACCTTAGATAATTCTTCAGCCTTTTCGCAATTAAAATAATTGCAAATGAGTGAACGCTTTTAGTAATTTAACATAAAAAATTCGCTTATGAAATTTTATTATTTCCAATTATATAATTTTATATGTATGTGTGACAATTTCGAAGCATAGTCGCGATGGCTGAACGGTACGGCGAGAGGAAGGAGTTGGCACCAAACTAGGTTTAGCCAATTATCATCTTTATTTGTAGATTTGAAGGTACATTACAATAATTTCTTGTAGACAAAGTACTCTTAAACTATAGCAATTACGATAATTTCTTATATGCACGTTATATCAGCTTAGAATAAGATATCGGAAAATAGAGATATCAGCAAGGATGAAGTATCAGCTTAGAATGACGTAATTAGTCGCCAGTGGTATTTGCATCGAGTTTGATGTACAAGTACAGCTAATCTACGATTGGTTAGTTTCAGTTTCAGTTGCATTTTTCAAGTAGAGTTGCATAACGATAGAAAGATCTTGAATTTGGGAGAGCAGATGAATTTAGGGGCAGAGCACCAAATTTAAAATGTTAATTTTAAGGCAGCTAATTATTTTTTAAGGCAGCTGTCATAGTTTGTTATATCTTACGCACAAAAAAAAGTTTAATTTAATGTAAGTTTAATTTATAGGTATTTAAGGTACTGCAAACAAAATGGCTGAGGCTGAAGGAATGAGAAGAGATACGATAGGTATTTTAAAAATGTATCCATTTGTCAAGTTTTTTAAAAAATATAGCTTCTTTAATAACAATTTATTAAAAGGAACACAAGATTATTTTCAAGCACTTGTTTACAAATAAGCTAATCTAAAAATTAAATTGATTGACTTAAAAACTGATATTTTAAAGGTTTAAATTTTATTATTCTTTTACGATGTTAGCTTTAGTATCAATATTATTTTTAGAACGTGTCATTATACTAAACTTCTTTCAATTTTAACTCAGTTATGTATTAGAGTCCTAACCAAGTATTCACGATGAAAAGGAAATAAATGCGTAATTGATCTTTGTATTGTTTTGTGTGCAACTAGTTTTTTAACTGTGTGTCGACAATTTATGTAGATCAACAATAATCAAAATCATTACTTTGGCATGCCAAAATTCGTGGAATGTCTCTCTAATATCTTATATGCTCTCCTTCAATTATCAAAAAATGCAACAATTGCAATTTTTGCCTTTTCTCCGTTTCACACAGCAGGTGATAACTGGGAAAACCTTTTGAAGTGGCATTTTAATTTGACATAACTATGTGTGTTAACATCACTAGTCTTGCAAACATGAGTTCTCTTCGAAAGTTAGCTTTATCGCCTAAACCATCCGAAATACACTGGTGAAATAAATTAAGAGAATTTGCATATTTTATCGAATTGCATGAAAAGAACTGAATGAAGGAAAAACAACTGCTTCTAGATAAAAATGTAATTCTTGTACGGCAAATACGTAAGCGTACACGTGTGTGTAGGTTGAGCCACCAGAAAAACAGGATTTATAAGCCCTTGGAGGGTAACGCAGATTGAGTTCGATAGCACACCTCAGCAAATTTCTTGGTGTTATCTTGCAGCAATCGGTTATATTCACATCCGAACAGCAAAAATGAGTAACCACCAAAGTTTAGATGATAGGAAGAGGTGGCGAATTGTGGGGAAGCTAGAGGCAGGCTAATCGCAAGTCCAGATATACAGAGAGTTTAATTTAACGCCCAGCGTCATGTGCAACCATTTCTTTTGTGTCTTCTGCAACCGCTGTTTCAGACCTTCAGACTCCCATGAGTGTTACACATGAACATGTGTGTCTATTATAACTGCTGAATGTTTATTTGTTTGTATTGTATCAACCTATGTTCACACCAAATTTTATTCAAATCTGTCCAGTAGTTCTGGGGATCGTAGATCAAATATGAAAATTCTCTTAATTTATTTTACCAATGTATTTAAACATTAAACTTAGCATTACTTCTTTCCAGTTTTTATAAGTAACACTGCACAATATTTGTGCTAGTTCGTGTAAAAGCAAAGTACTTTAAATGAATTAATGATAAACCTGTGCAAGAGCTTGCGGAGACATTAGGTATTTTTGAAGCAAGAATATTGAAAAATGAGCAATAATTCGCTGGGAATCGAACCACGGACCTCTCGGTTTTGCATCGATCGCGCTGACCGCTACACCACGATGGCATGCCGAGAAGACGTGAGAAATACCTTATAAGCTGAGCAAAAAATTAAATTGTTTGAAAGGGTACGCTGTGCCATTAAGCTGTCAGAAATTAAGGGGAGTTAGATCAAATTAACCTCAAAAAAGATTTTTCTGTAATGACTAAAAAATAAAGCGAGTATTACTGATTCCACAAATGTGTAACATATTTAGGTTTGAAGTATTAAATCAACGTAAAACATATAAAATAACAAAGCCATGTCCTTTGATTAAAAAGAGTATTTTTAAAACGTTTCTTTTAAAAAGCTTTTAACTCATGAATATTTTTCTAATTATAAAGGGCTATTTATGTCAATAGCACTAGGGCATAAGCATTTCCTTTTAAAATTATGTAAGCTACAAAAGAAGTTTCTTTAAATCTACTTTCGAAGAAACATTTACTTGAATATGTCCAAGGATTAACTTAGTCCTAAAACTTGATCTTTGCTATAAATACGTTCAAACATGGAGGGAGATCGTTTATGTGTTTTAATGAAGGTACTTATTGAATGAAGGCAAACTAAAGTACTGAAAGCTTCATCGATTAATATAAGTTCTAATAAGGGACTTGATAAAATCCAATTTCAAAATTGCAGAAATGATTTAAATAATCATTCAGGAAGCAATAATCCTTAAAATGCAAAATAAAAGGAAACCTAAAACAGCAAAGAAGTCTTATAGCATCACTAAAATACAAAGAAATAAAAAAAATAGAATAAAGTTGAGAAAGCAATTTTGTTGGTCCTTCAAGTTCTCTTAAAAGACGTTTTCAATATTTAATTGCATTTTTATGAAATTTTCTCAAAGAAATAAGGCGAAAAATTTATTTTTGATCGTATCATACCGAAAGAAGTGGAAAGACCATATTTGCATTTATTTCTTAGCAGAAATTTTTACTGAATCACTGTTATTTGTTTAAAAAGAATGCTTCAAATTTCCCGCTTTCAAATATTCTAGCATTCAGAAATTGTTCAAAATTTTATGCTACACGTATTAGAATAAAAATAAGCTCATTTGAATTTATGAATATTTATTTAAATACTAATGCAAATTCAAAGGGCTTCAATGCAAAACAAAAATTTTTATGTGTGCATATACATGATAATATAGCATTTTTAAGATTTCCACTCGAAAATATTTTATTGACTATAAAATGTAAATTTTTAATGTAATAATAATAATTTTCAATTATAAAGTATCTTAACATTTCACTGAGTTTTGCTAGAAAAATATTTCTGTAGTTATTATGAGGATTTTATTTTTAATTATGAACCGTCTTACTTCACTTAACTCACTTCGTCTCTTGGCTCCACCAGTGTAACGGTTCGGCTAAGCAATCCGAAACATTTCGGATCCAAAACTGGCAATGACATTGTTTAGTTTTTTTGTGTTAGCTCGCTACAGGTTCCTTTTATTTACTACAACATATCTTCTTCTTGTGATAGGTGGATGCAGTCATTTGTGGCACAGATGGCGTGACGTACAGAAATGAGTGTGAAATGAGAGTAGCAGCATGTGAGAAAGAACAGTATGTTATGGTTGGATCCCGAGGACCATGTGGTGAGTAAATATAAATGGTGATAAATGTATGCACGATACCATGAGTAACATGAGTTCGTACTTGAAACGTAGTCTAAAAATTAAAATCTTATCTTTATTTTAGATTGATTCATTAGTTCTGATTTGCCCGTATATAAGCATTATTTTGAATTTACGTTGTAGTAGCTAATGCCCAGAATCAAGTCATTTTACATAGCAACTGATATTTATCTTTAGAATTTAATCAATCAGTTGATCGTTTTTTTCATCACTTAATTTGATCTACAGTTTAATATGCAACAAACATTCAGATTGGTAATTTTGCTTTCATTGTCATTTTTAGGGCTTCGTTTCATTATTTTTCCCTTCAATAAGGAAATCCATAATAATTGTTTTCAAAATTTAATACCCTTTTACACAATTTAAGAAAGATGCGAGATGAAATTGGTCGTGCAACAGAATGTATTGCAAGAAATTGTATTAGGGGGTGGCGGAGCGGAAATATACTGAAGATATGTGCGCAGCAACAGTTGCTATCTGAATAGTTGTAAACGATTCTTTTGCTAATGGATATACTAAACTTTGTGCCATTCAGTTTCATACTTAACGTTCGCTTTGTTATGTCACGTGTGTTATTTTGAAACTTGAAAGTAAACGCAGAAAATTTCAGAGAACATATTGATACCCTCTAATGAACAAACTTCAGGATTGTCTATTAGAGGGGATTAACGTATTCTTTATAAAAAAGAAATCTGATGTGTACACCACATTACTTTCTTGTACGTAATATTAAATTATACTCATTTTTTCCTGCCTTTCATTTAAACTTATTTTTTCGAATTTCATTACAGATCTATTTCTTAATTCAATTCAGTTCTCACTTCGCGAAAAGACAAAAATACATAAACACTCGAAATATCTATATTAAAAATTGGAAGATATAAAAAAAACATAAAATACCAAATAAAGTTAAAACAATTAAATTTTTTTACAATTAAAATTACAGTTTCTATGCAAAAGCAAGCAATTCGGCCAGCGGGTGACAAGGTAGAATTTTCGGTGCACAAAACTGACTGTTCTCACTTGGCAGAAGGATACTGAAGGTGTAGAAATTAAATTAATTTGTTGTGGACGCTATGAGGGGTCAATATATGGGATAATTTAATGACTTAAATGATAATTCCAGAATGGATTAAGCATAATATAATTCTCAATAATAAAAGAAGACGTTACTTTCTTGGTGCGAAGTTTAGTGTCTCTAGATTGGGAACAAATCCCCTATTCTGCTAAATTTCAAATGTAAACAAATATAGCTGCTATGGTAAAAAATTGATGTGTACACCACATGACTTCCTTGTACGGAATATTTAATTATACGCATTTGCATTTCATTTAAACTTATTCGATTGTATTAAATCTACTTCGTCGATAGTGCATAAGCCACACTAGAATAAATGCATTCTTTAAAATTCACTATATTTGTTTACCATAGCGACACTCTGGCGTTAGGATCACTTAACAGCGTTACATCTCATTCATTTTATAACTCAGATTGCACAAAAATTGTGTATATCATCTGAAGAATTATTTTCAAAGATTTACTGTCATCTACATTATTATTTTTACATGTTACCGAAATTTATCTAGGCTATGAATATGACAATGTGTTTCGATGTAGTACATCCTAAGTAAGATAATAATAAACTTACGATGTAAATCTTAAATACTTATTTTCTCGAATAAATTTCAAAATGGATTAAGCATGCTTTAATTCGCAATAATAAGAGAAATCGTTATCTTTGTTGTTGAAAAACTTAGTTTCTTTCGAATGGCAACAAACCACTATTCTCCTAATTTTCAAATGTAAACAAATATGGCTGCCATATGAAAAATGATTAGGTTAGCCGCACTTAAACAACTTTTAAATTGTTAGTACTTCTACAAATCTTGCATGCAAATATACTAAAGGCATAAAATCCTTAACTGGAAGACGCGAACAACATAATTCAATTATTTTTAAAACATAAAATGCACAATCAACCAACATTTAAGAATAAAAAAAACTGAGATAACTAAGCCAAGTAACCGAGTTGATATAAACATAAAATTATATACTTTTAGTGCGGCCGATTGCAACTAAAATAGGAGTTGCGCATCTACATATTATAGCAGTCCTATAAACAAAATTTCAACGTTCTGAGGCTACTCGTTTTTGAGTTATGCGAGATACATACATACATAAGTACGTACGTACAGACGCCACGAAAAAATCTTTTCAGAATCCATTTTAAATCAGTTTTATAATTTTTTGGGGAAAAAAACGTCCTTTATTCTGACCTTGCGTTCAGCTGTCACACAAAAATATCGTTAAATTGCATTCGATAGCGGTCAAAATGAATATTTTCGTTGAAATACGATACCCGAAATTTTTAATGATTACAATACTACCTTTTTACTTCGTACAAGGAAGTAAAAAATAGACTTAGCCGCCCTTAAATAACTTTTAAACTGTTTATAATTCTGCAACTATAACATGCATGTTAACTAAAGGCATAAAACTAAAGGCATTTTAACCGGAAGATAAGAACAACATAATTTAATCATTTTTAAAGTCATAATTTACAAACATATAAGAATAACGAAACTGAGCTCACTGAGCTATATATATACTTTTGGTGCAGCCGATTGCAAGCAAATTAGGAGATGCACAACTACACGTCATAGCAGTCCAATACAAAATTTCGACTTTCTGAGTCTACTCGTTTTTGAGTTATGCGAGATACATACATACGTACGTGCGTACAGACGCCACGAAAAAATCTGTTCTGAATCCATCTTAAATTAGTTTTTTAATTCATTTGGGGAAAAACGAATCCTTTATTCTGTCCTTACGTACAAATATCACGCAAAAACTTCGTTAAATTGCATTCGATAACGGGCAAAAGCGATATTTTTGTTGAAATATAGCATCTGAAATTTTTCACGATTACAGTACTTCCTTTTTACTTCGTGCAAAAAAGCAAAAATGTATGAACCGACATTATTCAAGACAATGAAGTTCGCATTGTAGCAAGCAGCCTTTCAGCATTCGTACCAGTATTTGAGGGAAACGCTTAGGTTTCTAAGATTTAAATTAAGTTAAATCATACCCTAATCAAGTATACTTCTTTTACCCTGTGACTTCGCTCTTGTTTCTTAACCAAGGTTTTCTTAGGAATAAATGTTTTCAGACAATTTTTGTTGTAGAGACATTAGGTTATTTCGGAAGCAGGAGCGAGGAAAACTGAGCAACGCCTTCGCCAGGTCTCGAACCACGAACCGCTGGAATACGCGCCCAGCAGGCTGACCACTGTACCGCGAAGGCTCGAGAAGAAGGGGGAAGAAATACCTTATATACTCCCACTTTTAAAGGTCGACTGAGGTTCAGGGGACCCAATCGGCAAATCCATCTGGTGGGGAATCATCATCCACCACCTTTTTAGTTCGGCCGACAGTTGTAGAAATACCTTATAAGGTTATCTAAAAGAGAACTGAGGTCCAATTAGTTGCAGATTTCAAAAGAACAATATACCCAGGAATATCAAGAATCTTGGTAGAATTCTTGCTTTATACCTCGAAGAGATGTGCATGTATAATTACTGCGAAGGCGGCAAGATAATAAATTTTTTCGTTTCAAATAAAATTGCTGTATAAGCCTTCTTAGCGAACGTTTTGAATAAGAAGTAAAGCACTTTCCTTAATTTGAGGATATCACTTGAAACAATAATCTGACTTTCCTCAACGTCGTTGGTAAAGAGGCTTTTAACAGTGATAGTCAGAGTTTCTTCTGTTCTGCGGTTTAGCTTCTTGAAAAGTGCACTTTATTATGCACAATAAGTCGAATATTAAAAATTTTTAAAACTCATTGCTGACTTTTATAGAGATATGTTTTGTGCAATAACACAAAACTTTTCTAAATATTATTTATGTATAATGGCAAAATTTTTTATGATGTTTTCCTCTTCGAATCTGAATCCTCGAAGAATCATTCTCGCAATATAATACAATTATTTCATTAACTTCCTTATTCGTCTCAGATTTACGTAATAACTTTACTAAATAATTTACCCGCACATAATTTAATATTTAGTTTCCTTGAGGAATCGCAGAATCTTGCCGTTTTCTTATTTCTGTACATTACATATTTATCGTACATTTAAAGTGAGTTAATGGGCATAATTATTTCATTCAATTCGTATAATATTCAAAGCACCGAGTAGGAAAATGCTTTTCTCGTAAAAATTTATTTCCTACTGCTTTTGTGTTTTTTCTCAAATTCCAAGTGTTTTACCAAGGCAGTTACCACCTAGTCTCGAAAGACTGTAATATATTAAAAAAATCATTCTCAGTAGTAATAATTTTTGCAGAAACAAAAAGAATTATTACTGTAGAAAAACTAAAAACTCCAGAATTGTTGAAAATTGCTGAAAGTAATTTTCGTGTAAAAGAATGTAATTAAATTAGCAATAAATTAGGTTTAGAAGGTAATAGATAAGCTGAAAATAAAATGAATAATATTACGAATAAAGGAGCTTTGTGAAAAACCCACAGTAGCCCATAAAATAATAAAAGTGTAAGGTATTTCATAGCGAGTAATTAATATGTCAAAATAATCTGTTAAAATCTTGAGGAAGTTAAAGAAAATAATAAAGCAACATTTCTAAAAGTGTGATTTGAATTTTATTTTTCAACTATTGATGGTACGAATAGACGGGTATTTCTAACCCGTAATATATTTCCCAAAGGGACAGTAGGTGATCTTACAATATTCTCATTTTGAGCTGTGTGAAAACTTTCAGCAATTATGAAACATCATTATCTATATAAATGCATTTTAAAATGTATAAATTTTAATATCTGTTAACTTTGTCGTGATCCGAAAGGACAGTAAACAATTATATGATAACATTAAAATTTTAATTCTTGCTCTCATTGTTTTCATAAATAATTTCCTCAAATTAAAACTCGATATCTATTATAGGTGTAAATTTACATGTCATTATTGTGAAAATATAGAGCGAGACTTTTAATGAAATGGCAGATATTCAAAAGCAACCAAAAGTTGTGTAATATATTCCTTATTGCGGGTTAATATACTGCATATATTTAGCAAATAAAATTTTAGGTATGAAAGAGGGAATCCATAAATGTCCTGTGAATTCTAAGTGTACACTTCCATAATGAACGGAATTTTTGGTATGATCGCGATCGCGACAAATATTTACTGGCATCTACATTATGATGTTTACTTGTTACTGAAATTATTCTAGGCTATGACTATGTCAACGTGTTCCGATGTAGTACATCCTAAGTAACGTATTTTTAATCTGGAAAATATGTGTCATATACTATATTCCTGGTTTACATCAAAATAGCAGAAATGAAAAAAAAAAATATAAAAGAATGTTTCTTTTGGTATGCTAATAGTCTCAATGATTTGTATATGAGCACAACATATACGACAAACATCAAGCAATATGTAATATCGCTCGATTTGCTATGGAAATTTTTAGGTTGCGAAGAACTTTCTCTCGATTTAGAAGTTAATGATTTGGAAAAAAAAATTGGAAAAAAAAAGAAGAAAAATGGGATTGACTATAAGATTCTCAAACAGATTTCCTGTAAAACGTATTTTTGTACCCTTTAATTTGTTGTTTCAGAATCGAGTTCTTTTTGTGTTGATGGCCGCCCATCTAACTGTATAATAACAAGGAAAGCAAGATTATCTTGCAGTACAACTGTACAACTGTGAGTTTACCTCTAACCATTAGCTAGCGCATGCGCATGAGATGAATAAAATTAAAAAGGAAAATGTATCTACAATTGAAAAATCCTGTACAAAAAATAGATGTTTTCTGTAATTTAATTTCCTTATTTTACATACCTTTTACTCGGATAAATGTGCATCCTTTGAAATCATGAAGATTCTTATAGAATAAAGGGATGTCAAATATCATACAATTAGAGGCTTATCTTAATGGTATCGTACCTCTTCCTATACCAATCGATAGATAGATAGATAATAATATAGACATTCACCTCGTTTGTTAGATTATGATTCAGAATTTATCCGTATGATTTTTAACTTATGAATTCAAGAAGCGGGTAGTTTCAATTCAAAACATTAATCAACCAGTTTTTGAGGTTACTCAGATTGGTTTAATTTCAAATTGGTGATATATTTGCAAGCCGTTCGGTTTAACTCTATAATCAACCTTCACACTTCCCTACGGTGGAAAGTTCGATTGACAAATATATCAAGGACGCAATCCATTGACATCACACATAAGATGCTGAAATGACGAGAGGCAACGTTTTTATATTCAGCATTATGCAATCATATCTTACTATTTGGAAATATCAAAATATCTAAAACATATGAATGTAAGTCCGTTGTCTATTTCATTATGGTCCGTTTCTGGAAATTAGCTGTAATAGGATAATACAAGTACTGATAGATACTCCGTACACTTTTGTTGTCTTTAGATCTCTTTAAAATTTATTGTTATTGCCCTTGTATAAAAAGAACTCTTAAGCAATAATTAAGTGTAACAATAGCACAGGAACGTCATGCAGCTAAACAGTTCATTCTATAATATATCAACCGGGGAAAAAACTACAAAAACTCTTCGGATTTTACGATTGAATGGTATGTAATCATGAATTTCTGTGAAAAAATAATAATTTTTCAAGTGCTATTTTTATTAACTGTAACCAATTCTCCAATGTCTTGAAACCAATGCTCACATGCAAAGTTACCTTATTTTGAGGTTCTAAATGATCTAAATACTGCCATAATGTGAGCTAAATTTTGTAGTTTTCTTTAAATTTGTTATTTATGCTTTCTATCCTGAAGATTCCATGTAATCTAATAATGTTTACTAATCAAATAATGTTACAGCAGATCTAAATAGTGCTATAATGTGAGCTAAATTTTGCAGTTTTCTTTAAATTTGTTATTTATGCTTTCTATCCTGGAGATTCCATGTTATCTAATAATGTACTAATCAAATAATATTACTGCATGGTATGATGGGTGTTCAAATGATAAAGTACTAACCTACAGTGCGGATGTAATTGAACTCTTTATTCACAAGTAATCACCAAAGGCCAAAGCACAACTATCCCACTGTTCCATGAGCCGAAGGATTACCTGTTTCCAACATTCCTGTGGTTCTGGTAGGAACCAGCCTTTCATTATATCCTTCAGTTCGTTGTCCGAGTTGAAGCGCTTCCTTTTGAGGTGGTCTTTTAGCGGACCAAACACATGGAAGTCGAAGAGCAACATGTCCGGGCTGTAGGGCGGATGCTCAAGCTGCCCCCCACTTGAAACTGGACATTACACTTTGTGTGATATTGGAGAGGTGTGGACCCGTGTTATCGTGAAGCGAAACCACTCCTTCCGTAAACAACCCAGGCCATTTGTTCTTGATGGACCTGCGTAAGATAAGGAGAGTCTTACAATACTCTTCATTGTTGATGATTTTAACGTGCTCGAGGAATTCGATAAGTATCGGACCTCGGACGTCTAAAAAGACGGTAAGCATAAACTTGCCTGCTAAGTTCACAGCTTTGACTCTTTTATAAAGAGATGACGACACATGCTTCGATTGCACGCTGTCACGCTTTCTCTCTGGCTGAAAGTAATGGAACCAGCTCCTCTGATGGCACGATCCGCTCCAGGAAAGCAGGTTCTTCATAGTACCGGAACAGGTGTTGCAATTTTAGTTCCTTTTGCGGTTTCCTAAGCTTCTTCGGAACACACTGCGCTCAAAACATTCCACTCCTTTTGTTAACCGCACCTTTCGTGTACAATTGTCCAGACTGTTTTAACGTTATCCTCCACCATCACTGCCAACATTAGCATTGTAACACGCCGACCATTTTCCACGGATCGTGGTTATCCCCAAAGCTGCATTTTCAGATTTCGCCGGTTTGATTGTTACGACGTTCTGTACTTTCTCATTTGAACACCCTTCATAATCTAATAATATATCAGCACAAAGCTGTTTTGTAGGTCCTGAAATTCGGTTTTATTCTTTATTTTGCAGATCTGTGTCAGAATGTCCACTGCAAGCACGGTGCAAGGTGCGAAGGTGGCCATTGCATCTGTGCCTTCGACTGCCCAGACGCCTACGATCCAGTTTGTGGTAGCGACGGAACCACATACAGGAACGATTGCGAAATGAGGCGCGGTTCATGTCAGAAAGGCATCAACCTAGCTACTGTGTTTTTTGGAGAATGTGACAGGACGCTCTCCGGGCCAAGAGAAGGTAATCTAAGTCTTCAGACAAGCTTGTTTCATTTTGACTTGTGTTTTTAGGTGCGCATTTGAAACTTAATTCAAGCAAATCCATGTGAAAAATCATTTTGAGGCCAAAATTTAAATCTTAACATCTAAGTTTAAGAACAATTTATTTTAGAAGCAGTGATCTTATGTTATTTTGCTACCTAGCTGCGATACCACGATTTTCAAACAATAAAATGAAATTTATGAATTTGCTTTTTTCCCCTTTTATTGCTATCCTGCATGAAAAATTGAGGTAAGGTTCTTCTTACGTGCAACATTTTATTGGAGCGTTCGATAAGTTTTAAGCCTAACGTGTTAGACTTAAAACTTATGCTTACCGTATGAGATTTATGTTTAAATTTAGTTTTTCAGCTTTCTGCTTAGAAAATTACTTAATCGCTCTTAGGCCAGCGATTCCTTGAGCACCAGATTCCAGTAGGAATACAAATATTTTGCCACATCCATCAAAGCATTCCTGAATTTCATTCCACAATCATCATAGTCGCTGAAATGTGAAACGTGTAAATATTGCTTCAGTGTGTGAAAGAAAACAAAACCACTTGAAATCAAATCTGGTATATACTGAGGGCGAGTAGTAGTTCAAATTGGGCATTGCTGAATAAGAGTTTGGAGAGTATGACGCTTGCGTGCTCTTGGTGCAAAACCAGCAGAAAACAAATTCTTCTGACTTTACAATGTCGTTTTCGTTTATGCGTTATCGAAATTAAGCAATCAAATTAGCGAAGGGAGTACTTGTAACATTGGTGTTATGTGATATATAATCATGTATAAGGATCCCCATGCCTTTCAAAAATTGATGTCCAGAATCTTCCTGGCAGATTGGAGTAATATATTTTGTTTCCACACCATGTTTTATTTTATCTCAACGGTCATATTTCATCTCCTGTAACTAGACGTAAATGAAATTTTATCAGTGATTATTTTGTTCAGTTCGAAAACATTTCTTCTGTTCTGGCATCAGTATGTTCGGTACTCATATGGCGTAGTTCATGACAACCTCAGATTTTCATACAGCATTTTTTACCCATTGGTCCTATATAGAGGACCAGTTTTGTTGTAATCTGAAGAAAATCATTCATCTAGCAGCAAACAGCCTTTAGGCCGTGGCGTAAGTAGAAATGTTGCTCCCCCCCCAGTGCCATCCCCGAGTTTGTCGCCCCTCTTGATATGCAAAAAAATACCTACAAAAATGTCAAAACAATATATATTGAAATAAATGAAAACTTTTATGTTTATTTTTGAAGAAAAACTTTAATTCCAACACTTCTAAAATTGTACTATTCTTTTATTTGTTTTTTTGATCGCACAACTATCTGTGACACTATAGTGGTCCATTTGATTGCTCTTTCTGTTATGCAAAGAGTACAGAAAGATTTCCCAATGCGAATTATACAGTTGTAGTTCCTAAATACTTTTCAAATTATCTTTATATTGAAAACGCTTCTCACGGCTAGCAACACTTAGAGAAACTGAGAGGAAATTTTGCACTAGTATTATAGTGTTTGGAACTTTGTTCTGGAGACTGTATTTTAGAATGAACGGCAAAATTTCTAAACGACTGTCCTTTTACGATCCTCTTTCGTTTTCCTTAGTAATAACGGAAATAAAAATTCTTTCTTAACAAAAAATCCTTCCTTTGTAATGTCACATTGATCGTAATTTAGTTGATATTCGTAATTGGCATTCAAATGTTTTGACAGCATAATAAAGGCATAACAAGTGCAACTGCTGTTGGAACCACATGGTTATTTTTTGAATATTTTATTTAGAGTAAAAACTAATTTTTCTCAGACTAATTCCATATAGAAATTTAGAATCTAATTCTTCTTCACCTGCCTCAACGATCCGCTTGACTAACACCTATAAAATAATATTTCAAACAAAAAAGCTATTAAGAGCTGAAAGCTAATCATATCCTAATTTAAAATTAAGATTTATAATCTTCGTCCCTAGTACTGAAGCTACTAGTTGAGGCTATGTTTTTCAGAAAAAATAATTGTTGTAAATAGAATTTAAAAAACCTGATTTTGCGACTCTCATAGTGTTAAGAATTTTGTATATATGTAAATAAATTGTTTAAATTATATGTGAAATTGTAGTACCTTTTGTATACTATAATATGAAATGCTTGAAAAAGGAAGCACTCCTAGAAAATTAATGTTATAGTGGCAAGTCCATTTCACATGGAGGTAAACGGTTATCTCACTAAATTGGCTAGATATCGTCAAGATAGCGATGGTTTTATCAACTTATTTTTCCTTCATATTTGCTATAAACCGTTAAAGTTCGTCAAACTTGGCTACTCTTTGCCGACAATTTTTCAACTTCCTGCTACGTCAGTTGTCTCCGTTAGCTCAGATAACCCCAATGGGAAAGGCCCTTAATTGTTACTGTAATTGATTATGTAACTATAACCTCTCCGGCTCTTATATGTAACTTTAATCGCATATGCCTTCGAGAATGGAAAGGTACTCGAAATGCCTTCTAGAAATGGAAGTCATTTCCACTACCTCTTAGTAAGATTTCTCGGCACCCGGGGGAAACGTGTATATGATCGGAGAAAGCATCGTTGAATTCGCAGTATTGAGAGAACTTCGTGCGAGCTTCACGCTTTGGATGTGCTTTCCAATGAGTTGTGCTTAACATTCTTAGTAGTTTGAAGTGGTAACTGCTGACTGTGCTCTGTGATGCTGAGCTTTAAGGAAAATAAATTTTGTCAAACTATCCTCGGTTACGCGTGCAATCAATCCATTATGAACTTATACACACGTAACGTTATTTAACCACAAAATTGAATTGCAGTTCCTTAACTGTTATGACTCAAATAAAATAATTTGAGTTTTTCGAAAGAAATTACACATATTTTTCATTTATTATTATTATTATGATGATAAACGTGGATAAAAATTTGAAAGATAAATAAAAATTAAAAATTTATAATATAGAACCAATATTTTGTAATTTACCAACTTATCTAAGTTTTCACAAGATTATCAGAAATTCAGACTACTTCATTAACAAGCACGAATTATAATAACACTAGGAAGTATAATATTGTATAAATGTGCAATTTAAAGGCTTGGTTTGGTAGATTATCGCAAAGCACACTATGACTATCTGCCTAAGGGGAGTTATGCCTTCGTGGAGGACTTCTTAAGGAAAACTGTTCCATGCACACCCGAGGGAAACCGCAAAAATGCTCATGCAGCCACCCCGTTCGCCTGGAAAATCGAACCGAATTCTGAACTACCAGTGTTCAGCAATTTAACCGCTCGGTCACTGGTTGCTCGTTAGTTAAAAGGAATAAACAAATAAATTCCGGGTATCAATAGCATATCGTAATATAAAGCGAAAATTTATATTTTTTTCTTCTTTGTGGAAGCAATTGTGTGAACATATATTGTACAGAATGAATTAGAAACTAAGCTGTTTTAGATTACCATAGTAACCCTGATAAATAAAAATAATTAATTACGCGAAATTAATTTCAACGCTTTCACTCAATAATAGGTTAAACAAAAACTAGGAAAGATTTGTTAAAGCCGCATCATTAAGGGATGAAACAAAGAACATTAAATGTAACAGAGAGAAATTTTATAGCTAATTTTGAAGTATTAACCTGGCTTTCCCTTTGAAAAGTGATGTTTATTCAATAAATAAAATTTTTCCACATCATAGGGCACTTTTAAAGAAACGCTTTTAATGAGTGTTATTCTCTAGTTTAATTGATATTTTCCTCCTACAATCTAAATAGTGATAACAAGGTTCGTAAATATTTGTCAGTAATTTTATATCCCATACAGGTGATAGTCATGTCTGAGAAGTCTCTGCAAATTTCCTTGTCTCTAGTATCCACAATTATACTGTCTCATGTCTTGCAATGTCTCTGCAAAGTTCTTTATCTCTATGTACCCATAATAATATTCTCTTTTCTGCTTGAAAAGCATCGACAAGTTATTTTTCTCTACTTATCCAAAACTGTTTCATCTTTGTAATCAACACGTGTAGCTATCTTGCGATACGAGAAACACCTTATCTCAGTCCAAAACTTCTTCCGTCAAAACACGTGAACTGTTCGTAACAATATGTTCGCCGATATTAAGCTATTTTCTGGTGTTTCTAGGCAAAACAATTTGCCCAAAAAATGGCTAGTTGGTTTTCCTTACATGCTAGAGTTGTTTGGTTATTTTATTTCGTTCATTATATACTCAGAACATTTCCTGTACATGTAAAGAAAGATGTTACTAATATTGACATGGGATAGGAAATCTTGGAAGCATTCACGTTTCTCCCAGAGTGGATGGAACATTCTAGGCACATTTCCATCAAGAGCTCTATCACTCATGGATGAGTTGTAATTGAATATACTGATTGAGATTTTCTCATCACGGTGTTTTATGACTTTCGAGTCGGGTTTCGGCGGATTTTGTGCGTACGACCTCTTTGCATACTGTAATTTAATTGTGCCAGTAATTTAAAAAAAAGATTATATAGTAGCTTGTTTTTCATTTGAAACTGTATGTAAGCTCTCGCTCTTCATGAAGCCTTTGCTATCGATGCACACTTTCACTACATGAGAGCTTTTGCTACCAGGCATTCCTCAATTAATATCTCGTAAATAGTTATCTTAGAGATACCGAATTTAGAAAGTTGACAACAAATTGCCGAAATATCACCAAATTTTAGCCTTTTCGCAGTTAAGGAATTCCCATGATTCATTATTCCAATTAGATGTCTATATTACAAATTTTTAGGTTTCCCATTGGAAGTCAGTTACACCATGTAAGAAGTTATTAACACTAAATTACAAGTCTATACAAGAAAATACTAAATTACAAATACTAAATTACAAAATACTAAATTACAAATCTATATAAATTATAATTTACATACTAAATTACAAATCTATACAAGAAACACCAAGTGGACATTTCACGCTTAGTTTTAAACGTTTATAATAAATACATTAATTTTTACCAATTTAGTTTCATTAAGAATTTTTCATTGATCTTACTTCCGGAAACTACTTTCATTGATTTTACTTCCGTTTCCAAACATCACTTTCATTGAATAAAGAGGATTTTTTTGATAATCTGGAGGTAATCTGAGGTGTCTTGAAGTTACCAAGCTGTCTACTACCACTTTTGGTTATTAATAGTACGTGTCAGGGTAATTCATAATCTTCTCCTTTATATCAAATAAAATAATGAATATACATATATTTTCAGAAAAACATAATATCTTAGGAAACATAGTACCTAATTATCTATAGGAAGCCCTTTATTAAGTAAATTAAGTAAGTAATTTTTTAAGTAAGTAAGCTGAAATGTATTTTGCCCCAAAATCATAATTTTCTCCATTTTATACATTGCGAAAATGATTTTGAAATTAAAACAATTTTATGTGTACACCACATTCACTTCCTTGTACGGAATATTAAATTATACGTAATTTTCCTGCATTTAATTTAAACATATCGAATTGACTGTTAACGAATTTTGAATTAAATTTACATCGTGGAAAGCGCGTAAACCGCAATAGAATAAATGCACTCTTAACGTTCGCTATATTTATTTACCATAGCCACACTTCCGCGCTAGGTTTACATAACATCGTTACATCGCATTCATTTTATAACTCAGAGTGAGCAAAAATTATAGCATCTGAAGAATTACCGCAAGTTCTATATAAATACTATAATAAATCTAAAACGATGCATAAAACAAATTAAACAAATAAAAAAAGAAACAGGTTTTCAGAGACGATACAGCGTCGCTTACCTAATGCGCATGAGTTACAGCAAGTACAGTTAAAAAAATTAAAAAACAATTTTTACACTTGAAATTAAAATTTGTACGTAAAAACCAACTAATAAATGATAAAATCAGAATAAATCAAGCACAGTCTAATTCGCAATAATAAAAGAAGACAATACTTTGCTGTTGCGAAGCTTAGTTTCTCTAGATTGG
This sequence comes from Stegodyphus mimosarum, assembly GCA_000611955.2. NCBI lineage: Eukaryota > Metazoa > Arthropoda > Arachnida > Araneae > Eresidae > Stegodyphus > Stegodyphus mimosarum. The sequence continues at coordinate 100,729 of KK122115.1, read as the reverse complement.
CTACAAATCCACTATTCCGCTAAGCTTCAAATGTAAACAAATATGGCCGCTATTATAACCAAAAATTAGGCTTAGCCCCACTTTCACAATTATTGCATGCAGGTTAACTAAAGGCATAAAATAGTAACCAAAGGATAAGAACAACATAATTCAATCATTTTTAAAGCAAAAAATGCACAATTTACAAACTTGTAAGAATAACGAAACTGAGTTCACTGAGCCGAGTAACAGAGTGGGTACATATAAATATAGTAATATACCTTTTGGTGCGACGATTTGCAACCAAAATAGGAGGTGCATATCCACATGTTTTAGCAGCACTATATACAAATTGTTAACGTTCTGAGGCTTCTCGTTTTTGAGTTATGCGAGATACATACATACATACGTACGTACACAAAGACGCCACGAAAAAATCTCTTCAAAATCCATTTTAAATCAGTTTTATAATTATTTGGTGGCGGAGAAGAGTCGTTTATTCTGTCCTTACGTAAGGATGTCACTCAAAAACATAGTTAAATTGCATTCGATAGCGTCGAAATATATATTTTCGTTGAAATATGGTACCCGAAGTTTTTCACGATTACAATACTTCCTTTTTACTTCGTACGAGGAAGCGAAAAAAGACTTGTGCCGATTCGAAATACCTTCGCCAGTCTCTGAGAATCTGACTGCTAGGTCTCCGTTCGTCGCTACAGTGTGAAAGGTAATGTCATGTAATTATACGAAAGTACTGCAACCCTCCTGGCCGATAGTAATCGGCCTTATATTTAACACAAAATACCCAACACAGAATAAAAACAAAATACAGTTAAAAACATAAAATCGAAATTCCCAATATTGTTCTGTTGTTATTAATAAAGTTCATCGAATCCTTTGCAAATCTATACTCTTTCCTGCGGCAATAGAATTTCGATATATTATCATGTTTTTCCCTAACTTGTCGCAGTCTTCAATGAAATGTGGATTGCCTTCAGCAATAAAGAAATTACAAAAACTATTATTTTGCAAATTAAAATTTTTCAGGTGTGCAGGGGAGCACCTGTGCGTAGTAATTATTTGATTATACAGTAGGAAGGGTGATTGGAAGCTTACTTCGTAAAGCGTCATAGTGGCTCCAGTGCAAATATCATTGTCCGAGTCAGTCAGTTATTGCTTTCCCCATCTAGGAGTTGTAGTACTGATTATTATTAACCTTCAGTTGTATATTAGCGAGGTCTTAGAATCAGAAGTTCTGTCGCTTTTATGGAGCCTTCCTGAAGCTCTTTTCAATAGGACAATGCTACCTACCATATTTCATGCAGCACATCCAGTATATTCTCTGCGACTATTGATGTAACTTATCTGACAGTAACATCAGGACAAGCCCACGAACGCATGGTTGCGCCTGTCATTGGCAAGAACCTTAAACACCATACAGGTGACGGTAAGACTTCGCTGACTTCCGCCCCAATTTTCACAGAGAGTTACTCGAGGGCACGGATCCGAAGGTCTCCCAACCCTCTTCTGCTACCAATATCCTCTTGAGAGGACTTCTGGCTCGCCATTTATTTGCTTATTTTTATGAGTGCTCCCATGGCGCAGAGACTTTATACATTTACAAACATCCATGTTTCTCCGGGATTCGAAACCGGGCTCTTCGGTACCTCAGTAGGCTCTCCTAACCACTATACCGTCTGGGCGGGTCTCTGCGACTAGGAGGCTGGAAATATAATTTCGACTTCACAGTCACTTGATTCGTCCCCACTGAGATATCTCAAAGTACGAGTATATACTGGCAACCAACAGTTAATACTGTTGCATTGTGGGAACTTACAAACTGTATTAGAATGACTTTCTTGTACCACTCAGTCACGATAATTATCCGGCAACGTTACGCTGTGAGTTTGTTGTAGTCTTAAAAAGACAAGAATATATAATTCTTTATGTATTGAATTCCATTCGATCTGTCACCTCAATATTTGCAAGTTTTATCATATATTATCACATAATATGTGTGTTCTAATACATACCATTGTTGGTATTGCGATTTCATTGAATATCCCTCCGAATGAGATGTCTCTTTGCACGTACACAGATGCACAAGCCCACTTATGGAAGAGTGGTAAAGTCTCTGAACACTGATAGTTCGACCAGGTTTCAATTGCAAGCGAGCGGCTTGGATGCATTTGCGTCTTCGTGGTTTTCTCCATGTGAAACGTAGATAACTTTCCTTAGAAAGCCCTCCACTTTCGTATCCTTTAGACAGAAGTTCCTTAGCATACTTTTCTAAAATCAGTGGAACCATATCTCAGACGCAGAAGCAGTGAAACCTGTTATAGTGATTATTTCCAGCAGACGAACTTCAGAAAGTAACTAGTAGTCATGAGATTGTAAATATGCAGTGATACTGAACGATGGTGGTGTTCATTTCTCTGATGCAGCCCCCACCCCAAAACACTAAAATTCTGTAGATGATCATCTTAGCTGGTATTGCTGTATAAAAAGCAACATTTCTGTCTGTGAGCATATTGGCCCAACAGCGCCCGAGCGGTAAATTAATCACTGAACCTAGTAGTTTGGCCTGAGCTCGATTCCAGGCGAGCTGAATGCATGGGCATCTTTGTGGTTTTTCTAATGTATGACGTAAATAAAAGCCAGTTTGTTTACAAAATCCTCCACGAAGGCGTCCTTTCCCCTTAGATTGTTCTCATGTGCTTTGCTATAATCAAGTGTACCAAATCTGTGAGCATATTAAAATTAAAACTGCAGAAAATCCACGCACATTCTTCGAATGCTTAAAACTGCTTAGCCTTAATATGCTCAGTTTAAACCAATATATATTTTCTTGAATTTGTATTTATAACCATGAAAACAAAGACTGCATTTTTTATTCAGATACATCATATAAATACTTTATTATGAGTTAAATACACTAATAGCAATCTCTTGAAAAATTGAAATATTTTCGTTGCAGCAAATTCTCAGTATGATCACTGTTCAGTCTTGCTTAAGATTTTCAGGCCCAAACTAGGTATACTAGTTAGAACTTTCTATTTAAATTATAACAAATGATTCGATGAATGTTAAAAAAGTATATTGCATATTTATTTTACAAAATTAATTAAAACGTTAGAAAGTAATTTTTATAAAACACAATGTCTTTTAGGTAAGGCCATAAAATACAACTTCTAAATGGGAATTAGCGCTTCCCAGATTATGTAGTGCAGATTCTATAAATATCCAGTCTTGTATGCAGTCTTTTATTTATATAAATTGAGACACTGAATACGTTTTGAATAAACTTTTCAAAATTACGATATGAATTTTGTGTGATATTTTCATCACTAATATAGATTATAACTAGATGACGCATTCTATTTTATAAATTCGTAATTAATTCATCCACATTTATGTACTTTTTATTAACTGTTTTTTTTTGCAACATGGCTTGAAGTATCTCTTCTAGAGTATTGAATAAAATTTTGACATTTTATTTCAATAAAACATTTTGACATTTATTAAGTAAACGTTATTTAATTAAGTTTATTTCTACCAAGTTTATATTTATGTATTTTACGTAAGAAGCTTTCATAAGGCGAATAAAATCTGGCTACGTTAATGCAGTTCCCTAACTTCGCTCCATTTATCAATAACTCAAAGATATTGCGAAATTCTAATCAAATTACACACACTTCCCTATTCATGAACATTTCAAGAACATTTCGCATCCACTCAGACGGGGATTCTTAATATTTGTATGTCGTCTTTAAATGTTACGGAAGCAAAGATCTCACGAGCCTGCTTTATTATTAATAATTGAAAGAGATGGAATGGTAAATTTAATAATTAAATATAAACTTACTAGTTTGAACATACTTCTTTGCCTTGCCGTTCTCTAAGTCTTAAGTGAAGTAACATCAGAAAAGAAGCTCCTAAATCAAATAATATAATTCACTGCTTTTGCCTTAATGCATCTACTTACACAAAGACGCAAAGGAAATTAAAGCTGGAGAGAAGTGTTAACTTTGATTTCCTATATTTCTCTCTTTAAAGTCTGATAACGGCATCAAATGTGCAGAATATAATTTTAAACATAATACAAAAATGAAACACAACTCATGTACGAGTTCAGATACTTTATACGATAACTATACAAAAAGAAACAAATATCGGTTAATAATGTATGAAAAGTCACAGTTTAAATCGTAACAAAAAATACTGTTATATTTCATTTTAGAGATTATTCTATTTTTATTTTAAAATATTATACTGGTCTATATATATATACATATATTATAAAAAGAAAACTCTCCATATTACATCTCCAAGCAACGGAAATTCAATTTAAAAATATTATTGAAAAGGTATTTTTCAGAATTTAAAACATTTATAGAATTCTCAGTCCTCCTTGCTTTAAACACAGTTAAGGAAAAACTAAATCGCAAAAATGCGAAAATCAAAAGTAAACTTTTTAAGTATTGAAAAATCAGTTACTGTTAGTGTTTGATAGCAAATTAATCGACTTATCAAGGGGATAAACCAATCTACCATCAATTAACAGTAACTAAAATAAAAGAGAGTGTTTCATCTTACTTCCAAGTAGGCATCAAATTATTTGCTAGATTCAAATCACTAATTGATACTCAATCAAAATAAAGATATTAGTCACTAAACCAAAAGAATCCTGTTAAAAAGCAAATAATCTTTAAGATTAAAATTTTTTCACTAAGAACGCAATTAATCTGAACGAGACGCTTACTTTAGAAGACATATCCCCTACACTCTCTTTTCATTTCAAATACAAAAGTAAACACAAAAGTAGATTCAAGAACAAATTTTAAAAAAGCATAAGAAGATTAAAAGTAATCCATGAAATTAAAGTTAAAAGCTGTAGTAAAAAAGAAATTTAAAAATCAAACTAGTAACCAAAAATTAACCTACTTGCGTTAAAATTTTAAAAACCAAATGACTAGTATGCAAGTACGTATTAAGAGATGGAAGTAAAAGGGTTGTCGTAATAAGTAGTTTTCTACTGAAGAAAGTTTAGCCTAAATTGGCGACAAAACTACAAAGTTTCTTGGAGATATAATACACAGAGAGCAGGCTGTTATTAAAATAGCGCTAAAGATGCTATTAGTTTGAATTTATATTCATAATGAAAGTAATCAAAAGAAAATTAATAAGCCCAAGACTTGCGCTAAAGCTGCAAAGTAATAAAGCAATAATTCACTATAAATTATAAAAAGAAAACTCTCCATATTACATCTCCAAGCAACGGAAATACAATTTAAAAACATTATTGAAAATGTATTTTTCAGAATTTAAAAAATTTATAGAATTCTCAGTCCTCCTTGCTTTAAACACAGTTAAGGAAAAGCTAAATCGCAAACATGCGAAAATCAAAAGTAAACTTTTAAAGTATTGAAAAATCAGTTACTGTTATTGATAGCAGATTAATCGACTTATCAAGGGGATAAACTAATCTACCATCAATTAACAGTAACTAAAATAAGAGAGAGTGTTTCATCTTATGCTGTTATATGTATCTTTTATATAATATGTACTCTGTTATATATTATACACCACGTATTCTATTATATCTATTATATATGTATGTATATATATAATTGCAAAACATTTTTTTAAAACAAAATATAAATATGCCTAGTATTTTCTCGCATTAAGCTGCTGAAACATTATCAGTAAAGACATAAAGTAAAACATTTAGAACTACTTTTTCACAAAGTCGAAAATTGAAATTCATAATTAATAAATTTCAAATAATCCTATAAATGCAACAAAGACTTTTTAAATTGTTAAAACCAAAACTTTTTCTGAATTTCAATATTCATTTTAAGAGCAATAAGTAAAAGTAATTAGGGTGCTAGCCTAAATTACAGTAAACTTTATAGAGGAACACTTTAACCCTTGTCTTTGTGATGTTAGTTCTAATCTATAAATTTGTAAAACTATTAAAATAGCATAAGCGCAAATAGCTGCTTTAAATTTCTTTAATGGTCCAAAAGTGTTTTTTATTTTGAAAAGAAATTGCGAGAATACGAATTTTTCAATTGTTTAAGATTGAATTAATTCATTGAAATCTAGATAACGATACATCTAAATGACGCTAATTACTTTATTTATTTACTATTTTACTTGATTGATTGATTAATTATCAATCGCAAAATTTTCATTTCTGTTTTTCAAGATTCAAATTTTCTCGCATTGTGATAAAACGACGGTATCTAGAGCCATCAAATTTTGAATGACGTAATCCTACTGCGAATATGGGCATCTGGAAGCCCACATTTGAAGTTTGGAATTTGTTTTATTATCGATTTCATATTTTGTAAAACTTTAACGAATTTGTGATTAACAAACTCAAGAACTTCAAAGCGAGCAATAGCCACACTGTACAGAAGAAACATTTTTATCTCCAGCGCTGAGACTGTGTATTGGAAATTCTAAAGATATGCTCAATTTAAAATTATTTTGCGATATTTCTGTTGAACTGAATTTTATGGTTTAGGTACGAAGAACAAGATATTTAATAAATAAAGTTATCACAAACGTTAAAAAAACTCCCGTTTGGACGTAATGTAAAATCTGAAGGCTTTCAGTTTTTTCTTTTTTTCTCAGTGTACATGCATTTAAGGAAGCAAAAAATCAGACAACAGGTAAAATGCTTTTCTGCGCTAAAAATTTTGCATTATCTTTCTAAAGAACAACTTGGTCACTGAACAAAATAAAAAAATATATATGTATTATATTACCCGAAAATATTTTTCAGAAATTCCTTTTTAAAAATGTAAAAAGTTTTATTGCTGTTAGAGCTGTTACTTTTAAATGTTTTATTTAATATTACATAAAACATTAATTTTTCAGTGCTTCAAAATGCACATTTTTACTAATTAATTAGCTTAAATAAGGAATCGTACACCGCTGTTATTTAATTTAAAATCATCTGTTTTGTATTTCATGCGTTTTTTACTCGGTAGAGTTAACAGTAGAAAAAAAAATATGTTGAATAATTTTTCACGAACATTACTAAGAGTATTAAAAATAAATGCTCTTAATTTACATTATTTAATTCATTGTAGCAGAGACGCTTCGTTTTGCATATGATACGGAAAAAGAAAATTAAGCTAGGCAAATTATAATTAGTTTATTAGAAATAAGTGGTACCCTTTTTCGTTTTAAAAATCTCCTTTGTTCATTTTCAAGAATTGCAGAATAATGCATTTAAAAAATTGATTGAAGAATTAAATGCGTATCCGTGAAAGATAACTTTGAAAATGAATTCACACTGAAAAATTTTTGGACATAAACGCAATATGATTTTAAGTAGATTATTCTTTAAAAACGTCAATAGAAGGTTGTTTTCTTTAGTGCGCAAATGATATTTTTTTGCCTCAAGTAAGTGACTTTCGTTTTGGATTGACTAACATTTTATTTGTCTCATTTTGTTTTGGCTTGCTTAAGCCATCATGTTTATAACTTAGAATTGACGTAAAAAATCACACTGGGCATCTTAATCAAAGCTGTTGGCGATCCAAAGTCCAAATTTATAAAATCATTGAAGATTTACAATTCGCGTTAGTTTCGTTTATCGGTAATTGAACGGTATGTTTCTGTTTATTCTACAGTTAAAAGTGAGGCAGTTTCTCTTAAAAAGTGTTGTGTTATTGTGACTTATATCACTTATCTGAAAGTGAGATCAGGACAGGCCAACGAAATTCATCGTGCGAAGGAGAGCAAAATTGCGTCTGTTGTTCGCAATAGTCTTGCGCCCGGCACAGGAAACAGCACGACTTCCCTCAGTTTCGCCCCCCCAATTTTAATGGAGAACACCCCGGAGGGACGGGTTTCCCACACTACTTCTCATACAGTCAACCTCTCGTGAGGACGTTTGGCTCTGCAGATATGTAGAGTGCCCCCATGCCGCACAGGCACTCTACATTTACAAACATTTATGCCTTCTGTGGAATTCGAACGCAGTCCCTTCGGTACCGCAGTAGGCTACCTTAACCATTATACCATCTAGGTGGCCCATAAAAAGTTCTTTCATTAATATATATCTCCAAAATTAGATATCCCTCCAACGTTTCACCACAGTAAATAGTATAACCTAACATTTCTTTTCCTTGCTGTAATACAGCTATAAAATAATCCTCAAGAAAACTCAGTTAATTTCACTTTCATTTGTTTCTGAAAAATAATTCTTAAAAATACAATCATTTCTTCAATACTTCAAAATTCAAAATTTATGTAAATTTGTAATCTGAAATTCCTTTCACTGTAATCACGTTTCAAGCTAATTAAATAATTAAAAATGCAATATCATTTTTGGAAGTAGAAATTATGAAGCATTCCATAACCGTTTTTCTCTTTAAGCATAAAACGTGAAAGAGCTTAAAATTATTTCCATTCCCATAGCATTCCGCACGATAGCAGCGTGGGAATTTAAATCACGATATTTTAGAATAAACTTCAATTAAAGGCTGTTTGAGTATTTCGTAAATACGAAACAGTCGGAGGCCACCTTCAGCAGTTCAGTTAGTAATTGAATTTGACGGATAAGAGGATTTCTCCAAATAGCTGTGATACTCATTTAAGTATTCAAATGTGTATACGACATTATATTGCGCTTTAGAACAAAATAAAATAAATTAATAGACAGCTCTTCTCTTTTTAATTTGATATTTAAAGCGTAAATTTAATAAAGATATTGAAGCTTTTGCGGTACTGAAAGGAAAACTTCAAAATAAACTGGTGTTAAAAATATCCGTATGTCTTAATTAATGTTAATCCGTACCGATGTCTTCGTTCATAATTATAGATAATGAGAGAAATTTTGTTTCCGTTTTTATTATGACATATTTTTCTTTTCATGAGACATCGATTTTCGTGTGTGATATCAAGTGAACTGACTATAAAATCACTTCAGTTTGAAATTCAGTGCTACTGAATTTTGATATTAAGTTAAATTTAGCATTAAGTTGACATTCGTTTTAGACAGACGATAGATTTGTGTCAAATTTCTTGCATGTGCATACGATTTTTTTATGTGTAATTGATATGATTGTAAAGTTGAATTTGCTAAATTAAGGACGACATGAAAGGTGACTTGTTTCGAATAGAGGAACATATTTTCGTAGCTCTGATGAAATAAGTCTCAAAGTCTAAGTTATAAATTTCAGATTCAAAGTCTTGAGATGAAAAAGACCGAACTATTTAAACTTTCATGTTACAAATAATGTAAAAATTAATGCTCATAATAATTTTAAGACAAATAGAATAGCAGGTAAGAAATTATACTGGAGAGCCTATTAGACGCCTATAGGCCGAAAACAATGTGAAAAATTCACCTGCATTTGTCAAGAATCAAACCACATTATTTTCTGTTTGTCAGGTATAATAAAACATTATGGTTTCAGTGTCTGTAATTTATAACTTTATAATTAGCACAGGTAAGAAAACAATAAGTATGAAATTAAAATTATACTGTTTTACGTTTTAAGTGATTAAATTGAACAGAACTTCTAAGATCTTATTTTCTTCGCTATTATGAAGTACAGTGATCTTACTAGGAAACCTGGCGACTACTTGCCCAGGCGTGAATAATACGAGTAAAGAAGAAGGTTAAAATAAACCCTTTATTTTTCGCCAAACTCTTAACACAGATGCAGGTACTTCATGCTGAAAATAACACCTACGACTTGTGGTAGAATTTAAGAATACTTTATCAATAAATTCAAAGATAAATAGTAGGCCGGACCAACAGTTTAATTTAAGGCTAACGAGGCTGACAAATTTGCATCCTGGCGGGGAAATGCGAGGGGAATATGAGAGGTTCAGGAAAGGTATCAAAATTAAAGTAATTTGTTAGACAACTACGGGAAACCCTACGAACTTGCTCAATAATTTCACAATTCAAAATCTGATTTACCTTGAATCTAGAAATTCATTTCAGACACTCTTAATCTTAATGCCTGGATTATATATTTAAACTTTTGAAGCATTTTTTAGTTAAACGTTTATATGAATCATTAAATGTAGCTCAATTGTATTTTATGACATTAGCATAATATATAGATTTAAAAGGAGTTGTATAATGTAATATAAATAATAAGAGAAAATAGTTTTGAATTGACTCATTCAAGAACCTCGAAAGAAAATAAATTTAAGATTAGTACTATCTTGAAAATTATCAAAATATATTTTGGTAAATGAAAAATGTAAAACTAAGTAGTTTTAAATTGAAACAAATTTTGAAAACAATAGAAATACATAAAAACGGAAAAGGAATGCACTTGGAATCTGATTTAACTTTGTCAAGAGGAGGTAGATTATACTTCAATTGAACACCATTTTCATGAGAAACCACTTTGTTTCTGTTCACTCAAAATTAGCTGATGAACCACTTTTTTTATTATTGCTGTTCATGTGAACATTTCGAATGCCTCCTCTATACAGTCGTTTTACCTTTCAAATTCTACTATGCGAAGGCATAAAATTTACTATAAAAATACAAATTTCAAAGAAATACATTCGTTTTTAGAACTTAAATGCTAAAGTATACTATTTACTAATTACTAAAATTCGTATTTAACGAAGTAATTTACAAAACTCTAGTGCTTTTAAACTCACGTCTTATATTACTAAAAACAATTATTAACCAAGAACTAATATGTTATTAAAACAAGAAATAGGTATGTACCTGTCTCTCGTAAGAACTACCATAAAAGAAAGAGCTTCAAAAGGGATGACACAGAAACTCTTAATGTTGCCTTTTAGCGTTTGTCATGTATAGCTATAGTCTTCAATAACCGGTATAATGGAATCGATTCCAGAAACTTTCCAGATTCCATTGCTGACATATTTACAATGTACGATTCTCCTAATGAAAACATGTGATCGTGCCACGTGCTTAGATGTAAAACTATGATTTCGTAAATGCCAGTTAAATTTTGCCTTCAGATCAAGGGTTTTTCTGTGAGAAATAATTCCAGAATGGTTAGACATAGATTGTAGTGAAGAGTAATATAATGTTAAGATTTTTGTTTACCCGATACGTCTGCTATCAATATATTGTACCTTTAATCCCATAACACAGCTTCATAAATCCAGATTCCTAAGAGAAACTGAAAAATGTTACAATTATACCGGAATCAATAAGAATAATTGCTAGATATATGGAAAATATTCCTCTTTCATTCGAAAAGAAATATTGCAATACTAGAAAAGTAATTTTGAACCAGTATGAATAACGAATGTGAATAATAGATATATGGAAAGCCAAAAGAAATATTGCAATACTAGTCACATTTTAAATAAAACAATTCCCATTTGAAACTTCTGCGGCATATGCGTCAAAATGGAGAAAAAATATTTTTGCGTTTGGAATACCTTTTAGATATTTTTCAGAATAAATAACAATAACGCTATCTTACATCACTGACTTATATAAAGGATTTTATTGATTTCTTTATACCATTTCTCTCCAAATACGAATATAAAGAGCCTGTTTATAGACTTAAGACATGACAATAAGTCTTTTAAATATAAATAATTTTCTCAAATATTCCATTTGATTGCCTTGTTCTGTATTATGAATATAATCTTTAATCTTTATTTTTAAGATGAAAGTGCATTTCTAACAATTAAAAGTGACATTTTTTCCTCGATTTTCTTTTATTACAGTCATTTCAATAAATCTGTGCTTTATCTAAATCGCAACTATTGCCTCTAGATCAATGGTTTTGATAAAGGCCCGTTCTGCGTTTAACCACATATTTAAGCAAATTGCAATAGCGTTTTGCTTTCAAATTCTGCAACATGTAAAACGTTATTTGTTATTTTATTTTTAGCTTCTTACTATTAACATAAAAATGTTTAAAGATATTAATTGAAACTTCTCTTTGAATGGGCATTTTTTATTTCGAAATGAAAAGCTTTGCATTTTAAATAGCCGCAAAAATATGCCCTTTCTTCCGGAATTCGCTTGTACTTTTTTTTAATCTAGAAACAATGTTTGGCATTTTCTCTTTTTATTGAGCAGGATATTAAATTTCCTCTGTCTTCAGTATAATATCGCAAATGGTGGTCCATTATTTTTCATAGAATACCATAATTACAAAATAACAAGGTTTCTCTTTGGAAAACGGAAAACCAAATCGTCGATCCAAAGAATGTTTACATCTAGCATTTATAAAGCAGAGTATATATAAACATGCCTGGTGATTATTTAGAATTAGAATAATGCCTAATTAGCAAATAATTGTTCTCAAATGTTTTAGCATATTTTAAGTTTCAGTAAATTTATTCTGAGATTGAGAAAATAACAGATGAATTTCTGCTGCAACCTCATAAAGTACTCGTGATTTTAAATGGTATTCAACATTTATTTAATACATTTCTTTTCATTTCCAGAACATGATGTAAGCATGCACAGTCTAACTTGCGAGATGGCCAACTGCCGCTTCGGAGGTGTATGCGACCACGACCCCAGAGGATATGTGCACTGCGTTTGCACATTCCACTGTTCTCCAATTCGCGACCGTGTCTGCGGATCCGATGGAAGACTTTACGAGAATGAATGCTATCTTAGAGAAGAAGCATGCAGCCTGCAGCAGAATATAGAAATTGTGGCCCCTGAAAACTGCGGAGGTAATAATTTTGTTTCAAATATATAAAATAAACCAGTTTTCCATTCAATATATCTAGTTCAAACGTTCAGAAAGATTTCCTAACGTTCACTGGTAATTGTTTCTTTGAGAACAGATATACTTTTAGGCTTACTTATTTATAATATAGAAATTATTTTTTCCGATATAGTACTAAAAATCTAGCTCCTAGAAATCCCGATTAACGTGCTTGCTGTATAAAAATATACTTTCTTTTGGTTATGTTATGGCTTCTTATGATCCCATTCTATTACTCCGTCTATGTTTATTTTCGTATGCTCTGCTGTCGTAATTTTAACTTCTAGGTAGTATGATAACAATATAGTTAAACTAACTCAAGTTTTGGATTTCTCACTTCGCCATTTTGTACCTCAAAGTTTCACCATTTCTCAAGTTAGTTTTCCAAAAACCATTTCTCAAGTTAGTTTCATTCGTGGCTCCTTTCCATTAATTCACATTTTCCTTAACTCTCTCATATGCCGTAATTTTCAAACTTTTCAGTATATTTACTTAGATTATTAGATAAATGAAATGTACAGAAACACCTGTTAAAATGTGTATGCTAGTGATCTCAATATCCAGACTAAAGGGACGACATTTTACAACAGAAAATCTGCATACAAAATTTATAATATTACTCATTTATATAAAAACTTTTGTTAAATAATAAAAAAAATAATTACTGAAAAATAAATTTTGAAATCTTCCTGACATATGCACTACATTTTGCTTACCCTCATCTACAGTCGGCCATAATTCCTAATTTTGGAACCTAATGCACCTAATAACTTTTGAGAATTTTTTCTTATATACTTCTCCCAAGTTGAATTGGTCAACTAAGCATTAAGGTCATGAAAACATACTATATACCGAAGAGCTATTACATTATGACCACCTTCCACCTATAACAACGGGCTCACGCAAGAACAGAAGCACTGCGCGTGCGCGGCTGATGTTGGAGCTATGCATTTATATTTTATCATACTTGTACCTACCGTACTGCACCGACAGTGTACGTCACAGTCACGTGATCCAGAAGTTTGTGAACTGTGTAATTTCACTGAACTCTGTGCATCAATATCTGTAAATATGTTTATAATTTCTTCTATTTTACAGTATCATATTGATCATCTTCTGCTGCATTCTATTGTATTCTGTAGTGCATCCAGCTTATGTATTTTCATTTTGTATATCTGCCAAATATTGCAAGCAAGTAACCCTCATGTTCATCTTGATGGTCCTCCATTTCACGTAACTACACATCTCCTCATTTCCTAATTTATCTTACGTACCCTACAGAAATTTCTGCAATGAGACCATGTTTATAGATTCGATGACATGTTCTACTATTATTATTATTATGATACTTTATTGATTTCTTACAGTATTTTTGCCAAGAATTCTGACAGTATTTCCGACGGAGGAGGGTGTTTACCAACCGGATAATGCACCATGTTATAAGAGTCAAATCGTTAAGGAGTGGTTTAAGGAACGTTCTAGTGACTTTGGAGTTATGTCTTGGCCTCCAAATGCACCTGGCATTAATCCAATTGAACATTTGTAGTGTCAAATGGAAAACTAAATTCTTGCTGCCACAACCCCCTCGCAGTGTGTAGGAATTGCAGGACCCATTGGTGAGCGCTTGGTACCAGATACCTCAGACTACGTGTCAGCAGATTGTGGAGTCAATGCCATGCCGGGTAATGACAGTTTTGAGGCTAAAGGTGGTCCTTCAAGTAATTAACAGGGTGGTCATAATGTAATGGCTCTTCCTCTTCGGTATAATTCATTTCTGCTTCAATTCAAAGTTAGATTGGATATTTTTCCCTTTAGGTGTTTTACTTTACCAATCAGATCGTAATATGTAGATAAATCACAAATGGATTAAAGCCACGTCTTCTAGTTTTCAAGCAGTGGTCTTCTTCCTAGATTGAATTCTCCAGATATTTCCCACCAATTAATACTTAACAGAAAATTTTCCTTCATCGACAGATGGATGTATTTTGAAGTGGCTTAAATAGTTTTTTTTTCTTTCAGATATATTAAATAAGCAGCTGCTTTGCGGAAATTATGCAAAAATAATGATACAAATTTATTTTCAGTGATGAAGTTTTACAGAACAATGATATGTATTTATACTTATTTATTTTTAGAGAACATCTTTCAATCCGTCTCAAGAATGTTTATATTTTTCTTTATTGTACTGTGAGAATTGTTTTTATTTTCAAGTGAATATTTTGTAGACTCCAGAATCGTAGAAATAAGACTTCAGAGAATCTTAGACGTACACTTTCATTCAAGTGCCATAAATAGGAAAACCAGCTTTGATTTAAGACAAATAAAGTAGACGTACTGAAACATTTGGCACATATACTACGCCAATTTATTAAAACTTATACACTACGCCAATTTATTAAAACACTATATGGTTTATGATATTCGTAATTCCGAAAAGTAATTAATTATGAAATCTGAAATTCTGTAATTCCGAAAAATTCCAAGAGGCCAACATTTCTAAAACGCACTTCGTTTTCCACAAAGATTATACGAGTAAAATATACTAAACTTTAGAACTGAAAAAGTTTGATTGGAGTAAAGTATTCGTCAGACTTAAACGGAAAAACGTATCGCAGTTTTTTCATTAAATTAGAGAGTAATCGTAACAGAACTTCCGCCATATATGAATCTTTTACGCCTAATCCTCCCCATCAACCGAAAGTATGAACTCGAGATTGTTATGATTTAAAACAGTAAAATTTTCACGGTTTGGTAATAGTGCCCATTGTTTTCCTACGCAAATTGATCAGCTCATAAAAAAACCATAAATGGCATTGAAACGATACAGTTATGACGTAAACTGCCGGCGTAAATCATTTTCAAAACAGAGCATTGTAAAAGACCAATGGCAATACAAGAGAAAAGAAGAAAACCTTTATTGGAACTACATATTTTCAAAGTGTACAGTGTTTCAAGATAAAATCGCTCCCATACTTTTGCAGTTTATGGCCACCGTATTCCCCCGACCTCACTCCCATGGATTTCTGGTTCCGAGGTTATCTGAAATTTAAGGTGTACGTACCAAATCCACGAGATTTGTCAGACCTCCAACCGTTTGAAGAGCACGTAACAAAGTGGGCCAGCTGTTCTGTCGATGGCATAAAGTAAAGAACTTGAAATATGTTATAAAATGTAAAGTTATTTAGATCCCTTCTGCGATGTTGCATTCATAAATCTTCTCAACATTATCTAGCATGCAATGCCATATTGTATGGGTGCGGTGAAAACTTGTCAAAAAAAGATCAGATTCCAGTAAAAGAAGTTTTCTGTGTCCTCGCTTGTGTTGTCATTTGTCCTTTACAATACTCTTCTTTGCAAATTTTTAATGATGGGAATTTTCGTCATACTTGTAGCGTTCAAATAGCATTTATGGTTTTCCAATACACTGAAAAATTTGCGCAGAAACCGTAACTTAAATCATCAGATTATCGAGCGCACACTACCAAATAATATAAAGGGAGGAATGTTGTTTTGAAGGACGTTCAAAAGAAACTGGCTGGCATCTACATTACATAGAGAGAGAAAACCACGAAAATACCCATACAGCCAATTTGTTTGCAAGAATTCGAACCCCCATCAAACTCCAAGCAATCGCTGTGAAATAATATGTAGATCGTGTTATAGGAAAAGAACTAAATATTTTTCTTTTAAATATGGAATCATTCTGACCTGTATATTTTTAGGTCTGTTTTTATTTTACTTCGCTCATATCATGTGTCCTTTGTTCCATGCTTAAGAAGTGCGAAAGCATATATGGAATCAGTTTCACTTCATTTGCCCTAAAAGTACTTTCTTAATGTTAAAAGCACTCGACATTCATGCGCCACGTGACTCCTTAAATACAATTAATTTATTAAGGATTAATGTTCAGACTTATGGTAACTCAGTTCATTCAGAGAGACTTGCTTGCAAAATAATGGAGCCTAATAATTTTGAAGGCTCATTTTTCGTTTCATATTACATTGAGTAATTTTTATCGTTCCTTAATTTCCTGCAAAGTATTATTTTCTAGCTATAGACAAAAATTCTATGCACTATCAGATTACTTCCGTTTAAAGTAAATAAATAATTATTGCCTCTCATCTTGCTAAAACCAAAATCAAACCATTTTTAAATATTACTGTACCGAAGTCTCTTATAATCATTTAAAAATAGCAGTTTTAATTCAGTTAATTATAAGTACCTTGAATAATTTTCTACTTAATTGAGCTCACATCAAAGAATTTCAGCATCTTTTCCTCATATACAGGAAAGAATTGTTGCAGACAATGCATTAAATAGCAGTTTTCAGTGATCCGGCAGGTTTGTAGGAAATTAAAGGATTTTGTTAATAATGCAGCAATGCAAGGCTGTAGTATGTATAAGATAAGTATTTTATGTCTCCAATTTCTCATATGATATAGATATCTCTAAAAGATATTTATTTCATTACGTTACAGTCATATATATTTTGACTTGCTAATTTAATTTAATTCATAAGTAATAATTCCAAGAATTAAGAAATTTCTATTCTCTAAATTCTAAATTTCTAAATAGATATAGATTTAAAAGTTTAGTGGAATTTCTTTTAAATTTAGTTTAGCTTTATTGGTACTCCAAACAATGAATTGTGGTTTCGGTATTTGTTCATTAAACGAAGTAATTGATGTTCTGACTTTAATGGTAAAATATCATGAAACATGAATAATGAAGGTAATGAAAGAAAACACAAAGCGTTTACGTTTCACAGAATTACATATAATATACTTAACATTTCCATTTTTGTTTGTTTAATGTCTACATTCAAAGAATTGTACACATTAAACAAAAAAATGTAAATGTGTTTCTTATATTTTTAAATTGAATAGTTACTTATGAGAAACACAATTCAGAGATATTAAATTGTATGCAATTTTATACCACAGATTTCCTGTAAAAGAGATGTAAGCTTTAAAAATGAATCTGTTCAAAATATTGCAGTTTGAAATTAAACTAGTCATGCAAAATATTTGAAAATATTTAATAGGTTTAGACCTTATGTAAATCAACTCACAAGCTGCTAAAAATTGCATGAAATTAAAACTCTTTTTGTAAAAAACCTATGTTTACCATAAAACAATTCCTAACCTGCTGTTAAATTAGTGGTCAGGAATACAATTGGAAGAAAATGAATTAGCTGAAAACTATTTAAATACAAAACATTGCAGTACCCAAGTTCCCGTTTTACTGTAAGAACTTGTACTTTAATAGGACATAATGTTTGCGAAGCCTTATTCCCATTGTTCGCTAATATTCATGAATTGTTGATAAATTTCTTTCAAAAGTTAATGAAGGATTACAAATTTCTCCAAAATAGATATCGCTGAATCCTTTGAATGTTTGTCAAATTGTCATTGCAGAATATGTTTTCATTTGTTCTAAAACGTTTGCAAATTATAGAACTGTAGAGTTGACTCTACATCATTTTCTATTTTTTGAAATTTAACAAAAATATAGTATTTATCAATGTCAATTCTTTAAGATTATTCCAATACAAAAGAATTAACTAACACTGGTCAACAACCACAGAAATACAAAATAACAGTAATGAAACTCAGTTATAAAAGGATTATTGTTTAAAGCAGCATTTCTTGAAAAATCAAAAATATTACTTTTTACCCCGTCCACCACTTCACATTTATGTTAACGATCTACCTGCTCACTATCACTGCTACACAGAGTGTCTACGAAACCTGCTCAGAATCAGAGAAATTATTCAGATATCAGTATACAGAGCTCTTGTGAACAAATATGTGATATTCTAATTTCTCTTGATTTTTATCCTTACCATTTACTGAAATCAGCATTTAACCTAATCACAGGATGGAAAGAATACTTTTTCTGGCATCTATAAGAAATCAAATTAATGTACATATTGGTATTGTAATTGCAAGCCACTGTATCTCGGATATGAAGGATCAGTACAAAAGGTAGAATAATTTTGTATGTTTATCAATATTGAAGGTAAATAGTAGTCAATATGACATCAGTCTTTTACGATAATTTTCCCCTGAAGCAAGACGAATGATATCCCGTGTATTGTATACATCAGATTATTAACAGACAAGCGCAATAATAAAATTCATTTCTTCTAAACTGTACATAACTTACTAAAATAATAGGTAATAAAATAATTAAAATAGCATAATCTTAAAATTAGTAAAAACGTATTACACTGCTCGACAATGCAACACCAAGAAGGAGTGGTCAGAAAGTGATGAAATTAGGAAAAACGACAGAGACAGCAAGCAGCGATAAGGGATCTTTATTTCAAAATGATAGTCAGAATACAGAGCGCGAACGGCGTCGGCTCAGTAAGATGTAGGTCCACCGCCGACAGCGATGCACGAACAAACACGTCTAGGCATAGAGTCAATAAGAGTGCGGATGGTGTCCTGAGGGATGGCGCTCCATTCCCTTTCAACCATTTGCCACAGTTCGTCTTCTGAACGAGGCAGAGTCTGAAAATGGCGTCCAATCACATCCCACACATGTTCGATTGGTGACAGGTCAGGAGAGTACGGTGGCCAGGTAAGCATCTGTATACTTTGCAGAGCATGTTGGCAGATGCGAGAAATGCGTGGTCAGGCGTTATCATGCTGGAAAATTGAATTAGGCAATCTCTGAAGGTAGGGGATTGCCACCGGCCGCAGTACATTATCCAAGTATCGATGGGCCGTCATAGTGCCCTGAATACGAACTAGACGTGACCTGGAATCGTAGGCAATAGCGCTCCAAACCATTATGCCATGTTGTCGCGAGGTGCGGCGTTCCACAATTACTGCCGGATTAGATCTGTCTCCACGTCGACTCCACACACGTATGCGGCGACTGTCACTTTATAAACAGAAGCGTGACTCATTTGAGACCAATACGTTTCGCCATTCTGTCATCCACATCGCTCCAGTCTGGCACCATTATAAACTTTGGCGTCTATGCTGTGGGGTCAATGTCAGTACTCTTAACGGACGCCGTCAGTGCAGACCACGTTCAACCAATCGATGGGAAATGGTTCTCGTCGACACGGGAACATCCAGGGTATCTTGCAAATGCTGCAGAATCGTGGTACAAGTGACTTGCAGGACCGCCACAGCTTGTCAGCGGATGCGTCGATCCACGCGTGCTGACGTCACTCTGGCTGCACCTGCACCCCTCCTTCTTCCCACATTCCCTTGTTCCAACCATGTTCGCCATAGCCGATGCACCGTGCTCGAATCCACGTGGGTATCAGCTGCGATTTGACGTTAGGACCAACCCGCCCTTCTCAGTCCGATCACCAATCCCCTCTTTAAATCGTCTATGTGCTGGAAGTGCCTTCTTTGATGGCGGCCTGGCATTCTCTCCTATTACACGTATCCTCCGAGACAAAAATCAACTTTCTTCGATAATGCGTCTGGCAGAAATAACGACATGAATATTGCCCATTCTGCACGTTCCTTCCCTTATATCTTACTTCCAGTGCGTTCGAGAGCTGCGCATTTCACATCATTCTCATAACTCAGTGACGTAAGTCTACTCTAAACTTTGCATAAATTTCTTCCCACTCCTTCTTGGTGTTGCATTTTCAATGTCGAGCAGTGTATAGAGTTTTATATAAATAAGTGCAAATTTCATACAGAAATATCGATAAGCATATTTCACAACTTGAAAAAATAAATTCGTAACGGAATGTTGACAAAATTAACTATATCTTATATATATATTCTTCTTCTTTATGTCATCTGTGTATCTTATTTATTCTCTTCCTCATCTGAAAAATGCGACATATCAGATAACTGATGGATCATCTGAAATAAACAAGTCTAATAAGGCTGCATATATACTTCTTTGAAGATTTTTCGCTGTTGACCAGTGTAATTACACGTTCTTGTAAAAGATTAACAGATAAATAAAATTTTGTTTGCCCGCTAAGTGTGCTATCAGTGTCTTGCCGTTTTGATCCCATAACACAGCTTCATAAATTCATATTCTAAGGGAAGCTGATGAATATCTCATTTATAAAGCAGTCATAAAGAATTATTATTGGATATGTAGAAAATATTGTTGGAATATTCGTCTTTCGTTCCAAAAGATGTATTGCAATAGCACTGAAGTAATTTTCATTAGGAGCTCTTATAACATTAAAAGTACATATATTCATGCTATTTTGTTTCACATCCTTTGTTTAATAATTTGTTCACGCACGCGAATGATAACCATAGTGTTCCAGTTTAATATGCATAACTATAAGCAGTATAGTGTTATGACAAATCACAGGGAGCGACGACTATCTGCCTTAATGGATTTTAAACATTTCAGATGATTCCATTTTTATTTCTCCCTTATTAACAAAAACCTAATCTCTTAGGAAAATATCGCTGCTTAGAAATATAATAAGAAATGTCTACGAAGTCCATGTATTCCTATATGTCCTCTGTAGCTAGAGATCATAGTGATGAAACAAAATTAAATTAATACTTTGTGTGATAGCATAGCACATGTCTTATAAGTTTAAAAACAAAATCAATAGTCAAACAAGAACGATCAGTAAGGAAGACTATCGGCTCAAACATTAAAGTAAAACATTCCACGTGTACTTTAATATGCATAAACTCGTATGTCCAATCAAAGAAAATATATACGGATCTTCGGGAAATTAATCAGGTGAGTTTATTGTTTTATTATTTGCTGGGTTAATTGTTTTTTATTATTATTTGAGTATAAAATCAGATTAAATTCAAATGCGCCTCAAAATTTATTCTTAAACGTTCTTAACGAAGAAATATATTTCATTACCCTTCGCAAGAAACATAATTGAATTACGGACTTATCAAGATAAATATCTCTTGTGAGAATTCTTTTTACGACGAATGCGATACTATTTGCACTGTATTGAGTTGTGAAGGCTTATATTAGGCAGTAACTCAGATGGGCTGTGCTTTTATGATCAGATGCACTTATCTCTTTGCGGCACGGTGTGTCCGGTCTGGGCACAATTTACTAAAAATTTCCTTCTGTACGCACAGAAAAGTTGAATGAAAAAGGATTTGTATGTTACTCTGAACCTTATTTATTCGTACTAGATGGCAGCACAACACAAACCAGTCCGTATATTTTAGACATGTTTAGTTTTTAAAGACCCTCATTTTTCAAAGAACTTTTCCAGAATTGTTTTAGGATGTAAAAGGAATTATTTGAAAAGAAATTTCTGTGTTATTTTCTTGGCTGTATGCTAATCTCCTTATTCTATATTAGTTTTATATTTTTACCTTGAAATCTTGCCTAAAATCGAACGGCGAACATCAAGTGTGCCCAGAGTGGGATAACTGAGAGACTAGGATAACACCAACACCTGTATCTTTGTTTCTCTGCAGCTCACCGGTCAGCTCATTCACAATGGAAAGGTGGGTCAACATCTGTGTTTCATTTCCTGTTTTTCTCTTTCTTCTATTCTCTTTTTGTTTGGGCAGGGGGATGTTTGGTTTTCAACAAAGAATTTGTTGGAGTGATTTTCTGAAGGTCAGGTTTAATGTTATCAGTTAGCTGTTTGGTTTTTCACTAGAGCAGTTCTATTTTTCTCTTTCGCTTTCGTTCAAGGAAGTTTGGACAGTTTTTAGTTGTTGACGTTTATTTAATTTTATGTTGTAGTTTATAATTTCTAAATGGAGATATAATGTTAATTTATTTTTTTCGGATTTTTAATTATTTTCTAAATGGATCGGAAAGGGCTGACCATTTTTGAATCACTGAAAGTCCTACATGTATTGTCTTCAGTTAGTGAATCTGATACGGATGCATGTGCAAAACATGCAGTATTGAGTTGGTTTTACAAAGGTGGTGTTACTTTCTTCGAAACGTAGCACCATGAAAAAAATAAAGGAAAATGTAAATAATGTAAATATCACAAACCCAAGTTACTTTTTTTTCGTTTATGCGTATGTAATCATCATATATCTAAGAAGAGCTTTTTTAGGGAGGGCTGGAATAGCAGGCCTCCCCGTGGCACATCCTGGGTAATGGTAAATCTGCTACGGTATTCAGAATCGATTGTTTTTTAATCGTAGGCAAAATCTCTTACTCTTTTACGCGCTTTCCAGCAATGCTCGTTTCAGCACGCCTTTCGAAGGTCTATTTATTCAGAATTGCAACGGTAAGTACTATCTTCATAAAATTTTACTTGTGCACTGATTCGAAAATAATTCATAAAATTTTACTTGTGCACTATTCTAGGCCTGATTCGACTACCTACCTTTATTTAGCTCCCCGTTAAGAACCTAATTACCACTTTTTTGTCGAATTTCCAACTTTAAAAGGTATCGTCCCTTAAAGGGTTGTAAGAAATTTCCGTGTTCAGGTACTCTTTTAAATGCCTCATTCCTAAGATATGCTCGATTATAATAGGTGCTATTGCTTTGGAAAGCTGGAACGTTTTAAATTTAAGGTGAGACAAAATGAACCAATTTGAAGTGCTTGGTTAGTAAACAACTAACCCGTGAAATAATAAAAAAAATATTAACCAGTTTTTTAATACAGATTTCTTTGTTTATTTTTATGTGCTCGAAATAAATTTCTTATTTATATTTAAACATGATGTCATAAAATAATTTAAAATTGAATATCTACTAGATGAAATCATTCACTATAGAATCCATATGTATAACTTTGGTTTAGAAAGCAAGTTTAAGAGTATTCTTATTCTAGTTTTACACCAGTATAATACAACAGTACATTTAAATAATAAACGTTTAAACATAAGTAATATTTCGTTATTAAACCAAAGTTAAATAGAGCATTAAAATGTATCCTAGTAAAGAAGAGAATCTTTCAAATCAGATTAAATTCGACTGCACTTCAAAATTTATTCTTAAAAGTTCTTAAAGAGGAGCTAGATTTATATTTCATTACTCTTCGCAAGAAACATAATTCTCGAATTCCAGGCTTATCATAATAAATATCTCTTGTGGGAATTCTTTCTACGACGAATGTAAATAAAAGGCTGAAATTTAAAATTACATTTCTTAATAAAGTCACGTTTCTATGTGAATTTTTACTGTGTTATTGGTATCTTTGCTTAATACATACATGTCTTAACTGATGTAGGAAAAAGCGAAGGTTTCCACTCTTCAGTATACTTTAAGACGTTTAAATTGGATACGTCTAAGCATAATTAAGTAATTTTGATCATGAGATTCTATGAAATAGTTATACAGACCTGAACGCAAGTAAAGTAAGGGAATTATTTTTTCAACTTTCCACTTTATTTTAATGTTTGTTTTGGAAAATGTGAATTATAATGTAAATACTTACTTGGATTTTAATCAAGTATTATGTAAGAATTATTAATATAAATCCTCAAAACATATGCAGAAAAATTATCTTTTATAAACTTTTGTTAATAATTTAAATTATGTTTTAAATTTTAATAATTTAATTTTTTATTTTATTAATACTTTAAATAATCTTAAATTTAAAAACTATATTTTATAATATTTCTATACAAAAAGTAATCGGTGTTGTTTTTATAAAGAGATGTCTCAGAATAGCAGCATATTTTGTAATTATATGATAGCGAGTCACTTGAATGTGATAATCTGAGTGTTTCATTTGCGATGCCACTAGGAATTATAGCACTGGTTATGGAGTGATTCCACCGCAAGATATTCAAATGCTACTGTCGTGGAGTGAAAGTCGTAAAAATGTGAATCAGTCAAATCTTTTTTTCCTTCTTTTAGCAGAATGAATAAAAGTGAATTTTATAATTTACAGAATGGGACGAAACTGGGGAAAAAATAAGCATTGAATTTTAATCTTAAAAAAATTAGAATAGTTTAATATTGAATAATTCTGGAAATTTTCCTTGTGGGGTATCATTCTTTGTACATAATAGTAAAAGCAGGAATATAAAAATAGTTGAGAATAATGGTTAACTTTAGAAGGATAATGATTTTAAACGTGTATTTCGTCATTTTTCCTCAGCTTAAATCTCTGACAAGTCGAATCCTGTCGACTTTTATTTACAATGTAATGATTTTGGGGAAATATAGAAGGAGGAATGAGCTTGCAGTCGTCGTCGTGACCAATGATGGAATATTTTGATGCGCAGTTAACACCGGTACCTTTAGCAGCTATTAATAGTCGAGTGGAAAGACGGAAGAAGATGTTGACACAATCCAAGTGAGCTAATTACTATTTTTATTTCCAGGCACATTAGAAGCATTCTTCGTAGACAGTATATTTTTTTATAAGAAATTACAATAATTTCTCATATACACCGGTTAACAGAGACGACATCTTTTTAGACGGAGAAGCAAAGCGGGGACCTGCTAGCAAGGTAGAAGCTTGGAAAAGAAGGTGACGTTAGCTCGCCAGAGTATTTATACCAAGGTAGGTGCGATTCTAGAGACAAGCTATGATTGGTTAGTATTAGTTTGGGCTGTCCTTTTTTCAGGCATCGTTATGTAACGTAGAAAAATCTCGAATTCGGGAGAACAGATTAATTCAGGGGGAGAACACCAAACTTAGAATCTTAATTTTGAGATCGCGAATTATTTTTTAAAAGAAGCTATCGTATTTTCTTATATCTTACATATATATGGCCTAGATTACTTTTTGTGATGTCTTGAATAACGTATATATACGAGAATTTTGAAATATGTCCAAGAAGTTAAGACGATATATTAAAATTACATGAATCCTGGTATAAAGACCCAGGGGCATTTTGGCATTAGAATAAAAAATAACTTTCTCTTGGAGGTTTTGGTAAATTTAGGTTTTCTTAGTGAAACCCCATCCCAATAAATGGATACACGAACGTTACTGTTACTTAGACGGGCTCTTTCAAAGATGATAAAAGGCATCTGTAATCGTCAATGATGGTTACAGGCATGTTTATTTGTGAGTTTACTCTCAACTAGCAGCTAATTAATAATAAATTTAAAACGAATTTTAATACTTAAAACAAGAGAAATTATTCGGGATATGTATAAGAAAATATGGATGATTATGCCATGAAACTACAAATTCTTAGAGAAAAGCATGACTGACTAAATTTGAGTATGATCTACTTTTTCATTATATTTATTAGCTGGTTGCATTTTCTTCGTTGAAATCTGACGGTGTAGAAATTTGTGAAACTTCACTAAAATTGATAATTATGACTTCAAATGACTGTAAATTTCTTTAGGCATGTTCGCCTCTGAAAAACATAGCTGTTGATGCTGGTGAATATTGATGTTTATTTATGTTGTAGAAAACCCTGCTCACTTTTAAAGCTGTAGTGTGCAGGGAGTGTCCCAAAAGATGGACGAAATACTACTGTTACTTTTAATATACGAAACACTGAGTCAAATAAATGTCAGTATGAAATCCGAGAAGATTTAAACATAAACAATTCTGCATCATCTACGCAATATACGAAGTTATCAACCATTTTAAATAATAGATTTTATTGAACAGATTGAAGTTCACATGCGGTCACCATCTAGGCCACTTGTAGAAGAAAATTCATTACACTTTGACAGAATTTTAAATAATCATTAAGCTGAAGTACATCAATGCTTGTCAAGGTTATTGGTCAGGTTTAGAGTCAGAGGCTTAGGTTCAACGTAATTAATACATATAACACGACGACGAAGCAGAAGATTATATTCAGATGCATCTTAAATTTAAAATTAAAATTAAGCACAGTGGTATATCTTTCAGTTGTAAATCACTGATGACGAACGATATGGATTACTTTGGATTACCAATGCGTTAGGTATAAAAAATTTAAATATATGCATAAATGAAAATTAAATCGAGGCAGAGTGGTACCCGACCGCGTTTCCCGACCGTGTCTGACATAAGATGATAAAAGCTGGTGTTTCGCGGGGTTCCATCCTAGGACTTTTACTACACTTTTTCTACATGATAGATTTCCCATGGCACAGAATAATCCAAATCAACTGTTCATCTACTATCCAATGGATATAGCTTGCTATAATACAGCTATTAAGTCTGGCTCATCACATTTAGCAGTCAAAAATCTCCAGCTCAGCGTCCATTTATTTACATTTTACATCTGAACATTCATGTTTTATCTTTTGTGCAAACATTGTACCACAAAAAATAATATAACGGTATTATTACTGTACATATGCGATATTTTGGGAAACTCTATTCTACATTATTTAATTTATTTATTTAATTTGAGCCACTGACTTCTGGCAGCTCATCCAAAGTCATATAAAAATTTTCACGAGCTTACCATATAATAGACAAAGCAGTGAAAATTATGTAAAGAAATAAAATTATTTTATAGACTAGTTTTAAAATTAACAATTGTGTACAAATTTATGATTTAAGTGTTAAACCCTCCTATTTTCTGCAAAACGTGAGCATTTTCAAGAATGGTTTTGATTGATAAGGTATTTGAAATGTTTCTTTCTATTAATTAATTTATTATATTTTATTACGTTTATTTTGTGTTGGAAAAGTGAATAAAAGCAAGATAAGATGTGGCGTAGAATATGGTGAAACATACCATATTACTGACGTTTTATTGTTTTGTTTAAACGTCATTTAAATTTTCTCATGTATTAGATTCTTACAAATGAAATGAACCACAGAAAAAGAAGAACTTTTGTTTAATCAAAGTAAGCTTCAGCAGAATCAATGCATTTTTTTTACTACAAAGCAACTTCATACTTATCACATTTATGAAATCCAACGTCTCTGCAAGTGATTAAGCCCTCTAGTATCCGATTAAATAATGCGTCGTTGGAAGAGCATTTCCTAAAAACAAATGCTCAGAGACATGTGGGTGTCAACAGATTAACATTTTAACAGACTATCATCTCTTCCCCTTTAAAACCAGGAAAAATATGATAACTGTTGATGACATCTAGGATATCATGGAAAATGATTCACCGTTTCGTATGTGAAGTTGTTGATTTGCTGCATAGGTTGACACCGCCGTATGTGGTCAAGTATTACTTGAAGCATTATTGTGAAGCCATGTGTGTTTAAAAATGCTTGTTGCTTAAAGCACGATTTGTTACACATTTATCTTATAGTTGTAAAACACCGAGGTTCGTTTGTCATTTAACCTCATAGAAGGAATCAGCAGTGAATAACACCAACAAAAGATCACCATTTTTCTCGCATTTACTTACGTTTTTCAAAGGTTTGACAAATGGGATGCCTATAAAAAGCATCTCTAAATGTTCCTGTATTATCTCTGGATTTCTTCGTATTCACGACTCCACCAAGGTTTTGAATATTTTGGTTTGTTGATATCATAATACAGAGCTGCCTGAATAATATCAAGAACGGCTTTCACTGCAACATCGAATGTCGTTCACCATTTCTCTCGTGAGCTCTGAAAGAAATTATAAGAATTCCTAGTATAGCGTATGATGTGTAAAGCATGTAGATCTTGACATAGGAAGTACTCCTTCTTGTGGAGACGTAAAATGGGAAAATGATAGCTATTGGAAAGATCATTTTTAGCATATTTTCAACACTAATTACACAAAGGCAAGCAAGAAAGGCTGCGAACTGGTGGCACCATCAGTGCGTAAAAGATCTTTGTAGCAGTAATGTAAGTAGGTATCCTGTTTGTTGTTAAGGACGCAAAGAGAATGATATTCGATCATTTTCTTAATTTTTCTTCCTCAAGGATTGTGTTCTTACTGTGTCAGGACTGAGTGTTCTGTGCATGTGCTTAGCAAACATCTTAAAGTAACTCCTTAAAAGTCCTTATGTCCTGATCTGGAACAGGGAGTTCAAATCAGCTATTTTCTGGTGTAAATACTGTGCTGAAGAATAACTGCACTTGGAATGGATTTAAAATCCTCTTTTATTAAATCAATATTATTTACAATTCACTTCCCAACTCGGGAGGGATACGGAAAATAAAAGACCACACTTGGGTCTAACTAAACAATCAGATAAATTTAAACTAAAACTAAATAGAATTTTGATTAATCTTTGCTCACAGAGCTCTTCGCGGAGTTGGCCTCTAACTAAATGGTGCGTAGCAAGAAATACTAATACTAGCGCACTTCAATTTATTTCAATAAGCAATTCCAAGGTTTTGAATATTTTGGTTTGTTGATATCATAATACAGAGCTGCCTGAATAATATCAAGAACGGCTTTCACTGCAACATCGAATGTCGTTCACCATTTCTCTCGTGAGCTCTGAAAGAAATTATAAGAATTCCTAGTATAGCGTATGATGTGTAAAGCATGTAGATCTTGACATAGGAAGTACTCCTTCTTGTGGAGACGTAAAATGGGAAAATGATAGCTATTGGAAAGATCATTTTTAGCATATTTTCAACACTAATTACACAAAGGCAAGCAAGAAAGGCTGCGAACTGGTGGCACCATCAGTGCGTAAAAGATCTTTGTAGCAGTAATGTAAGTAGGTATCCTGTTTGTTGTTAAGGACGCAAAGAGAATGATATTCGATCATTTTCTTAATTTTTCTTCCTCAAGGATTGTGTTCTTACTGTGTCAGGACTGAGTGTTCTGTGCATGTGCTTAGCAAACATCTTAAAGTAACTCCTTAAAAGTCCTTATGTCCTGATCTGGAACAGGGAGTTCAAATCAGCTATTTTCTGGTGTAAATACTGTGCTGAAGAATAACTGCACTTGGAATGGATTTAAACTCCTCTTTTATTAAATCAATCTTATTTACAATTTATTTCCCAACTCGGGAGGGATACAGAAAGTAAAAGACCACACTTGGGCCTAACTTAACAATCAGATAAATTTAAACTAAGCTGAATAGAAATTTAATTAAACCTTGCTCACAGAGCTAAATCGCGGAGTTGGCCTCTAACTAAATGGTGCGTAGCAAGAAATACTAATACTGGCGCACTTCAATTTATTTCAAGAAGCAATCACGTAGTAAGCACTATGGCTTATAACCTATCTGCTAGCTGGTCAGTCGAACAGAATGACCGTGATCTGAGATTAAAAGCTCTCTCACTCTAAGAGGTTTCTACCTCTGGTTTAAATAGTACTTGGCTCTACTTCAAATTAGCATAAGCTGAAAACGCGCGCTTCTTCTGACGGGAAGTTGAAACTGAGAAGAGAAAGAAAGATTTAAATTAAACTAAAACTTTGTTAGTTTAACTAAAACCTTACAACTGTATCAGACCGTGGTACAGCTGTTAAAGTTTTCTAGGCAGCTGCTCTATAGGATCAACTAAGCCTAGTTGGACCTCTTGGTAACTTGCTGGTTGATAAATGAAGACCATGAAACGAAAATATTCAAGTTTATTTCTACAATGAGAGTTTGGAGGCATGTTATAAAATAAAGTACATTTGACAGGTAGACAAGTCAAGCGAGGAGACCGTTGACATACTCGCCTACCACATTATCTTTCCTGGCGAAATAACACTCCCCGAAGCTCAGTTTGTTGTTTGGCTTTCAAAGAAGTTTGCTATACTGCCCAGAACACTGGATGTTAAATGTCGATCATATCTAATATTAACGAGATTTTGGTAGAAATCTGGGCAGTTTCATGAAATAAGGATGGTCATTATGCGTGATGTTTTTTCCTTGGGTATTCCGTTTTTTATTCTTTCCATTTCGCTCTGGCTTTCATGTAGAAAATGGTTTTCGGAATATCTATTCTCTTTTCCGTATCAATCTCTAAATGTAATTGTTCAGAGATGATTCGGGTTTTCTGGAATAGTTTATATTTTCTTTTTCTTTTAGTACTTATTAAAATTATGTTTGCATGTGATTTGTTTCTTTTTTCCATTTCACGTTGTTTCTGTGGATTTTGTTATAGGAAGTTCTTGTAGGTTTGAATTTGACTGTTTTTCTTGTCTAACTTGTGTCTGTGTATGCAGTGAATTATTTGATTTTGCAGAAGTGACTGGAATACGTTTTTGATCTGGTGCATTTCTGAAATTAATCAGCTATCTTCTGCAAACGAAATATCTTTCGTCACTTTTTATCACTTTCATTTCCTTTCCTAATTTCTGTTTTCATTTTCCATTCTGCGCATATTGCGAGAATGTTATGTAAATGTTCGAGAATGCTATGTGATGTTATGTGCTTACTCTTTCAGTGAGTTCTTAGCGGCTCACTTCTGAAATTTTCGGTGTCATCACTTTCTACATTGTACACGCACGCATTTGCCATGTCAGAACATCTTTAAAGAAGCAACGCAGAGGCACTGGAAGCATGTTACGGGATTCTGGTATGTAAGGTTTTACAGGGCAATGTTAAGTAGCTTATTACTTTTGACAGATTAAGAGAACAAAACCTCTGAATGTTTAACGTAAGAGAAGAAAACGTGTGAATTGCTTCGTATTGATGAACTGTTATGCAACTTCATTCTGCATAACTGCATAGAGATTCAAGTGTATGATATCCGCTAATAGCATGTCTTCTAATTGTAGTCACGAAATATGTTATGTTGAAAGACTTGTGTTGCAAATGTTTTTGTGGTTATGGACAAAGAGCGACACATGAAAGTGAGAGACATTAATTAGCAAACTCGTTATTACACATTTAACAAAAAATTATCCTGAAACCAAGAATATGATACAGGGTGGTAAGTATGTCTTTTATTAACTTAGATCATGATATTGTCGAATAGACGAAATGACCGTACAAATGAAGAGGCACATAATAAGGTCTGAACTCAAAACTTTATTGCTCGAAATGAGTGAATAACCGCTTTTAAGGATCTGATGAACGAGTTAGAACATTCTAGAAAATGGAGAAAATTCTCCATTCTTAAACGTAAAGTAAACAAATTAATAGGAAGTAAATTTAAACAAAAGCTAATATTTAGGCAACTTACCTGGATGAATTTTGAACTCAGAAACTTTTGTTTCTGAATCCTACGTCTTATCCACTAAGCTACAATGGGCTCAGTGGAAAGAAACAATTTTCGCTACAGTATTAATGTTCATACAAATTATGAAATATTTTATATGCAGTACATTTCACTAAATCAGTTACAAACTTTCGGGAGAGATAAAGTACATTTAGGCGATGGGAAGTCATACAGCAATACGTGGTCGGAAACACTTACGGCGTTACCTACGGCGTTAGTGATAACACAAAACACAAGGAAATATGTTTATTATGCTTTTTTAATGCTTAATACAGCTGACAGGTGACGGAGAACGGGGATATCTGGCGTGTAATGCCCCTCGTCCTCCAATATCTAGCTTTTATCGAAGGATTTAAGGAGTTGGGTGAGGAATGTAGTCTTACAGGGCCTAGGTGGCTGCACAATGGTTACAGATTTCTGAATAGAGGGTGCAAGAAACATACTGCAATGCAAGTAAATATAACAGGGAACATAAAGCACAAAAGTAACACAATAAATAAGTAGTGCAATATAAAGTACATAAGTAATAAATACGTAATAAAATAAATAAGTTGTGGAATGAAGAAGGGACAGCTCAAAGAGAGCAGGTCTTATATGACCTGGTAGATAACCTGTCCCAGGGCTACAACAATGATAAGAGTCTGACCTATTTTATGCACAGTCGCACGATTTTGTGTAATAAAGCGTCTGCGAGTGTTCATATCGCTGAAGCAGTGACGTAGGTGAATGTCGTTGGGGAGAGGGCATTGATAGACGTACTGGATTGGAGAGCTTTCTGCTTCGCACATGCAGGTTGCAGTTTCGGAAATGGCGAAGCGAAGGAAATAAACAAGAAACGTCCGTGACCCGTGACAAAGTTGGTGATTTGTGGGACGGATACGTGACCTTGAAGGTTAACTTATGGGAAGAAATCGTATGTACGTCTTCCGATATCACTGAAGTCCCATTCCTGTTGCCCTTTTTTGTACCTTTTTGAAGCAGCTCCTTTTTCATGTAAGAGACAGGTGCCGGAATATTGATTTCCTCTGCGGTTATGTTGCTACTTACTCTTCGGCAAGTTTGTCGGCCTGTTGGCTGTTGTTTGTTACCTCTTTGAAAAATTTGCTTAATACAGCTGAAACCAAGAAATGAGAACAGAAACAGACAACAACAAAGAAGGTGTTCGACATTATATCCCTGACCTTGATGCTGGCTACACATTTCTGGCGCATGGGACATCTGATGTTCTGGAAAATACAAGGCATGTCCCGGACTTCCCTAGCAAATTCCAAGATGAGTGCAACAAATTCCTCAGCTTTGTTAATGGGGTTTCCTATATCAGTATTTTGACGTATCCCCAGACGAAATGGTCAATGCAAGTGAGGTCTGGCGGTCTTACTGGCTAATGAACCGGATCACCCTTGCGGATCCAATGTTGAAGATACATTGCATTCAGGTAGAGATGAAAATCAAGGTTGTGATGTAAGAGGCCCCCATCATGTTGAAATAATAATAAGCATGTTTTCTCAACTCGTTCGGTTTCTTTCTTTCTTTCTTGTGTTTTTTAGTTGTCACTATCTCTCCAGGAAAGCTTTTCCGACCATGTGATTTTCCATCATCTAGGAGCACTCTTTCTCTCCTGAAAGTCTTAACCCCATTTGCTCGAACACCCTGTATATCATTATATAAACAAAGGACAGATAAACAAAATTACTAATCAAGTGCATTTTAAGCATTCTGTCTTGCAGTATGTACTATAGGTAGACCCATTAAGTTTATTTGAGAGCTGGAAATATGAAATATTAACGATGCCCTCTCCGTGACGCGAACTCCAGGTATTCTAGCTTCCGGATTGCCAGCGGACAGATTTCCATTACACTTCAAGGTACGTGGTAAGAACCCAGAAATTGCCTTACATTCAGCTTCTACTTAAAAGGCGACTGGAAAGGCGGGAACCCAGTAATCAAATCCAGGTGGTAGCAAATTTTCGCTCACCTCATTGCCCCACAGGCGCCACTTAAAGAATCTTCTGTATTTTATGGAACCAGAAAACGTGAGAAATCAGAAGTGTCTTCTTCGGGATTCGAACTCCGGACCTTTCGGCTACTAGCCGGACGTGTTTCCAATTACACCATAAAGGCTCGCGGTAAGGAACGAGAAATTTCCTAAAAATTTATTTTATGAATAGGAATATTATATTATTTATAATCTACTTTATTTATTAGATTAGATTATTTATAATTAAAAATTAAACATCATGTGCCTCAGATTGCGTAATAGTTCTCTAAATTTGCCATCTATGTGATTGATTTATAGTTCGCATGTTGAATACATCAACTAAAATAGTTGAGAGACTGGACTACTGCCATTTCTAATGGCAATAATTTGTACAATCAAAATAATAATGGCACATTTGTAATTATCATGTGATGGACATACTTTAATATAACGACTCATAATATGACATATTGTTTAGTTCATCGAGGTAGAAGGTGTGGATAAATTTGATATTTATATTACATATTAAAATATTTGAACACAGAAATGACATTCTACGACATGCTTTTTCAATCATTAAAAATTATTAAATAGAAGCAATATGAGAAAACAGAAAACGGAATGCAAGTAAATGTTTAAAGCAATTTGTTGCTGATTTCAATTACTCTCTTGAATAATATCCCCTCGGCATTTATCTTTTGAAGGGTATTTAGTAGCCTACATCTCTACCAATAAGAAATATTTAGTGAGGTGAAAGATTTTTAAGAACTTATACCCGGCTTGGTGATCATATATACGACAAAAATGCGGTAATTTGTCAACAAGATTATTCAAAATACATTCAGTAGAATCCCATAAAGCCATGTATCCTAGGGTACCTTATATGAATTCTGCGAGTTTCTGCGGATCAGCTCACGTTCCATGGCACCTCATATGTATTCAAAATATATCCAGGCCTTGAGAAAACTTCCAGGCACATGCATATTCGATAATCTGCAGAAACTCGCATTCCTGAGATTCTCATATACGTTTAATACTTTTCACAGTAGCAAATCGTATTGCCAGAAGTGTCTTAGATTTTTTCATTAAATTCAGAAACGCAGATGTATGTTTGCAGGAGTGTCGTACGTATTCTTTTGAAAGTATCCTGAATAAATCTTTTTCTGTCTCTCTCTCTATATGTATATACGTACACGGAAATATTCGTATGTGATTCAGCAAAGTTTATGCAATAAATGTTAATCTTCCTAAAAAAGTACAAAACAAAACACACATTTTCACGCTTAGAATGCATTCTCAAAAATGGAATGAGAAGTAAAACAACGCTAAATGGAGTCATTTTAACGGAAATAAAGGATCATGTGACCAGAAAGAGGAAATGTTTATTTTAACTATGCCTGGTTTCAAGGAAAGAAAAATGTAATTAATAGATTAAAACTGGTTTTCATTAAAATTTGAAAATTTAACTGAAAATTCGTTTTGAAAAACTGGTTTCTGTCTAGATTTTGTTAGGAACAAATAAATCAAATAAAAACAAATTAAAAGATTATATCTAAACATATTAACATATTAACATTGTTTCAATCTCAAGATGTGAGTTAAGAAGTAGAATAAAACTGAAAAAATATACAGCGGCCGGAGGCTTAAGTTCATTTCTTTCGACTTTCAGTAATTTACTGAGAAGTATATGGCAAGTAACTCTACTAAAATATGTTTATGGATTTTGTTAATTTATAGATAAACAGCACTTTACCTCTTCTTCTATTTTTGTAAGACTCACCAGTAGCCGCTACCACTGGTCTCCAAACACTAGTACTTTGACTCCAATTTAAGTTTTGGAACACGAGCTGAAGGCCCCTCTCTCTCCATATAGTCTTCCAGTTGCTATATGAAACATGAAGTGTCGAATGAAAAATATCGTCATATTTAATAGATCACACAGTTTAATTGATCAATCTAAGGGTTGAGCAATTAAATTCCGTAGCTCAAAATACACAGTTTTTATTTGTACGGCTTCAGAATTGTTCGATATTTCTTCAATCATCATCTTGATAGTAAAGAGTCATAGCAAATTTAACCCTTTCTTGTGGTCTGGAAAGGTATCACATTTAATGAAATACGCCTTAGTCGCAGCATTACGCCAGGCCTTGTTTTACATTATATAAAGATTAAATTGTAGATTTTGTTGAAATGTGCATCGTAAGAAATGTTTTAGAGGTAAAACTATGAAAACTATTTTGAAGACGAGTTTTTGTTTTGTAGAATTATCTGTTTATGTAAACAAGCCCGACTTTTGACACTTAAGTTATTAATCGTTTGCTTCTGTCGTACTTCTGCGTGTTTGAATCTTCTTTAATCATTTGTTGCACAGAGTCACGAGAATATCTAATCGAAACCGAATATAAAGAAGATAAGTACTGAGGCAATCATGTCCAGCAAAACGACGGAAGGATGCCGCTGTTGTTGTACGAAAAGAATGTGGAATACATTATATTTTGTCCAAGGTTGACACTGCCAAAGTTTTCGTCTAACGTTTAAGCACAAATCGGAATCATGAACGTGGGTTAAGTTTCATGTTTATCAAGCTCTTCCTAGAATGAAAGCTCAGAAAATTTCTGGGTTTGGGAAGGACAGTAGCTCCTTCCTTTGTTAAGAATCCCATATATTTCTCTGCTTTGATTTGCAAAACCTTTAACTAACCAGTTTTAACCCAATCCTACATATCTGTATACAAGCTTAAAGGAAATTTTCAATTCCATCCCAAACGGAAACATCCCTTTCTCGGAAATAAATGAGAAAGCGGTGTTTAGATTTCTAAGAAACATCTATATTATTTAAGATACGACGTTTCTATAATCACGACAGCGTGATTAAAAATTCACGACGCTATTGTTGAAAGGATCTCATTTCAAATCCAGCTGTCTGCATCGCCATTTTTATTACTTTTTTATGAAGGTATTATTAGTTTTTCCAGTTTTTT
This sequence comes from Stegodyphus mimosarum, assembly GCA_000611955.2. Taxonomy (NCBI): domain Eukaryota; kingdom Metazoa; phylum Arthropoda; class Arachnida; order Araneae; family Eresidae; genus Stegodyphus; species Stegodyphus mimosarum. The sequence continues at coordinate 64,203 of KK122115.1, read as the reverse complement.
TTTTCTTGAGTAAAAAACTTTTCCGTAAAAAAATAATTTTAAGCAATAACATGAAAAATGAAGGTATTTTTTGCGACTGTTCGATCGCGTCATTCTCATACGTTTTGAAGGCAATGTAAATATTGCAACGTTTTTTACGTTTGTCATTTAGGTAGTTTTATGCAACATCTTGCTTCGAAATGTGTCGTGAGTTTTGCATCGAAATATTTATTGCGTTTGACACCTCGTCACTTTTATGACTATTAATCAAAACGTATTTTTCTTTAAATTTATAAAGAAAGATGTTCCAAAAATTATAAAATTCTAATACAATATTCTTTGCTGAATGTATCTGATACTGGTATTTTTTTTTGTCAAAGGTTTAATGGTAAATATAGTCAATCAGTTGGAAATACTGTTTTTCAAAAATGCTTAGAAAAAATAAACGGTATATTGCTTTCGTCAGGAATGTTTTAATTATGTAAAATTTTTATTGATCACTAAAGTGATGTTTTTTAAATACATTTTTCTTCCGATATAAAACAACGTTAAAATAAATTACAATTCTGGAAAATTCTGTCCGAAACAAAATTCGAACAGGAAACGTTTCTTCAGCTTTTCCATTGTTCCTTTTACTATTGAGGATACCAGTAAAACAACAACTTATTTTACACGAATGTTACCAGAATTTGAAAATTCAAAGGCGATTTGTTAACAACAATTATCTTGATGAATGATTACAACGTTAACTGGATGCAGCAAAATCATTTGTCAACACGCGATTCTTTCCTTAAAGGGGTAATGTAATGTAATATACGAGTGTGCTGCAACCCTCCTGGCCGATAATAATCGGCCTCATGGTTAAAGCAACACACCCAACTCAGACAAACAGAAATACATTTAAAAGATTAAAAAAAGGAATAAAACACAGTGAAGATGCTGCATGTTTACAGTGGAGACTTGTAGAAACTGTTAGCCGTTCAAACGGTGTAGCATTTAGTGACGCTAACTGCCATACCAATAGACCGGAGAAGGTATGGATGTTTGGAAGTATACAGGTCTGACCGGCAGAGAGGGATTAAAACATACGGCAAGCAAAAAGTTCTTCCTAGTTGTAGGAAAACAGGTTTGGGAGACCCTCGGACAGCTCTGTGGGTTGTTCTCCAAAACAAAATTGGGCAAAAGTTGCCGTTCGAAAAGGGATCTGCACTGTTAGGGCGGTGGGACTATGCAGTCTGTGGTGAAATTCTAGTGTCCCACACACATATACGTGTACGCGTAGAAACTATTTCGTTTTCGGAGCGGGATTTCGAGACGCGAAAAATAAATTACATCTTCGATAGAAATCTAATTAAGAAAATCTTCGAATTTCCAGGTGGATGTTCTAACAACTACACCGTATAATGATTTGCACGTTAGAAATATCGTTATTCCATACATCCCTTCCACACTCTTGAATGACTCCAATGGAGAAAGGAGGAAAACCATTCACCACATCTAAGTAGTACTGAGTTACCGTCTATCCCGTTTCTGTTTAGGAGCCTCTGTAAAGATAGCTAATTTTTCAGAGCAAAAAATATGAAAAATCAAATATTTCCTCATCGGGAATCGAGTTTTCTGTCTTCCAGTTCTAGCTGAATATCCAGCTTACCTATTCAAGGAAAAGTACGAGAAAATTGTCTTCGTTCGTTAGAAATTTCCAAAAGCATTTTAATATCTTCTTATGCTATTATAAATTGGAAATTAATTTTGTAAATAAAAGAGATAGTCTCTATGCAAGGTCTGAGAATATTAAGTCGTTAGTCAGCACCACTTACTTGACTAATACGACTGTTCCTTCATTTCCTTTTTCGATGATATTTAATTTTACTTGGAAATGTATCTTTAATTAAAAGATTAAGTTTTCTAATTAATGACTTCTTTAAATTTCATTTTTTGCTTAGTAACGCATACTTAATTTACAATTACCAATTACTTGTTATTCCTTTTTTTATGCATCATCTCTCTTAATTATACGATCCGGCAAATTTTCTTTCAACAAACGGCGTTTTTATTCTTAATTAAATGCCAAGATATATTTTACGAACATAATTGCTAATATTTTAATTAATGTTTTTTATTACTGAGGAATAAGTGATTACGAATCGAAATTTCTTAATTATTGCTGATATACATATTCAGTCTAATTTTTAATGTTTTGCTTTTCAATATTATCCTAAATAAACTAATGAAAATAACTAAGCAAACAATTTCCTAAAAAGGTGTACAATG
>KK122115.1:44987-56754 GCA_000611955.2 Stegodyphus mimosarum | reverse complement strand
AGTGAATTCTATCTTATTTATAATTAAATGGGACAGAGCCTTTCTGAACTCAGCCCTAGCAGAGAATCCAATGAAAAAAAAGCTGGAAAACTTTGAAAGTTCTTGTTGTAGAGTCATTAGGTGTTTTTGAGTAGGAAATGTTACAACCCTGCATGCTGGAAAGAGAGAGAAAGTATCTTTTAGAGTTAAATAAATCTATTGATGCAACGGAATAAAAACAGTTCAAAATTCTTGCTAACCCAAATTCACCACGTTAACCGATAAAATTTACTATAAGGTTGTATACATCGCTGCCGGGACCACATTTTCACTCATTTTAACCGAGGATTCGCCTTAAGCAATTTCGTGTTTAGGGAAGGGTTCACTGCAACACCTTGGTAATACAAAAAAATCAGGAATTTACATAAAATCGATCGGCATAACTCATCTTAACAATATCTCGTTAATACAACAAATGCATCTAATAACAAAAAGACACTTTGGTGGAAATTCTTAAATCCCGCGTAATGATGTGTCTTCCTTATCAGGCTATAGATCGAATAAAGATATTTCTACCTCTTTCCTTTTATCGATTGTCTACAAATGCTGTGAGACATTCATTAATTGCTTCGCTGTTAGGATTAATCGTTAACATCAAAGATGAGATTAAGGCGCTTATCTTGTGTCCAGTTTTTCTCTTTGGTTAAGACTTTAATTCCCATTGTTTGCTTGATATCAGCATTTAACAGTCTAATGATGAAGGAAATAGTTTGCAGTCATATTTTATTCCAGACACACGGGTGTTTGCACATTTTTAGAACGGCTTCGGTGTAATGAATCTATAAAACGTAAAGAGAGCTTTTTTTAAATTTTTGATCTGATTGCCTTTTTACTGGGTTATAAATCTGCATCATGATTTCCATGACAGAAGGGCCTTTCGTAAAATTTACAGAGGTATTGATTTCCATTCCTCTTCTGCTACTTTCTAGAGTCCATAAATCGTGGTGGGTTTTCCCTTAGAAAAGCTCTTCAAGGGAATAAAGACACAAGAGTTCATATGTGAAACGTGAGGAAACTACGCAGGAATACGTGAGAAAGTTATATATTCTTAAGGATTTCATATTTATTTAGAATTGTAATTAAAATTGCTTTATTTTCCCATGAAATGCAGACGAGTTCTGAAGAGAAAACTACGTGAGAAAAGTAAAAGTAAAAGAGCGCGTGCATTTAATATTTTATAATTAATATCTCGTAATTGCTGTTGCCATCCAGAAAAATCGAGGTTTTACCAGAAATGTTCTAGTAAATAATTAAAAAGCTTATAAAAGCCGAATTGAAACACCTCATCTCAGTTGTAGTTGTAGCTGTTTTAAGCGAACTGTTTGTTTACTTAACGCTGTTGATTGTAGCGATTTCGCTGTGAGATTGGATTAACTTTATTTGTTTATGTATTGAGTTTTGCTTAACGTTTGAGATATTGCGATATTGTACAATATCTTTCAAGAAATATTTCAGCATTTTGATTTATTTCTTGTGGAAAGAATAAATTTTTGTTCCTAGAATTGTTTTTGAATTTAGTTTTGCTTAATGTTTCAGATATTGTGATATTGTACGAATATCTCTGAAGAAATATTTCAGCATTTTGATTTATTTCTTGTAGAAAGGATACATTTTTGTTAACGTTTTAGCGACTTGTGCATTCAATCCATAACGAACCCGTACGCACGCAACAATATTGTTACGGATTTTGTATTTATTTAGCTATTTTTAGTAGAATTGTAATTAAATTGTTTTATTTTCCAGTGCGATGCAGCGCGTGAAAAAATATGAAGAGAAAGCTACACCAGAAAAGTAAAACTACAAGAGCGCGTGCATTTAATATTCAATAAATAGATATCTCGTAATTGTACCGGTTTGCTATCAAGAAAAATCGAGAAAATAGATTTTGTGAGAATATTCTCGTGCTTGATTAAAAAGCTTATAAAAGCCGAAATAAAACATCTCAGCTCAGTTGTAGTTGTTTTAAGCGAACTGTTGTTTACTTAGTGCTGTTATTGATTGTAGCGAATTCTCTGAGAGATCGGCTTAACTTTTTCTGTACTTTGAATTCAGTTGTATAGTCAATGTTTCAATAGTTTTGAATATAACTACTGTAAGATATTCCTCAGAGATATTCAAGAATATCTCTGAGGAAATATTTCAGCATTTTGTTTTATTTCTTGTGAAAAGAATAAATTTTATAAACTTTTTAACGATTAGCGCATTCAATCCATTACGAACATGTAAGCACGCTACAGGTTTTGGAGTCAGAATGGGGATTCGAATGCCAATAACAAGAGCGATGGAAAAACAATTTAGATAACTCATGTCTGCCTTTGCTGCATTCCAGGAAAAGACGGAAGCTGGCCAAGCATCCTTTAAGATTAAAGAGGGACAAGAATCCGTTAAAGAAAAGATGAAAGCTGGTCAAGTTTCTTTTAAAGAAGAGATGAAAACTGTTAAAGAAGAGATTACCTGTATAACTGAAAACAAATTTGAGTCTATGAAAGGCGGAATTGACGCGGTTGAAAATAAAATTGCAAATATTGAAGAAAGAGTTTCTTCTGTAAAAGAACAAACAGAAGAAACAGTTTATTCGTAAAAGAACAAATAGAAGAATTGGGTTATTCTGTAAAAGAACAGATAGAAGAAAGAGTTTCTGCTGTGGAGCAACGAATAGAAGGAAGAGTTTCTGCCTTCCAACAACTAATTGATGACAGAGTTTCTGCTGTCGTCGCCAAAGAAGTTGACACCTTAAGGAAGTGCATAGCAATAGCAGAACACAATTCTGAAGGTTTAAAATTTCTACCCATGCCTGCTCGTCTGAAGCTATCCACATATGATGGAAAGAACTCCAGACAATTGTATAAGAGAGTTTTCTATAGTGGCGGGAGCGAATAGATGGAATTCCCAAGCTAAGGCCTATCGTCTCGCCGCCTTGAGACGGTATATTAGTCACAAGAAACCGACCCTAAAGTGATGGAGCTGCGGTGCTGCAGGGCACGTCCGAAAGAACTGTAGAACACCCCAGAGTACGGAACATAAGACAGATGATTTGAATAGACAATTAATTGCCATGAGAAGAAAAAATATATAAATTTTTACGGCGTATAAATTTTTTCCGTAATCAGAATTACTGCATTTTTCAATGCAATTAAATCTGCCCTACACCTCGATCTTTAAAAGCCTAATAAATTAGCTTGCGTCCTCAGTTATTAAATTCCGCATTGACGCTGAATCACATAAGCATTTTAACCATTTCCCATTGCCTTACATTAACTCTCACCGTGGAGCGAAGAACATTTTTGTTTGTATTAAGTGAATAAAACAAGAAGCATTTTGCGTTTCGCTAATTGAGCCATCTGGCACCAGTGATTGTGCAACACCTGGTTTCAAATTTCCTGTCTTTTCACCCTTCGTCGGCCCCACTGTCAGTAATAAATCATGTTCATTTTTGTTTTGTTTTTGCCTTTCGAACGCGAAATTCGCTCCGTGCAACATTTGTACTATGATTTTTGGTACATGTTGCACTTTAAATGAATTTTCTTACATTTGGACATAGCATGAAATTCAAGACAGTTATAACACAGATTAAACTTTCTAACGTATTTTAATCTCTCGTCTGCGTTTGGTTCAATAAAATTTTTAAATCTAAGAAATAGAGGTGCGATTCAGTGCGTACTAACATACAATTATTTTTGTCATTTTTTTACTATTAGAGTTTTGAATTTCGGAGTTGATTCTCGTTTAAATTCATTTCCTCCTTTTTTTACGTTTTCCAAAGCTTGGCATCTTTTGTTTATAAATCCTGCAAATTTTCCCAACTCGGTAATTCAGAAACTAATTCCATTTCCTATAACTTACGAGTTTCAATATCTATTCGTTGAAGAATTACATATATTAAGATTGCTTTGCAAAGAGATTTTGCGTATAATTCCAACTGTTTTAGAGATTGCAAATTACTTTCGATTCTGTCAAACATCTGTCTTAAATTAGATGCGGATTCACATTTAACTTTACAGCAATTAAATATTCCATTAATATGACTCATAATAAGCAACCGTGGGTTTTCAAACATTTTCTCAATGCCACGAATAAACTATTATATGTATCATTTACGGTGATTAGTTGTTTTGAATTACCATTGAGTGCTGATTGCAGATAATATAATTTTTGTTGTTCTGATAACTGATCATTTTTATCAATTAATGCTATAAACTGTAATTTGAATGATAGCAATTCAGCATATAAACCTGAGAACTCGGGAAGATTAATTGACGGCAATTTTACTTTACAGTTGCCAGAGAACGGACTACATTTAACATTTGCAATAGAATATGGATTGAGAAGTTTTTGAAAGCTTGCCTCGCATGTTTCGAGGTCAGGTTGCAAATCATCAAGGTTTGCTTCGACGGTTAGTAAGTCAGCATCGGAAAGTTTGCTGTGGCATTCGTTGCGTAAATCTTCTAACTTAGAACGTAGTTTGTCCACTGCTTGAAGCTGTTGAACAATATCCGTATTAGCCACTGGCACATCATCTTGTAAGAATGATTTTATTCTCGTTATCTGCGATTTGATATATCCCCGTTTTTGATTAAAGACTGTTAACTGCATGAGTTCGACAGGAGCCAATTGTTTTTCGTTATTAGTTTCGTCTTTCAGATTTTTGTTTTAAAACAGTTCGAAGTCCATCGGGTCGACATTGACCACGTTTCGTGATATCCGTCGAAATTAGTAGACTGCTGTAGTTTCGCAACACAAGCTTTAATATACAGAATTATTTACAACTACAGAATAAATACAGTTACGTAGTTTCGTATCCAGAATACAAGAGACAAGCTCTCTGCATGGTTTGCCTAGACGATCTCAACTGCCGCAAACGCGGCGTTGCCACAAAAGTTCAAAGAAATAAATGCTAGTGGTAAGAAAAACTTCAAATTCGTAACAAAATTCATTGCGTTAAAGTAATGGAATTTTTTTTGCAAATACTGGGACGTAAAACTTTCTCTTGACAGTATATTGAATTGATTTAATTTTTTTCACTCTTCGTATTTTTAACTTCCCCGACCAATCATCAACCCCTTACTGAAACTTCCTTTGCATTGACGGAGCCAGGTTTGTACATTTTTTCTCTTCGTTTTCGATAATAAATATATCCTATTTTGTTACAGTTAACCAATGCTTTATCAAGGGGCATGATGTTCTTCCAATTTTCTCTTGCTGAATAGTTTTAGCATTTTACAAATTGTTTTGCGTTAAGCCACATGCCTCGGCGAAATCTGGTAAACGTTATTTTCATAGATTTCATAAGTTGTAAATCTTGGTTTCTTATATTATTTATTGTGATACAGATGTACATGAAGACTTTGCAATTGATTACTGATTTGACATATTTTCTCATGTTACCAATGATTTAGCTTTAGAAACATTAGACAGAGTACGTACCTTTTTCGGGTATATGTTTGGAGCTTTCTGTTCCTGTAGAAGTATTGATTGACGGTTTTTCTTTCCGATTTACAATGTTGCTTATTTTAGGCTTAGGAATTTTAATACCCTGCATTTCAGAATACCTTTGAATTATGGAACAGGAATATTTCTCTTCCGAAAGCGTAAAACAGTATCCTTCAATCCACAGCTTGTTAATTTGCTGTATTTTGAAAGAAGAACAAATTTAAAAGTATCAAAGGATATTTCTCTTTTTAAATAAAACGTTATATATAGATAGATATATACTATATGTGATATGACAAAAAAATTGTTAATGCAATTAAAAATTACGACCTTACATTATTAAAAATTATCTTTACCAATGACCGGTTATTACTATAAGTATAATTAAAGACTTTATTAAATGTAAACTACCTGAGCAAATTAAGAAACTAAAGGCATATACATTTCTTCCATCCAGTCCTTGACAAAATCAGCTTGAACAAAATTATGAAAGAATACAACCGCTGTCGCCCCCATTAATGGAACTCAAATGCAAGTTTGAGTTTTAATAAAATCATTTGTAATTTTCATTTTGTGTCATTATACATCCATCTAAAATTATGAGGTAAGATCACTCTATAATTTCTCTTCCGAAGTATAGGTGGCTAAACACGTCCTTTAGTAACTACATTCTTAAGATAAAATTTGGCTTGTGAAAAATTATTTTTATGCTCGTTATTCTGAGATCGCCTTACTATTTTATGTGGTTTCAGGCAACACTTGGCTAATATCCGAAACTCGGTTTAATGGACTACGTGACAAGGGAATAGATGGTAAAAGGTATGATGGACTACGTTATAATGGACCCTTATAACGGACCCTTATAACGTAGTCGGACTCTATAATGGACTACGTTCTAAGGAGATATAAAGATGTATTGAAATACTCTTACTATATCTCCAAAAGATTCGATGTCACACTTTCATTTGCAAATTCAGAGTTAATAAAGACCAAACAAGCAATAACAACTGAAACACTTACTAGTAGCTAAAAACGTACTCTAATATAAATTAAAAACAACATTAAATAAATTTTCTTCTACATAAAATAGGAAGACCAAAGACTAAGTTCAAACAAATTGGCAAAATAACAATTCTATTGATCTTTTTCTTTGATGAAATAAATCGCAATTTAACATTTCTCAACGCGAGTGATTGAAGAATGTGGAATTAAGTCCACTTACTTACCTATCAAGGTTGAGTAAAACTCCAAGCTGGACTCCAAACAGTTTGCCGGTCCCATGGCAACGAATAGTCGATAGAAGGTCAAACCACGAAGCAGCTTAAGCTAATGTAGCTGCCTTTTTCTCTTGTATTAAAGCTGCTGGGATAGTGTAGTATGTAATTATATCATGCTGTTTTAACCATGAAGGTAACCTGATATAACACATAAAACGTGAAATTATTATAAGATCTCCAAGAAAAGATTTTGATTTATGAAGAAAAATGCGCATTTATCTTGAAAGTCCCCAAGAAGTGTATATTTGACCGAAAACACCCAGCTAATGTGATACTTAAAAACCCTAGGCAAATGACTAATGTCTTAATCGTGTTATATTTTGAACGATGAGGTTTTTTTTTCACTCACTCACTTAATTTCCATTGTTACTGTTGAATAGCTTAATTACAAAATGACGGTGGAAAAGATAGAACAACATAAAATATGATTAGTTAGCTAAACGCAAAATAAAATATTGCAACCAAAGATGATATTAAAATTATTGCAATATTTCAGCACTTTACGTTGCTTTAAACAACGAAGTTTTAAATATTTAGACACTTCTGTGCATTTAGAGCAGTAGTTCTAGTTCTTAATTTATATAGTGATCGGCTCTGTTCCCGAATCTGAAAAAGTTCTCTCACCATATAAAAACTGTTTTTAGTTAATAACTTGCATTTATTCCAAGATAATTGATTATTTGAAAACTAAATATGTGCATTTGTTTACATATACATATAAAAGATTGTATCAGTTTTCAGTGGCTGTGTTGTTTTCTATTTACTCATGAAACTGTTTTGAGTCTCCTTTGCATAAATCAGTTATACTTAAGCCATCACTTGTATTAAAGCTATTTTTGGCTTTTAGTTTTATGTGTAAAAGTGATGGAAATCCCATTTCGCACAGATAGCTGTTTGCGATGCTAGAAATGTCTGAAGGGCTAATTTTATCACAAGTACATAAGGTTCTATCTATCTTCACGAGAATTCTTCACGAGATATACAGTTTTTAAATTCCATTAATATATGTGCATTGATTTGTATTTCAGCAAGACAGTATTTTAATAAATCGCTGTAATCCAAATTCGGCAAAATAGATTTCTATTTCGCCAAAATAAAATTTTCTAGGACTTAGTATCCACCTCTAAACTTTTCTAATACTTCACTGTGATAAAATTTGCATGAATAAGTAATGATTTACTTAGTTGTTGGGTGCGTATTGCAATTTTATGTATAATTACTACATTCTTATTTTCCAGAGCTATTGAATCAAGTAAAGAAACGTTTTCAGATTCGTGTTTCTCTTTTTTGAATTCCTCAACTGACTTGTTTAGAAGCATTTGTATGCTTCTTTTCACTCTTAAGGTACTAATTGTAGGATGCTAAAACTCTTCTATATTCCAAATTTGTTGTAAATTTTGCCCCAAACTTCGATGTAGCGTTGTTGTTAAACTTCGATTCGTAGTTTCCCGCAGGCGGTGAAAAGCTAGTTTCCATTGAAAATTTAGAAACGTTTCTCTCGCCCTTGGAAGGGCTTCTCGCTCTTTCAGGGGTGCACGCAGTCCAGGTTAAGATACAATTATTTAAATTAATAGTTTACATAACAGTGCTGTTAGAGAATGAAGCAGAAATATACACAGACACTGCTAGAAATAATCAGAGAACGTACGGCAATTTATAGTAAATTTGTCCTGAAACTGATCTCTTCTTAAAATTGCATTAGAAGGTTGATCTTGTTTGAATTAATGAATTCTTGCAACCATATCCGAAAATCTCTCATAGCGCATGGTAACATAACGGCAAAATCAGTTTAGCGAATTTTGCACATAATGTTTAAGGGGAATTTCACATCCATAAAAAGTGGAAGCTTGTTGTGTTATCGTATCTTGTTATAAGAAATTTTCATACAGAACTCCTTGTATTAATTGTAATGGAAACTACCTTTGTGTCGTATTTTAGAAATCATCGAACATGTTTCCGTAAAACCTTTATTCTTTCCAACAGTGCTGGTGTGTATTTCAGCTCCAATTTCATAGTAAAATTACCATGAAATCCGCAAGAAACTTATTCCACCTGTATACATTTGATTCCAGGTTTACAAATCAAATATTGGTAAGCTGCCATTTAGCATTCCCGTTGTCCATTATTTAATAATTTTTATGGAAAGTATAAGAAGAAATGCGCTGTCGAGAAACTTTAAAAAATCTGAAAACCATTAATAGAAATTTAAATTTAGAAATCTCCTTTTTTGTGCTATTTGAATATTTTTGAACCTCTTTGTCTATCCCATAAGTACTAATATTACTACAATAGTACTCTTTGTCTATCACATAAGTACTAATATTACTACACTAATATTACACAGTACAGTATCACATAAGTACTAATATTACTACAGTTACTTTGTCTATCACATAGTAATACCGCATAGTATTTATAGCCCCGTCTCCAGCATTTTCCGGCTACCTAGGCGATCTTATCGCTGTACCGTGTACATTATAATTGTTAATAATTCAAATCAGAGGATACTTTTATTTATTCGTTGCTTGTGATATCTTTTTAGTTGGCAACTTCCGAAAATAGGCTCCTTAGACGGCTGTGTACGCCATCCATGTGTTCAGTGAAGTTTGAGTGCTAAATCACTCAGTAATGGCTACCAAAGAACAATTACTGACTTTCGTTGTACCGTGTTCTGTCTCGTTATGCTAACAGTTTGTGTAACATTTTATTATTTTTTGATAATTAGTAACGAATATTACTCTGGGATTTTAAATTTAAAACTTTTACCTTGGATTAAGTGCTGTATAAATACAGTAATCTTGGCATTAATCTACCCAAAGATGGGAATTATTCACATGTAAAAGAAATAGACAAATACTGCCATTCAACACATATGCGATTTGCGAATAACGTAAATTTCTTGGCGTATGACGTAAACAGCCGCGCACGATCGTGTGAGATTTAGTTCTGGGTCATTAACAAAGTATTATATTTATAATCTAGTCTAAGTGTTCCAACAATATGTGCTAGAAAAAATATTTAAATGAATCTAGCTACAAACTAAGTGTTAGTTTTTTAAACTCTGAAAACAATAATTGGCCCGGTTTTTTCTATCTAAAACTTTATTAGCTGTAAATGAAACTAACACAAGAAACGTCTTTACTGGCTGATGCATTGTATTGGAGAAAAAAGTGTCGTATATAAAGTGAAGGTTATACCTTAAGTAATGTAGAGCGAAAAGTAACGTTACATCCTACGTAGGACTTGACCACTTCATGTATACGCGTTTGACAGAATTGTAACATACGGCCTTAAATCGGATTGCAGAGAGCCTGTTGTCAATTAAATTCGATGTATGTAGAGCAGTGTGCGTAACCAGGTCATTATGATATGGAGAAGACAATGAATGTACTAGCACGACTGACGCGCGTGCGGACGATGATCAGTTGAGCTAATGGATGATATTTGGACAAGATATGCATTTAGAAGGGTGAATAGCTGAAGCTTATTTAGACATGGCTGATTTGTGAGTTATAGCAGTAGATAAATTATTTTGGGTTCATGAATCAAACGCTCCTTCATGTGTTCTTCAAGGGCTTACATATGGTTTAAAAATATTTTCTTTTAGTTGTTTAATAATACCAGCCGCATTAAATTCACAGAACGATTCTGTATGTAATAAATAAATAAACTCTACGATGAAACCATTAATTTGATAAATCCTTTCAATAACTGGTCAAACTGGAAAGATTTATGTTTTTGCATTCTATAACGTGAACTCTCCTGTGAATTCCATTAATTATTGTATGAAAAGGTTTTAATATGGTTTTCTTATTCATTTTATAGATCATCTTAGGTTCTGATAATGTCCCATTATTCTCCCTGTTTCATGCCATTTCGGTTTAATTTCAACGTTAAAAATGTCAGTAAATCTATCTCAGTTTCTTCAGTACGTAAGTATATCTTTAGTTTTCTTTTAAAAGTCACGATTATTGAATTAAAGGCCCAACATTTTTATAACTCTGTGGATCCTGATTAAGAAGGTACTTATGACCATCTTTCGCAAAATGTGCTCTTCACAATGTAAAAGGTTTTACGGCTAGACTACCATAATTTTACCTGATCAACTGCTTTTCATTTTTATTCCAGTTTCTTTATAAAGGCCCAGAAACCAAATACAAATCAGACTCTGTTAACTCTTCACATTTCTGTACGAGGTGAGAATTGTTATGGCCTATGTTTGCTATGATTGAAGAACATTTTATCTAAAGGGCTCCAGTTTACTCAGAGATCATTATAACCGCTTGGGTTAACAAACCAAGGGTTATAATGATTAACCGCTTGGTTTAACCACTATATCCCTTGGGTTCCGAATTAAGATATTTTAAAACATTGCGTAAGCTAATTCTTAAATTAATTCTGAATACAATTTTGAATTATTAAAAAGTATATGAAAATTTTCGACAGCTCGGCATCCAAAATTTGGCAAAAATATCATAATTCAAAATGAAATAATAATTTTCTTCATCTAGTAACAGTTATTAACTTTTTAACTCAAACAGATTTTATTTTAATTAATTGGTAATTGGATACTCGGATTTTCTAGCATATTTCCACTATGCACCTCCAACAACCTACTGGAGTTTTTAAACGATAAAATATATTTTGGAAGATCAATAAAATAGATGTTTTTGTTTTCAGCCTAAAATTGTGTCTCAGTCGCATTCAAAATCGCATCAAACATGTTGTTATTCTCGCAGCTGGTCTCTGACCAGTATAAGCTGTACTAAATAAGAAGGCATGTGACATCTTTCGAGCCAAATTCCAGTTTTTAATGTAACGCTCTTTGACTTTTGACAGCACATTTTCCTCGTATATCTTCCATCAGGTTTAATTTCATTTCGTAAAAACGGAGACACTTGCTGCTTTTTGGAAAAGCTCTTTACGTCTGAAAATAATAATTTCCTTTTGCTTCATTTATTTTTCAGATTAAGTAAAGGCGTGATGCAGATGCAGTAAACATCTACAAAGGTTCGACAAAT
>KK122115.1:0-44971 GCA_000611955.2 Stegodyphus mimosarum | reverse complement strand
ATGACTTTGAAAAAATGACGCTGAAAATGATATTCTAAAACGATCGCAGAATTCGGATTCAGGAATGATATTTCTGTAGTTGTATCAACGGGTACCAGCTAATGTATAAGTACGAATAATTGTTCGACAAAAAAAAACAAGAAATTAAGAGAAATTTAATATCTTATTTTACAAAAAATCTTTCTTATTTTATCTTACAAAAACGAGAAAAGAAATGATGCATTTTGGAGGGAGAGAGTTAGGAGATACGATACTTTTGTATATAATTTCAATTTAATTAATTTCATTTTCCAAATAAGTAATCCGATAACGATATGGTACAAATATCTTCATATATTTGAGTATTGCATGCAATAAAAATACGACGGCTAATTAGATATAGTGCTTTTTTCGCTGGAAACACCACGAAAATCTTCCGTAAAAGGGAAATACATTCCTAACATTTTTGTTTCAAAATATGTATGTCAGGAATTTTGAATGCAAAAAAAAAATCTCGGAAATATGCGTTATGTGCATTGTTTTCAGAAAAAATGCTTCCCTAAATTTGCAAAGCTTCTAAACCCCACACTGAATTCAGGACGACTGACTGATCCAGTTTTCTTACAAAGATATTTGAAGAGACGGATATGATTTCCATACATACGTTCCCTTTCTTACGCATCATAAGAGTATCTGAATAAATTAAATTTTGAGTAAATCTAGATTTTTTTCCTGAGAGGAATCTAGGACAGTATTAGCATTTAATTGGTAAAGATAGAAGGTCACTAACTAAATGCTGGGCAAAGATAAAAGATTGAAATGGATTATATAATTTTAAAATGGTTCACCTCCAAAGGTCAATCGATTATACTGTCAGTAGAAGCAATATAGTATTTCTGTATTCGAAGTCAATCTATAGGAATGAAGAAATAAGTAACTGATGCCGTTTGAATGAAAATGTATCAAATCATAGAATAAATAAATGACTTAAATTATAAAATTATGTTATCAAGTTTAACATAATTACTCATCATCGAATTGCATTTGCTTAATCATCTTTGCTCTGAAGAATTATCATCTAGACACTAACTAAAAAATCTAAATTTTATGCTTTTACGGAAAGACGTAAACACTTAAGTAAAAGATGCATTTACATTATAATTTATAGACGTAGCTAAGTTAATCAATATTTATCGCTGCTTCTTGCGAGACTTCAATAACTCCAGTATCATATACAGTCAATGTCAAAAATATTCACTAAATAAAAATAATTAATTTTTTTTTCTATATTTAAACAAATGCAATTAAAATCTGCTTATTTTTTATTTTTATTTATCATGAATATATTTTGATTTAAGAAACTGAAAGGAAAAATATTCATAATTTATTATTTTTTTTTGCATAAAATATGCAAAAATATCTTCATTTTTACCAAACATGAGTACCCAAAAGTAGTCATTCGTTCTTTGTTGGGATACTATATTAAACTTCAAAAAAAATTACATATGATTTTCGTTATATTTTGATTTATTTTATCACGTTCGGTTAAAATAAGTAAAATATTAGAAGGGAGAAAATTGTCTGCTGAGTTTGTGAAAGAAGGGAAAGCTACCGTAACCAGAAAATTCTAAGTAAGAGCTGTTTTACTATTCAGAGAGTAATAAAAACATATGAAGTAGGCAAAGCTCTTGCAAATAATCTCACAGTGAACGGCTTCAAAAATTAATGGCGAGATGTAAAACACTTATTTTGAAAAGAAAATAGAACAAAATCCTCATATTTCATCCTTCAAACTGAATTAGAACAGGAATTGGACATTGCGCTTTCTAGCTCAATAATCAGAAGGAAATCAAATAAACGAAATTTTCAGTGACGATCTGCTGGGGAAAAGATCTATCCGCTTGTATTCAGTGCAGATTAAAGACTATTTTGCAAACAGATAACAAAATCAATCTCTAGAATTTAAGCATCAGATTATATTCAGTGATGAATCAAAATTTAATATTCTTGGATCTGATGGAAATTTTAAAATATGGAGTAAGCACTTCAGATATAAAACAACTGTACGAGCTACAGTAAAATATATTAGTGACCGTAGACTTGATTGGGGAGGGGTATGTCTTCTTATGGATTCAGTAAACTAATATTTATCGAAGAAAAAATGGATTGATTGCAATATCTAGATATTAAAATGAACTTTTACACAAAGGACTCAAAAATTGAGGATGAGAAGTGATTTTGTATTTCAGCACAGTAATAATCCGAAGCACATTGCTTTGAATACGAATTTGCGCTTGTGTATAATGTATGCAGTTATTGAATATATGTCTTTAATTACCAGTTCTAAATATTATGGAACATGAGCACATTTGCAAGAAAAAAATATAAATTAATCAAATTTCCAATAAGAAACAGTTGAAAAAAGGTTCATAAAAGAAATGTTTCAAACTTACACCAGAAAATTGCAGAAACTTTGTTAATTCGGTGCCAGAATTTTAACAAGCAGTCAGGAAATCTAAAACTGTCCAACTAAATGTTCAATGAAAATCAAGCAATTATGTGCAATTATTTGTTTTGAAGTTAGTGCAAGGATATTTTCGATGAACATTTTCCTTCATTGTGTAATACTTCCAGTGCATGAAAATGAAAAAAAAAATACTCCTTACGTTATCTTCCTTGCAAATAACAAAGGTTTCCCAACTCTTTTTTTTACTAATATAAGATTTCTTTTCACGATGACTGTATTTCCTTTTACAAGTCGAAGAATGTTTGGCAAACCTTTTTGCTAATGAAGTATGGAAACGGCTCATGCCGGAATTCAAAATGCTTTACAAATCATTCGGTCCCAAAATGAATGCTTAAAGATATTAATTAATTTAAATACTTGACCAGAAAGGGAAAAAATATTACTTTTATTTTAGTATTTAGTTATTTATACATTAATGAAATCTCTCAGTACCAGTGTCAGACGCGGAAATTTCTAACAATTCTGAGATGTCTTCCATTGCTATGATCAATTCCAGATTAATAGCATCGTCTTCTTTTTATCATTAATATCGCCGTCATCACCTCACAGATAATAGCTTTTTTTCTCTTCTATGCATACCATTGCTAAAACAATATTTTTGAGCAACTTTTATGGCCTGTTTTTTTTAACTGATGAGACATTACAAATTTGGTTTTCCGAATGGGTTAATAAGTTAATCGACCAGATTTTGAACTTTTTCCAAGATATAGTTGGATTTAAAGAGCAGTTTTAAATTAAGCTTATAAATTATTTCTCCCTCCTTCTTAGCATGCCTTCCTGATGTAGTGGTCAGCATGCTCGGCGCTTATTGGAGAGGTCAGTGGATCGAGTCCCGGAGAGGGCATTGCTCATTTTTCATCGCTCCTGCTCCCAAAAAATCCTAATGTCTCTACAGTAGCGCCCGAACTAAAAAAGGTGGTGGATGATGATTCTCCACCACCAGGATCTGACGATTGGATCCTCTAATCCCCAGCCGACCTTTAAAGGGGGTGCATATAAGGTATTTCTCTCACCTTCGTCGCATGCCTTCGTGGTGTAATGGTCAGCCCACTCGACACGTATTCGAGAGGTCCATGATTCGAGTCCCCGCGAGGGCACTGTACATTTTTTCTCTCTCCTGATTCCAAATCACCTAATAAAGCTATACTGGCACCCGAACTAAAAATGTTGGTGGTGTATTAATGGTGATTCTCCACCACCAAGATTTGGCAATTGGATTCCCTAATCCCCAGTCGCCCTTTAAAAGTGGGAGTATATAAGGTATTTCTCCCATCTTCTTATCATGCCTTCTTATCATCATCTGCTTCGAAATAATCTAATGTCTCTATAAGCTTATATACGGGATTTCAGTTTTCTGTGACATTAAAGTAAATCTTTGAAATACACTTAGATGATTGGATAAGCCAAACGAAACTTTCAAGAATTCCTAGTGTGCTATCCTTTGCGTCACGAATGCTAATTTTATACTCTTCTCGTGTATTGCATCATGAAAATAGCAAGTTTTAAGTCAAGTGAAAACGAAAACGTTTGCTTTTCCCGACTTATTTAAATTGTATTCAATTAACAGCAAGGAAAAAATGATCCATTCTACGTGGAAACATTCTAGCTAGGATGTCATTATTCAAAATAAAATTCATTTTTAGATCAGCACTTTTTGCTTTTATGCTTATTTGTTTTCTCTGGAAAGCTTCTGATATTTTTAACGATCTATTATTTATGCCTAGCATTTGAAATGTCACTTATAATAATTTTATCATTAATTGCAGTGTTACCTGATTTAAAGAACAAATGATCGTGATGCAATTGTCCATATCTGATTAAGATTTATTTTCCATAAATGAAGAAGAAATGCTCGTATTTTACCTTCAGACTCGGAATTTAGTGTGGGCCCATTATTTTCAGCCCATTATTATTCTCATAACTTAAGTTGTCGATAGGTGGCGCTTTAACGCAAATCATGAGTCAAAATGGTTTCTCTTCATAATATGTGTAGTATATTGAGATTTGTTCTATCCAATACGTCCCATAAATTGATTCATAGATTAACATTCTGATAGTTCACATAAGCATTTTTACATTTCCTTAAAATGTGTATTCTATTTTCCGTCATAATAAAGGCGAATTAATATTTCACAACAATACCAATAACTAATTTCATAAATTACTCAATCATTGCATACATCCAAACATAAAATTTTGTGGAAGATATATGCTCATCAATAACTCTTCCATAAATAAAGAAATTTAGAGGAGGAGTTTCTTTTCCTTTAAAGTGGTGTGTTCCGAAAATATCGCGGCTAAAACATGGTGGACGAAAAGCAAAGAAACAACGCAATGGTAAAACACCGTCATAATAAAATTTCCGGAGAAAATAAATTAAGAAGAAAACATAAAAAGTCTAAAACCATCGTCGTAGAAAATATAGGGGTTCAAAACTTCACAGCTTTAAAGCATCAACGTATAAAAATAAATCGTGGTAAAAATAAAGCACTTACAAATCATTAATTACATGAAAATAAATATCGCGGACATACTTTTTTAAATTTTAAAAGTTTTAAATGTAGGTTAGCATTACTAATCTCACTTTATAAAGGATATTATAACTAACCTAAATAATTAAATAATGATCTTTAAGAGTTAATTGCATAAGTTTTATTAACTGCTATACATAACATTAATTTTTATTCATCTTCAGTTTTTGAATGCGGAAGTTACCTTCTTGCTTTTCCAGCAAAGATTTATTGGCGAAACCAAAAATATGAAATGCAGGGGTAAAATTATTCCTCATTCCTTCCACTTACAAGTCATTATCCGAACATGCCTTTAGAACTTTTAATGCCTAGAAACATATGTTTAAAATGTTATCGTGCGATGATTTGGAAGTACTTTATATTTCACCAAGATATTTTCCAACACTGCGATGCTTTTGGATCGCTTTATTGTCTACGACGCTGTTTCATACCAAGATGTTTTGGAATTGTGAGTTTTTCTTTTTGTGAGTTTTCCCACGGTGTTAAGATTTTTTCCTCTTGTATTGATTTCTTCGCCATGGTTTCGCTGCAACCTTTAAGATTATATTATTAGAATTAATTTATTAATACTAGAAATCCTTATTAATTAAATGGATTAAAAATTGGATTCATTTAATTAATAAGTAATTCTATCATATGGTAAGTAAACGTATAATACATAATTTATAGCTAGCATTATATAAAAGATTAATTAAATAATTATCATATACCTAATGATATAGTATATCTAATTTTAATACAAGATGTTCAATTTATCATGTGGCATCACGTCCAATAACGGACTATGTCCACTAAACACTAATGTCCAATAACGCATTTATTCGTTTTCTCAGCATTTCAGTGCTTTTCAGTTGTTCCGGTATTCAGCTTACATAATTATGAATACATGTTTTCAGAAAAAAAATGTCTTTTTATTTTTCTGAAAATTCGCATTTGTATAATATCCAAAATATTTGCATTTAAAACACTTTCTTCTCACTCCTTTTTGCAGTCGATATATTTATATAGCCATTTCGATAGCAACTAAAATAATCGAAATTTTGGATTAGTAGTGTGTAATAAGCTTCACTGCGTTTCATTTCCTTTATCAACATAAATATTTGGTGTTATTGGGAAATCATGCACAAAACAAGGAGAAAATAACCTACAGTCACCTGTGATCTTAATTTTATATATTTTTAATTCTAAAGGGCACGTTTAACACATAACTATAATTTAAAATTTTCCATTTTCTTAATGCATTGTAAAACCCTGCATGTTAAAATCGAGAACATGAGAGAAAGTACGTTTTTTTGTAGGTGTTCCTGGTTAAAATCCTTTGAACCAAACGGTACATGATATTCTCATTTCTGTTTGCAGTAAGTATTCCTTGAGCATTTAATAAACTTAATTTATTTCTGTATTTGCAGTTGTCTCAATGAGTGTTTGTCTCCAATCTCCCTTTGGTTGCTGTCCAGATGGAAGAACTTTAGCCTTAGGTCCCAATGCTGCAGGATGCCCCAGTGAGTAACTTTGTTGATCTTCATTTAATAATAAACATTGTTAATATTTTGTTTTAAATTAATTGTGCAATATGGGAAATGTAAGCATTTTAGTTTGTCATTTAAATCTTGGAAACAAGGCTTTTCAAATGGTAAAGAAACATTCTAAAATTAGAGTAGAAGAGCAAATTTATTTGGAAATAGATTTTAAAAATCATATGTTTTTGCTCCTGAGGATTAGAGGGAGCTGTGTGTAACCGCCCTCAAAATCTATAGAATTTTATTAAAGATCTATGCTAAGGTTTCTTTTTGTCTAATTTTTAAAGTAAATCAACTTTGAACTTTGAGTGTTTCTGGAAGTATTCAGATGATTTTATCCATCCTGATATATAATAAAAGGGCGGATAGGCCCATGCTTATCTCGGAATTAGAGATACCACAGGGCCTAAAAGGTATTTTTGACCCTCGACTATTTTTGAGGTTTCTTAGTAGGAGCGCCTTTGCTGTGAATGTAAAAGAAAAACGCGAATCTGGTTTATGATTAGTATGTATCCGTGTAGATAGCGCGATAGTTGAGTGCTCCTAAGTCCTTATTCTGATGGAAATCTGCAGGCTAGCCTTCCTGAGGAATGGATGGTAACTAACAAGCCTCTGTTGAGTTTAAGAGTTCCTAAAATGGGATCAGATGCCAAGTGGATCTTGTCTTCACCTGACAGAACGAGTTCTGGCTTAAAGGCTGTCTAAATTATTCTGCTAATTATTACTGTTTGTTATTATGCAAATTGTATTTCTGTTGTTGAAATGAGGAGCGGCGCAGACGCAAATTTGCTAGTGTTTTTAAGCACGCGCTTGGCACTGCAATTGGTGCTGGGAATTACTGGAGTTCCAACGAGGCAGAGTTTCTTCTGAGTTGCGCTTCCGAAGCTAGAGGTTTGCCGTGTTCTGACGCCGTTCCTCAGCCAACGTGATGTTTAAAGACAGTAAAGAGATTCGGTCAACATTACGACTCTGAAGTTATTAAAGTACATCTCCGGTAAAGTAGCAAATCTTTATACAGTCCACTATTATTAAACAAAGGAATACAAGATGGTTTTTTGGTAAGTCGGAGCCGGAGTTACAGTGCAATTGGTGAGTCAGTGCATTTTATATCTTTGTGATTAGATAATACTTTCTGATTAGATAATGGAATTTTCTACGCTTAAAACGAAGAAGCGTGTAGCTAAGTTAACTAAATTAAAAGAGAAAATTACTGCGAACTATGACTCTGCTGATTTCGCTCGAAATCGATAATAAAACAAATTCCAAATTTCAAATTTGGGTTCCCATATGCTAATATTCGAAGCAGGATTACGTCATTCAAATTCGATGTCTCTAGGTACCGTTGTTTTATCACAATGCGAGAAACGTACATACATTTATGCACATTCTTCATTATTTAAGTTCTGTGAATATAATACAGGGCTGCAATATTTGGTGGCAACAGTTTGAAACGAGAACCGACACTTAATGCTTCCGACGCAAAATCGCAAAGCGAAAACAATAGTCCTTCAGGGCCAAAGCCCTTTTAGACTAATAACTGATTAGTTAATATTTTAATAAGTATCTATTTTTCTAAAGTTGCGTTTGAACAATACTAACCAGATAAATGAGCATACAAATGTTTAACATACAAACTAGATAATGAATTTGAACTCAAACAAAAGGTTTTCCTATTTAGAAAAAGTAAATCTATTTTGACTTCCTTTGTACGAAGTAAAAAGGAAGTATTGTAGTAGCGAAAAATTTCGGCTATCATATTTCAACGAAAATACCCATTTCGGCCGCTATCGAAGGCAATTTAACTATGTTTTTGCGTGACATGTGTACGTAAGGGCAGGAAAAGGACTCATTTTCCCCAAAAAAATTATAATACTGATCTAAAATGCATTCAGTAGAGATTTTTTTCATAGCTTCTGTGCGTACGTATGTATGTATGTATCTCACATAACTCAGAAACGAGGGGTTTCAGAACGTTCAAATTTTTATATAGGACTGCTATAACATGTAGACTGCAAGTCCTATTTTGATTGCAATCGGCCGCACCAAAAGTATATAAATATGCATATATATACCGACTCTGTTACTCATCTCAGTGAGCTCATTTTTTTATTCTTAAATGTTTGTAAATTGCGCATTTTTTGCTTATCTTGTTCTTATCTTCTGATTAAGGTTTTTATGCCTTTAACAAATCTGCATGCAAGATTTGTGGAATTATCAAGAATTTAAAAATTATTCAAGTGCAAATAAGCCCAATCCTTTATCCCACGGCAGCCATATTTGTTTACATTTGAAATTTAGCAGAATAGTGGATTTGTTGCCAGTCTAGAGAAACTAAGCTTCGCAACAACAAAGATAACGCCTTCTTTTATTATTGCTAATTAAATCCTGCTTAATCCATTCTAGAATTTATTTGAGGAAATAAGTTCTTAAGATTTACTTCGTAATTTTCAATATAGATATTTTGAGTTTTTATGTCTTTTTGTCTTGTCGCGAAGTGAAAACTGAATTACTTGTATGAGAAATATTCAATCGTCTCTAAAAAAGTGTTTCTTTTTTTTTTTTTTTTAAATTTCTTTTTTACATCGTTTTAGATTTATTATAGTATTTGAATAGAACATCTGGCAACCATTATATAATTCTTCAGATGATATAATTTTTTGCATTCTGATTTATAAAATGAATTTGTTGTAACGCTGTTAAGTGAACCTAGCGCCAGTGTGTCGCTATGGTAAACAAATATAATGAAATTTAAAGAGTGCATTTTTTCTATTGTGGTTTATGCGCTATCGACGAAGTAAATTTAATTTAATCCAATAAGTTTAAATGAAATGCAAAATGCTTACAGTTTATTATTCCGTATAAGGAAATCATGAGATATATACCTCAGATATTTTTATTCAAGCATCCAATGATTTCCGTAAGTTATTTATGTTCTGTTTTGCATTACCGGCTATTTTAGTACGCTAAACGTTAATCTTTAGAAAGCAAAAATTGTGTTACATACTGCATTTGATGATAACGGTATTGGAATCGGAATGTGATAAACATGCCACGTTTGTGATAACTAGCTTACATGCTATACATCATTTCAAGACTAATTATTATTCTCCTTACCAAACAAAATCAAGAATTACAACATGCATCTAAAATCTGCATCTCACAGAATAACGCCAGCACTAGGTATCAGTGACGCTGACACAGCTCTATCACTCGTCTTTAAATAACAGCTCTAATTTGGTTAATAATGTTGGATAGAGTGCATTGAATAGGAAATGAGAGTAAGTCATAATAGTAGAAACATAGAATAAGTGACTAATTAATATTTAAATAATTAACCATTTTTATAAAGCTTTGTTTAAACAAAATTTTGCAAAATAGATGTCTTAATTTGAAGCAAAATAACGTATTTTGATATTTTGATAACTAAATCTATCTTTTCAAACAACCATTCCTTTGTATTATAATTTATTTAAATAATTTTAATTCTGTTTCGCGTTACCTGCTATTCTAATATGGTAATTGGCAATCATCAGCAAGATATAATTATGTTACAATCTCCATTTGATGAAACTTCCCTAAATCAACGCATGATAAACATGACAAGCTTGTTACACATAATGAGCATTCTGTTCATCACTTGCAGACCATCATTTCAACCCCGTTCTGTTTATAATTACAAAATGATTAGTGTGCAAATATATATAATGGGAAGGGAAGTCTTCTGTATTAATACTGCTTTGTAGATCTCTAGAACACTGCGTGTAATCTTTCACATTTAGAATGAAATTTTAATTTTCTTAGATACTTGACCTTTTATTTCTTGTTGAGAATGTAATCTCATTACTGAATTTTATAGCATTAATTTCTGCAATTCTGAAATAAGTGTATAACGTATTTTCTCCCCTCTCTCCGCATACCCTCGTGATGAAACTGGAAGCACACTCGACACGTATTCCAGAGGTTAGGAGTTCGAATCCCGGCGACGGCATTGCATATTTTCTAAGTCTCCTGCTTGAAAATCTCCTAAAGACTCTACAGTGGGGAACACGAACTAAAAGGTGGTGGACGGTAATTTGTCACCAGCAGGATTTGGTGAAAGGGTCCCCTTACCTCCAATCGCCCTTTGAAAGGAGGAGTACATAAGGTATTTTCTCCCTCCTTTCCTCATGCCTTCATGGTGCAATTGGAAGCATACTCGACGCGTATTCGAGAGGTCCAGAGTTCGTGGGTCAGTTCTTCGTGGTGCAACCCGATGCGTATTCGAGACGTCCAGGGCTCCAGTCCTGGCGAGGACACTGCCCATCTTCAACGTCTTCAGCTTCAAAAAAAAAATGACTCTGCAAGTGTCTCCCGAACTAAGGGGTGGTGGACGATAATTCGTCACCATCATGATTCGGTGATTAGGTCCCTTCATCCCCAGTCGCCCTTTAAAAGGGGTGTATATGAGGTACTTTTTCCCTCCTTACCTCTGCCTTTAGGGTGTAACTGGAAGCATACTCGACGCGTATTCGAGAGGCTCGGAGTTCGAATCTCGGCGAGTGTACTGCACATTTTTCATGTCTCCTGCTTTAAAATAAGCTAATGACTTTACAAGTGTTAAATCTAATTCACTTCTCTATCAGACATTTAATTTTGACTTATTAACTTGATGAGCTACGTGTGAGTTCATAGAAATGTACTTTAATACGATTGCTATGCCGTTTAACAAATCCAGTAATTTTACCGCCCGGTAAGTCTATACCTCTTGCGTTTAGTAGTTTTCTAGTGTGAGTGGTCGTTTGTATTTTGCCATATACACGTGCATAAATCTTTTTTTTCACTCTAACGGAGAACAGCCGAGTGATTCATCAATCAACAAAATGTTCTGCCTACAAGTATGTTAGATTATTGCATTACCTAAAATAGCTGTATTACAAAATCTGCAAGTTAGGAAGTGCACTTAAAGAGAGCGAATATGGAACTCTTTTTGTGCACCTGAAAAGAAAGGAGAGACCAGTTTTCTTTTCGATAGTTTATTTTTTTAAATAGTCTATTTCTAATATTTACATTATTTACTTTATATTGCTTAACTGCTCATCGACATTAATCAGCCATCGAAATTCGAAAACTGCCAATATTAAGTGGCAGTTTTTGAAAACTCATTCTGGCAGGGAAACGGAGTTATGAAACTAAAAGTAAAAGCTTGTTCCAAAATAAAAATAACTGTTAGAAAATTAAGGCAAGATCCTACAACTTTATTTAACAATAATATATGCTTTATTTACTTACCAAGAGTCTGAACTTCAAACAGTCTGAAGAATTTAACTAACTTAATTGTTCCATTCTTTAAATTCAGATTTACTGTAATGGTAAAAACGTCATTCTTTTTCAAAATTGACCTCTTTTTCCAAAAATATACTTGTCTACATTTTTATATGTAAAATTAATAACTTTGTAAATATCCAAGCCATCAGTGTACTCAACAAAAGGCGTTCTACTTCCAGATATTTCGAAAATTGATGAAAACAAAATCATTTGCTCGCCGCCTAACAAATATTTTCTACATTTTTTGGCCATTTTTAAACTTGTTTTATTACTCTGTTTTCCTTACAGTTAATAGAAATTAATTATCATTCCAGTTTAACTACGCTTAGGTAAAAAACTTCTTCGTTCTTTGTTGTTTTTTCAACTGATTACACTCTCCGTCGCTACAAACTCTCGTTTCACAAGAATGAATTTTACCATTTTAGAAAATTTTATTAATTCTCTAAATTGTTTAATTATATTTCACTAATATTAGTGTATGTTTAAGGAATATAGCCCACACACACTCAGGTATTTCCACTTGAATGGAATAAAGCGATGAGAGTTTCATCACCTGTCCTCAAATCATGTGCATTATCTCTTATGCGTACGAAAATGGATGTTAATTAAAATTTCACTCACAGGCCCGTACCTGCGCGACCAGCTTGTAAACCCGAAGGGCGGTGGAGAGGGAACCTCATTAATCCCAAAGGGAAAGAAAACGTCATCTTCCACCTAAAAACACATTAAAGCTGACGATTTGTACAAACCAGAAAATTAAATTGCTTACGCTGAAAGAAAAGTAAAAACGCTTTGCCCTGAAGAAAACTCACGAGGAATATTTTTATAATTAGCTGTTACCCAATAAAGGCTTAACTTTTAATCATAAATGTTTTTGTGATAATCATTCATAACTGAAGTCACAATTTTCTTTAAAAATATTCCTTAAAATAGTTTGTTTTCCTTTAAAAATAGTTTGATTTCTGTGTCATTATTAATATACAAATTGTCGTACTAATACTAATCTCGTACTCTGTTAATCTCTCGTTTAAGAGCAAACGGAATAACATTTGTTTTTATATTTTGTAAATAATGTAATGCAGTTGCTTAGTTTCTGAATGATTTATTTTTTATTTTATACATTATTTAATGATTCTAACAATGGCCGAGTGGCTAAGATTGCTGAATACTTGTAGTTCAAACTCATGCGAACGGGCTAGCTAAAAATTTATTTTTCGTGATTTTTTTCCATGTGCAACGTGAATATAAGCTGAATTCCCCTAGAATTAGGCTTCCCTTAGGCAGTTAGCACTCGCGTGCTTTGCCAATTAAAAAAGACTGTAGACAATATAATATAATTTTATAAATAATTTCATTATGATGGTAGATACATTACAAATTTAGTTTTTCAGTTATAGTTTTCCAATTATAATTTTCTAGCTTAATTACTTCAGGTTTCTGTCATTGACTACAACAGTGGATTACGACTGCCATGATAGCATTTAGTTTAGAAAGATTATAAATGTCTAATGCAACAGATGTTATAAGGGAAACTCAGTGAGGCGCGGTCTTACACATTGTTACATTTCTTTGACCATTTAGCTCATTCTAGATGTTTTTCACCTGATTATAAAGAATTTTAATAGAAATAAAACTGATTTTTAATTAATTAATTAATTAATGCACCAAAACAGTAAGCCTATTTCTTATGTAAAAGGTGGAATATAACTTTTATAACAATGCTTTTATAACACCTTAAAAACAAGACTATTAAAGCACATTTTGATTTACTCTCAAAACTCTGCAATTATGAGCTATATATTAACACTTTTCTATAATCACAAATGTAAAATTAGCAAACCTCTTGAAATCTTAATAGAATAATTAATTATGATCCTGATAATTATTGGAAGGGTAGTATTTAATCAATCCAACCTAATTTAATTTTAGCTTATTTTCTATCCAAATTGCTTTGTTGTGAATAAAAGCCAATCCTATTTCAAACTATTTAAATGCCGAAGATAAAACTGCATTTTTTTCAATTTCTTTTCTAAAATTAATGTACGAAAATTTTTTAATTGATTCTAAGAGACAGAAATTGTATAAATATTCCTTTCTTTTGAAATTAAGTTTTATACTTTTTTATGTGGTCGATGAATATATGTACATGAGGTCTTGCGCGTCAAAACTGACATTTACTTAATCATTTCTCAACTGCTTGATGTAGGAAAAGGACACGGACTGGAATTAATATTCCTATTTAATACTTAATTTATTTAATAAATTTCTGTTGCAAATCAAAATGTGTCTGGCGTGTCAGCCAGTTTGAAGAATTTAACTAAATTTGTAATTTATTTTCTCTTTCATTTCCGCATGCCTCCGCAGTGTAATGGTAGCACACTTGGTGTGCGCTGGAGAGGCCCAGGCCTCGAATCCCAGCGAGAGCAGTACACATTTTGAGCTTCAACACTCTACTATTTTGAGATTTCCGCCGTGGTTCCTAATTTGTCACATATATGTAATGAAGTATTTTGGATCGGTCTCAGAAGATGCTGACGAAGTAGATACTTTAGAAGATGTTGACAAGAATGGATGGACAATGGCAGATTTCAGCGTCAGGATGGGTGCGGTCGACGTAGGGCCACAACAGATCGGGAGACGGCTGATAGAGAGAAATATACGCTCGAACCAACCGTTACGCCATCTGCCACTCACGCCTGCACACTGTCGAGCCAGATTACAGTGGAACTTTTCTCGATTAGGTTGGAATGATGCTGACTGGGGACGTATAGTCTTTGCCGACGAATTCCCCTTCCAACCGTGTCTGGACGATCGTCGAAACATGTCTTGAGACGCCCGGACAGCGTGCCGATCCTGCTTTTGACCTAGCCCGACTGATGACGAAAATAACGGAACGCCGCAGAATACTGCTGTCAAGCTTATGAATTAGAAAATGTGGCTTTCAGCAGGTGGAAGACGCTCTGATTTTATCCTCTAAAATCTTCTTTTAAACTCTATCTCATTTTTACATCTTTCGAATACACGCGAATTAAAAATTTACATTCTGGAAAGGAAAGGGGAAGCGAAAAGGGCACTGAAGTAAATTAACGTTAAATAACTCGCTAGTGAAATTAAACGAATCCTTATAAAGTTGAATTAATGTTCCGCTTCATTTTTATTGCCTCATTTAGATTCTAGTTTGTACATTATTATTCGCTGGAGTGGTATGTAAATACCAACGACATTGACGTTAGATATATACATACATATGCTTTTTACTGGAAAAGCATTTGATTATATATCATTGGCCTCTTTGTATGAAAGATGCATGAGACAGGTGCATGAAAAAAATACAAAAATACAGAACTATAATTAACCTCATTACAGTAACAATAACTATATCGAAACTGCAAAACGGAATAACATATGACTACATTAAGTATTAATATTTTTTTTATTCGCATGATCTCAATTGCATCAACTTTCTAGCCTGTCAGTATCGACTGTATTGGTTTTCTTCCTTCAACAAGGAACATTTTAACAAATAATCGCTGCTTAAAATTCTGCTTGCACAACGTGCACAGGAAACTCTCATCTATACCAATGTGATGCAGTTGTTCAGTGAGACAATGATATCCGGTCTCCAAACGGAGCGTTGCAAATGCGATGGATCTGGGAAAGTCCGGGTACAAAGCGTTTTAGCGTTATATAAGAATCATATCATATGACAAGAACAATCATATAATAAAAGCTGATTTTGAAAAGTTGCATTTCAGTAAAAGCATGTTACTATTTTCACGAAAGAAAAAAGAAGTAACCAAATTAAATAAGAGACTTACCGGACTATTACAGACTAAGTTTTAGTATTTTATCTTACATAGTCTTTATGTTGGACGTATATATAATGATGCATTTCGTGTGGTGAGGTAAATATTGACGAAATCCGTACATAATCGGGTAGCTGCAATTATGGTTAACTGAAATTTGTTTTACCGCTCATAGTTTCCACATATTAATAACAATACATTTGAAGCCAAAGAAAACACGAAGCTACGAATATGGTGTTGGAAACATGCTCGAGAAGAATGCTTTCACTTCGGCATGAATGTCAGATAAAGATAAATGAAGCTAAAAAGACCTTTAAATGTTGAAACTCTTTCGCATTATATAAGTGTATACATTAAGAGAGTTATGTAAGAATCATTTGGCACTTAGAAAGTTTGAAATATATATATATATATATATATATGTGTATGTAATAATAATAATAAAAAAGTCCGAAGTAAATGACGAGCAGGAATTTTAACGTCGTAGAAGTGTTGATTTATAACGAATAGGAAATTGGATGCGACGGCATATTAAATCTTCATTTTTTATTTCAGCTTGTTGTGGCCACAATCACTTGGCTTATTCCAAAATAGCTCACATTTGAGATTAATTTTCAGTAAGAAAGAAGCAAGCAGCAGACAGCAGTCCAACTAGACCGAAGCGTAAAGAGCAAGTGCGTTACGTTCAGGGTGAAACCACAATTCAGATTGAGTTAGTTTTGGTTTACAATGCATTTTGATTGGATATACAATTTGCTCATATTGGTGTATCATCGCTAAATTTGTTATCACCACAATATTATTGGCCAGGAATTGTTCAAGATGTTAGAAATTATTGTAAACATTGTGAAATATGTCAGTTTAATAAGAAAAGTAAACAAAAGAAATTTGGTTTAATGCAAAATTTACCATCAGTTAGTGAACCTTTTGAAATATTATCTATTGATACTGTAGGTGGTTTAAATTATTATAATTCTACTAAAAAGTATATTCACATAATTATTGATCATGCAACTAGATATATCTGGACTTTTGCTTCTAAAAGTGTAACTACAGATACTTATATAAATTGCTTAAAACAAATTTTCCAAATTCAGGTACCTAAAAAGATTTTAAGTGATAGGAACGCTGCTTTTACATCTTCAAAATTTAAGCACTTTTTAAGGAATCATAATGTAAAACAATTGCTAACTACTGCAAATAGACCACAAACTAATGGTAAAATTGAACGTGTTAATCAAACTATTATAACTAGGTTAAAATGTAAACTAAATTCTTATCAAGGTAATATAGCATGGACAAAATTATTACCCCAAGTAACCGAAGAGTATAATAATACCCCTCATTCTGTAACAAAATTCCCTCCATCATATTTAATGTATGGAAAATTACCTTATGATTCCTTAATTCAAAATCAAGAATTGTATCCGTCAATAGAAGAAGCCAGAAAAATAGCTCAAAAGAGATCTGATGATTATCATAATGTAAATAAAGAAAGATATGATATTCATTTTAAACCTAGTAATTTTAAAATTGGTGATTTAGTAATGTATGAAGAATTTCAATATCCTAATACACGTAAATTATCTCCTCCATTCTCAGGACCTTATAAAATTTTAAAACAATATTCTGAAGTTACTTATAAAATTGATAAACCTAATCCTTTAACTAAAAAGAAATCAGAAATTGTTCATTCAACTAGATTAAGACCTTTTAATCCAGCAAGTGAGTTTAAGTTAACTGCCAGAAATAGTAGAATTCCTATCTCTGTTCAAAATTAAAATTAAATTTTTCAAAATTACATTTTCCTGATTATGACTTTTAATACCTGATTTAGACTTAAACCCTAACTATGACAAGTTATTTTCCCGACTATGACAAATTATTCTCCCGATCTTGACCTTTTATATTTTTCACATAATTTAAACTATTTTGTAACAAAAAGTTTCTTCTTATTGTAGGATAATATTTGTTTCTGATTTACAAAAGTATAAAAAAAAAGGACTATAACTTGATTATACAAGTTATCTGTCTTATAATTTTTATTTTGTATGATCTTTTATTTTTCTAAAAACACTTTGTGGTAATGTACAATACCAAAAACCAGTTACCTTGTATTAGGCAACGGAGGTTTTTCGATGTTTGTACCTAGCACCCCCCAACCATCAGCAAGTAATCACGCTGATCTGTTGGCGAGGACATGCCATAGTTTTAAAGTGAAAAGTGTTCATGTTCTAGCTTATAATTGTATTATTTATATTGAATTGTTTTTTGAATAATTATAATATTTTGTATTGAAGTGTAAAATATGTCAATCTTTAATTGCCTACGATGAGAAGAACAAATGCATCATATTTGTGGACTATCTGGCATTTAGAGATTTTACCAGATATTTTCATTCTATTCGAACTCTTTTTATGAAAAGGACTTCCAAAAAACAAAATGGACATTTTTGACAAAATTGAGGACTTTTGTAATTATAACTTATTTATTTATCTGTATTCCACATTTATTATGTTATAGTTTTAAAATTTGTCATATATTGTATATTTATTTATAACTCATAGTTTTAATGTTCAAAATTTCATATGTTATACATTAAAATTTTATATGAGAGTCGTGAACTATGATAGGCCATAGTTAAAGCTTGTACGCTATGTCCTGGATGTTTTCATGTCTTTTCTCATACTTTTGCTTTACTACTGTCCTAATGCTTTTTCTCACCCCGGTCCTCTCCTTTTTGACGGGGGGGGGAAGATGTAAGAAAAAAAAAATACGATGGCTTTGCTCTTTGCGAACTAGCAACCTTTAATTAATTTTCTGCAATTCAGGATCTTCCCCTAGACTAGTACCTTCTGGAACATTCGCGCCTGTTACATAACCTCCTCATATAAATGCTGCGTCATAAGTTTTCTTATACAGATGCCTTCTCGCCTTCATCCTGCCAACGTCTTCGCTATGCTCCTCTTTCTGTGCTAGAACGTTATAACGTATTAAAGTCAGTCGTATCTAAGTAGTTCAATTACCGAATAATCTGCTCTGAATTAAAATAAAGATATGTTGTTAAAAGTGAAAGTCGTGAGTTGTATTTTTCTCCATGGTTCAACCATCCCAGCTTCGTGAAAACATCTGCCAAAACGTGTAATGGAAATAGCCTCACCACTCACCCAAGCTGTACTGGAATAACTGAAATATTACATACACACACATATATATATGTATATATATGCAGGCTTTTGTACAACCTCACAACCTCATATAGAACCTAATTCAATTACACGCTGAAAGCTGCTGTTTCAATAATTGGTGGTAATAATGCAAAAAAAAAAAAAAAAGAAATCGGAATAACCTTTTGCGAAAACAAACTCCAGAACAACAGTGGAAGCTTAGAAGAAAAAAGGGGGAAAAGCAAAACA
Source organism: Stegodyphus mimosarum (assembly GCA_000611955.2). Classification (NCBI taxonomy): domain Eukaryota; kingdom Metazoa; phylum Arthropoda; class Arachnida; order Araneae; family Eresidae; genus Stegodyphus; species Stegodyphus mimosarum. The sequence goes on along the minus strand of KK122115.1, from coordinate 25,888 downwards.
TGCCATAATCCTTTTTGTTTTCTTTTATTTTGCCACTGTGTTTCTGATACTCGGTTTTTGCATTTATTTATTACGAATGGAATACGGGATGAATTTTAAACACGTATTATGATTTTATTTCATTCTTCATGACATATATATGTATGCAACTTCATGGAATTTCGGTCGTAGAAGAAGGCACACATTAAAACTAGATTAATAATAAATTGGGTTTTTTGAAGATTTTTCAGATACGTATGAAACAAGATGAAAATATATACAGATAATAAGAATTATGTCAAAGAAAATCCACCGTTTTGACATCGTTATGCAACGTTTACTCACATGTCTTCTTTATTCGCTTACATAGTCCTTTCTCTAAGCGCTTCTTTCAGTGACGTGTTCTGATTGTAAGATCAATTGAAATGATTGATGCAATCTGCCACTCAACTTTTTATTAACTAAATGTTTCCGATAGATAACTAATGAATAGCAGATACCTCTATAATACATTTCTCCTGCCTTCAAGCATGCTTTCGTGGTTAACACGCTCGGCGCGAGGTTCGAGTCCCGGCGAGGGCATTGCTCATTTTTCATCTCTCCTGCTTCTGAAATTCCTAATGTCCGTACAGGGACGCCGGAACTAAAAAACACGGTAGATGGAGATTCTTCACCACCAGGATTTCGTGATTGGGTCCCCTACTCTCCAGTCATTCTTTAAAAGGGGGAGTATATAAGATATTTCTCCCATCTTCTTAGCATGCCTTCATGGTGTAGTGGTCAGCACGCTGAAAGCGTATTTGAGAGGTCTGTGAAAGCGTATTTGAGAGGTTCGAATCCCGGTGAGGGCATTGCTCATTTTTCATCTCTTCTGCTTTCAAACAGTGCCTAACGTCTCTACACCTCGTATACATGTTTTAAATGACGTATAAAACCACGGTAGCTCTCCAGACGTAACAGGTATCCATTCTGCTGTTGCTGACGTTATATTTGAAAAAGGGATAATTTTTCCATCGAATAATCTCTCAAAATATTGAATACTGATTTGCTTTCCGTATCTATTGTCAAAATTCTCGGGAAGATTTATTCCTTGATTTCTTGCCCCTAACATAATAAACATATGCCAAAAAAATGGAATTTTTCCCCTCAAAATAGTTTTATTTTCCGCCTTACTGACGGGTAATAAAAAAGAAAATATCGCAGCAAAATGTTTTCTTTGACTGAATTGTTATGTTAAATATTTATGGGTGATTACTAATTCATGATTTAAACCACGAATTAGTTATACATTGTGAATGTTCCCACAACGATTAAGATGAAATAATAGCATTTATAATTTTATTATGAATTATTTTATATCAGGTTTCATATCCAACATCACGTCTAATTAAATGTTTACGCTTTTGTTGGATAGTTTTTCAAATTTTTCATTACTTACTAGCTCGCTTATTTATTTACCTTAAAATCAAATGTGAAAAAATGAAGAATGTGTATTAGAGTAATAAAAATGTAAAACTTATTTGTTCCATTTTGCAAAGCATGCTTTTGTATTACTAGCATTTAAATATCCTTTACAAAAGAAAGTCAACATAGTTGTACATGGATATGTATGACTATTATAATTCAAGCATAACGTAGTAAAATTTCGATGGAAGAATGGATTTCAATAAAAACAAGTGCATCTCAATTGTTATTCAAACCAGGTTAGCATTCTACGTGAATTCAAGTGGAAGCTTCAATTTGTATGATTCGAAACTTCTCGATCAAAAGGATTAGAATTCTCAAGTTGCAATATCCCATTTCTTTCATTCATCTTACAGAATGCAATAGTTTCTGTCAGTTTATTTCTCTAGATCTACATTATAAGAAGCTTTTGTTTCCAAAGTTTGGATCAGATTGTTTTGTTCCAGCTCACGTAGGTTCAAGAATACTCTATCATTTATATAACTTGTCAGTGAAAAAAAGGTTTCGATGTTGGAGTGATTTGGGGAACATTGCTATGAATCTGTTTTTTACACTGTTATTGGCCAAGAATTCAAAACAGTTCCAAACGTCAGTCCCTTATTTATTTTTTATTTACAACCTTTCTTTTGTCAGTTGTGATATTCAATCTTTGGAAACTATACTGAATGACGGAGTATATTTTTGTCACAATTCAGATACTGAATGTCGTAGCATTTTTGTGATGACTTCAAATTCGGTTAATATTTTTGTCCATGGGACATTGTTTTTGATAAATAGCTGATTCACATTTTGGAAAAATACGATTATATTACCCATTTAATCCACTTCGGTTAGTAATAAGCTTTTTTAAAATGCAAATCATGATTTCTTTCTTTGTACATGGAGATGTAATTCTAGATTAGAGATTTACTGCGCAATATTTTGCTTTTATTATTTGCATTTTGCTGTTAATTTGTTTTAGAGTCTAATAGTAGTTGGTTAACATTTTATGATTACATTTTCCGTCAAAATGCTTTATATCTTGGATTAAATGTTCTTCAGTTATGATTCGTAAATATTTTTAAGAAAATCAAGATGGAGTCGGAAAAGGAATCCTACGCACTTTAGTGTGATATAAGTTTCCAAAAGCTTGTTATTTATTCCTCAGAACATTTTTGCTTTTTAGCTACGTATAAAATTATTCACTGTGTTTCCGGAAGACTTTCAAGTATCAGATCCACTTTTATTCTGGATAATTTTAAGTGAAAAATCCTACATTAATTCTCTAGTTTAAGTTCATAAAAAGTGTCGTTTCTTAATTTAAGCTTCATATGTTATGTATTTAGAAACAAAATCTTTCTTATTTTCCCTTTTCAAAGCTTCCCTTTAAACTAAGTTTCATGTCAGAATATGCCATGCATATTTTTGGGGGCTTTTTAACCACTCACTTCCTAACTACATTTGTAATTTCCAGAATTAATGATTAAATATCAGAATTTATTGATATAACATACGTATTAATATTTTTAAGCCGCTGAGATACATTGAACAATATACTACGTTTACTAATTATGCTTCAAGTAGTAGAGATTTCCCTGAAAGGTTTGTGCAGGTAACGTATCACATAATTCTAAGAAAGTGTATCGTTCTTTCATGTGATTCATTTACATACACAATATAAATATAATATTGTTACGTTTTTTACGGGTTCGTGGATTTGAAGTGATTGACGACAACACTTGATGAAGAATAAAAACACAATTTATTAGCCAGTATTAGTCAGGACAGCTCCAAAACACGTTTACAGTCGTCGAAAAACTACGACGAACACGCTGAAACAACAGGCAACACGACCTTCAAGCTATCAGGCTATAACGACGAAAACAGCTTCACGGCAAAGCACTAGAGTATACCTCCCGACTCGGTTCGGTCGTTCTCGGAACTCAGCTTACTCTCCACGCTACAACTCGCGATGCACTCGATAGCTCCAACGATGCAAACTCTCGATGTACCAACTCGCGATGCACTCGATAGCTCCAACGATGCAAACTCTCGATGTACCAACTCGCGATGCACTCGATAGCTCCAACGATGCACACTCTCGATGTACCAACTCGCGATGCACTCGACGACCAGTTCAACACTACATTCGCGATATACAGCCGAGACACTCGACACTAGACTGCTACCCTGCGTACAGGCAGGGTTTGTATAGCTTTTGGCCTGCCTTCGAGAACATTCTGGGCCAAACCGATAAGAATTCATTCTAGAATGTTCTCCATCCATCTATGGCATATCGCCGATTTTGTCGTCAAATGGGCGATTTCGCTCCAAATATGTCAACCCTGGCCATTTTCTGGCAACCCTAAACCTGCTTTGTGGGAAAGCTATCTTACTGCAGCTGGACATTTCGTAACAATGTATAATATTAATGGGTTCTTATTTTTTCTGAAGCAGAATTTGTTTTTATGTTTGTTTTTATAGAATATATGAAACGATTTTACCATTTAGGATTACCTTAATAGACCAATATTTCAAAGAGTTTAAACGGACCCAAAACAGTTCACATTAGCTTTCAAACTGTATCTGATGTAATCCAGTAGTGTCAGTGAAAGTTCCTGTTCTAAAACAGTTGATCCTAATGAAGAAATTCTATTTTCAATAAACGTAACACGATAATATACTTGAGAAAAGAAAGCTGCTTTAGCTGCAACGATAAAGGATAAGCACAATATGTTTTGTTTGTATGTATATATTTTGGGCGTCGAATGCATTTTACGCAACGCTACAATAAAGAAATTTAAATTTGGTTATTTCGTGAGTGCGAGTCAGTTTCCTTGAAACGAGATTGCGATTAAAACCTCTACAAAATCATGCCTTCCTTATACAGCCTTTGCCTGCTTTGTGTTATTCGACTAAATAAACAAACAGATTTGGAAGATCTTTTAATTAAATACATAACACTTTGTTTACTATTAATATGCTAATTGCATAGATCTTACGAAATAAAATATGATGTGTGAAAACGTGCATTATTACAGTCTACGGGGATCTGATTTTTTTACCTGACAAATCATTGTTTTGTACAGTCTGTAAACGTCATTCTCTGAAAAAACATAAAACATGCTATAGTGGTATTAAATAAATTTCCTTTGGAATAAAATCACAATCCAGAATTGGAAATTGGCAAGTAATCTAAAATAAAATCACAAGTTAATAACTGGGATTTCATAAGCACTTCGAAAATGAAATCACAACTTCATAACACTTTGCTATGTTTTTTTAATTGCTAGAATAAAAACAGATACCAGAAATTAAAATTTACTAAATGAGATCTGAAAGCAAGTTAAATCAGTTTTAAAGAAAATTAGAATTACGAGTTTCATCGAGTCTGAAATGATTATTTTCTCAAGGTGAGTTGACTTTCTGGTAAACATCAGAATAGTAAATGAGGAATCGATTACGTTATTTACACTAAAGCTTAAAGGAAGTCAGAATAAATTTTAAATACTTGAAGGAATAAAGTTTCCTAAAACGGGCTTCAAAGAAAAACTCTAAATAAAGAAAAAGCTTTAAAAAGTTAAACAGAACTCTCCTGTTCATTGCTTGGTACAGAGATATGATAAATCTTTTATTATAAGGTACTTTAAATAAATCAGATGATACGTATTATAACGTAAGTATAACACAGCATGTAAAATAAATCAGATGTTCCAGTTTTTAAAGCACAAACGATGAAGAAAATTAATTTTCCTTCACGCCGAGTAAAGTTTACCTTTGTTTATTTATGTTCCATTTGCACTTTTGTCTTTCCAATAAAAATGCATAAATTCAACAAGCTCTGCGTATTTCGTGCACTATACTGCAAAAAAATAATAATTGTCTTAGCATGTCTTTCCTTATCTAGCCAGCAGATTTTTTTTATATCTCATAGTGTTAACGGTAGCTATGTGTACTGTGAATGATGCTTTAGTGGCCACTTTCCGCAGATAATCCTCTCTAAAAGTAATTTTGTATTTCTGAGAACGTAAAAAACATAAGTTTTGCTAATTACAATAGTCTTTTCTAAAATGGTCTTCCTTTAACACATCTGAGATCATTAAATGCATTTATTGGAGACTGAAAAAATGTCTTAATTTCAATATCAGTTTAACAAATTAAGAAATGTACCTCAAACAGAAAAAAACCTTTTTAGGAAAAATGTCTTTTTTATACATTTACTAAACCTACGTTCTTCTCTTACCCTAGGGCAGAGATGGGGAACCATTTTTGCAATGGGTTAAAATCGAAATTTTTAGTTTTGTATGTACGTGTTGAGGGGTCAATAAAATGAGGTCCACTGTAGTAATGTAATTATAAATCTTTAATTTTTCTATTTTATTTATAAATACAATAAAATTTAAAAACGTAAGTAATCAAATTAATAATTAGTTTAATAATCACAGTAGTTTTAGTGCGAAATCTGCTGTTCTTTCAAAGAAGAGAAATGGTTAATATCGTGTTTATAATTGGTCGATCTCAATCTGACACAAGCCGCTGTCATGTCATTTGCAATTCTGTTTCTGATCGGTGATTTTATAAACTTCATTGATGAGAATAATGTCTCGCAATAATAAGTAGAACCAAACATAGTTAAAATAGCAGTTGCAAATTTCTTCATGCAAATTGATGAATTTGGCAAAAAATTCCGATCTTGCAGTATAATATTCTCAAAAGTTTCCTCCACTGATTTAACATGATTCGTTTGTTTGCAGTCTTAAAAATTAAATCTTCAAATTATTGTTTCCATAAACATTATTTTGAAACGCTATCAGCTCCATTTCTTTATTATCTATGTTTAGCCACGTGAAATAATTCAATTTTAATTTTTCAAATTCAATTTTGTGAGGAGTCACTGCAAATTGCAAATCGTGATCCATTTTTTTAAATTGGTGAAATCTTTCGGAAAAAGCATTTTTAATTTCTGCCAGAACATCCAAATAGTCCTTGAATGAGTCCTCATTAATATTCTTGGATTTCTTTGTATTTTCTGCATTTTGTAAATGTTTAAGCAAACATGGAAAATATTTAAAAGTTTTCATATTTAGATCTTTTGTATAAATATCGAATTTTAATTGAAACGATTTGGTATTTTTATAAGTACTTAAAGCAACTTGTCCAAGCCACTGAAGTTCCTTATTAAGTTCAGTAAAATGTTGTGGTATATCACAAAAAAACACCAAATCATTTAACCAACGATTATTGGTTAACTCAGAATATGTGACAACTATATTTTGAAGGAAAAGTTTTATTTCCTCAATTGAAGCCACAAAACGCTATAGGACTTGACTATTACCTTTCCCTTCTGATTTCAGTTTCCTGCCAGAATGGAAATTTTAATGACGTACATGCAAATCCAAACGAGTCTGGAAATGGTATTTCTGTAAGAGATTCTAGGAACTCGTAGTAGAAGAGTTAGTTCTGAATTACGCCGCGTGTTTCAAGTAGCTGTGTTAGTTGAATACTTTGTGCCAGCCACTTACTTTAATTTATATTGATATTCTAGACCCGACTTTGTTGTGTGCAGTCGATTAAGCGATTTAGATTGAATAGGAGCCAGTCGTGTAGCAAAATCTTAATTATTATGATGCTGCACTGCGGGAAAAAACAGTTCTATATTTCCCGTTCTACTGGGGCGATTGACGAAATTCAGCCTGCGTTTTTCATGTCTCGAAAGCGCGAGACTTAGGATGTGTATTAGATTTATGTATAGCATTGTTCTAATATAGGTATTTTGACACAAAATCGGACTTCTTCTGAAATGATGTGCCTTTTCTTTTTTTCCATATTTCGATTTTGGACTCAAATTACGCCAAACTGCCAACTTTTGTAAAAATCGAAGGAGTAGGTTTTAAAAAATTAGCCCTCTAACTCTTAGCTCCTCATTGTTAATTTAGTTTGGTATATACTTATAAAGACCTCTTTTTTTTGTTAAATTTATTTGATTCTTCCTTTCACATTTCGAAACCTAGGTTCATTCCAAATGACATTCGCCGATTTTTATGATATATTTTTTAAATTTGTATTCTTAAATAGTTATTATAAATTTTTCCAACGACATTTTATATAATAACCTATACAAATTTTACCATCATCTTTACCATTTGTATTCCTAAGCAAACCTGCAAAAAATTATAATTTTTTATTTAAAATTTCCAAAGATATGTTTGAATTTATATGTTAGCCTGTTTTGAAATTTGGCATATTTGTTGAAAGCGATAATACTATCAAACGTGGCTTAGGCACTTCGTTAAAATTATTTGAGTGTAAGAACGATGTGACTTTTTTTCCGCTCATCTACAATGTAAAAAGGCAGGAACGATGTGACGTTTTTTCCGCTCGTGCACAATGGAAGGGAGTGGAAAATAAGTTGCCATATATTAAGAAGTTCTCATATTATTCTTGGCGCAAACTGAAAAAACAAATGCGCCAAGTTAAATATTTGAATTTCTCCGTAAATGTCTCACCAAATTTTACAACATATACTATTTAGGCATAATTTGTGTCGTATAATCGAAATATCGAAAACAATTGGTATGTTGTTTCAGAAAGAGTCCCATTGTGTGTCAAAATACTTATATTAGAGGAGTGCTATATATATAAATCTATTATATAGCCAAATTCGCGGTTTCGAGACATGAAAAACGGGATTTAAATTTCGTCAATCCGCCCAGTAGAACGGGAGATATAGAATTGTATTATATTATTTTGTATTATGTTATATATTATAATATTTTTATTTATTTGGCTATTTATTTAATAATTGTAATTAAAATTGTTTTATTTTCCCGTGCAATGCAGCGCTGACGAATTGTAAGAGAGAGCTGAGCCGGAAAAGTAAAAACACAACAGCGCGCGCATTCATTATTTAATAAATTAATATCTCGTAACTGCTTTTGTAATCCATAAAAATCGAGAAAGTAAAAGAATGAACTGGTGCTAATTCGAAAGCTTATAAAAACCGAATTGAAACACTTCATTCCAGTTGTAGTTGTAGCTGTTTAAAGCGAACTGCTGTTTGTTTACTTAATGCTGTGATTGATTGTAGCGAATTCGCTGTGAGATTGGATTAACTTTATCTGCTTTGAAGTGAATTCTGTTTAATGTTTCAGATGTTGTGATATTGTACTAATATCTCTGAAGAAATATTTCAGCATTTTGAATAAATTTTTGTTAAGAATAAATTTCTGTTAACATTTTAACGACTTGTGCATTCATTCCACAACGAACCCTTACGCACGCAACAATACTATTTTGTGTTCAAGTTACTTAGCCACAAATGATGATTAATTTGTGAGTACCGAGCGAATGCATCTGTTCAGTTTAGTAAAATAAAAATGCTTGTTAAACCTTCGTGAGCAGTCATCACTTTTCTTTCAAGACATAACGAGAATTCGCTACTTCAGTACAGTCCACAGTTTATGCTTAGAAAAAGAACAATAAAACTGCAACAGTGAAGTGTATTTCTTTAAAACAGAGTGGACAAAAAGCAACTAATGATATACCTATCATCGGTTGAACTTTCGACACTAAAAACAGCAACTAGGCAGCATTCATGTACATTGTATTGCAATTAAAAGCACATTCCTTGCATTTGCTATCAAAGTATTGATGTTCAGTTAGATTTAAATACGCTATATAAAAATATCATCGAACAGATTTTGACTATGTTTCAAGGCCAAATGTCATTTCTTGGTTCTTAAAACTAATAAATTCAATACAAACAATCCAAAGTCGTTATTGGTTCGTTATGTATGACTTAGAATCACATATGAATTCATTTGCTTATCAATTCGAATTTCGAAGCAAAATATATTGTTGCGTTATACGGGTTCGTGGATTTGAGAGTATCCGATGAAAACACGATGCAGAACAATAAAAAGCACAATTTATTTACAAGAATCACTATTTACAGCACAGTTCCAAAATTACCTTTAAAAGCGTCGAAAATCTACAATAAATACGCTGAAACAATCAGCAACACAGCTTCAGGCTGTAACTGTAAAGGTAGCTTCACGGCAACACTAAACTTATAATAAACACCGTGGAACAATCACCAATACACTGTCAAGCTATACTGTAAAGGTAGCTTCACGGCAAAGCACTATCTCGATCGCTTTCCGTTCACAAAACTCTCGCGTAGCTTAGCACTCACAGTAAGCAGCGACTCTCACAATTCTCACAACGCCGGCTCTCAGAAACCAGGGGTTTAAATAGCTTTTCCTTAGGTTCCACACGTTTCGAGAAATATCTCGACAGGAAGTTATTCTAGAAGGTTCCCGATTGGACCATGGGATATCGCCGATTTGGTCGCCAAATGGGCAATAAAGTCGCCAATCTGGCAACCCTACCATACACTATTTTATGGCACCCCTAGTGCTATGCCGGAAAGCTTACATACAGGCGCAACCGCCGAATTTTTCGCAACAATGTGTTAAAATTCAGACATAAAGTACTTCAGTTTTTGTAAAATTACTATCAAGTGAAAACTATGAGATTTCTTTTTATCACATATTAATTTTTATGCAATGTATATTTTAAGCAAAGGCCGCTTAAAGTTACACTTGCTACAAAAGATCAAGGTTTAAAGTATTTTCAGCGCTCCTATTTACAGCGACTTGCGTTATTTTGCTTTGCCTTAGGGAAATTTCTCTCACTTATTTCCCATGGGAAAAAACTATTAACGACAATAAAACCTCATAGGAAAGATGCTTCATTTAAGTAGCAATCAAATAACTCGTTCCCAAAATTATTCCCTGCCATTGAATCATGTCTGTGGTACCTAACATCTCCTGCAAAGCTCGATAGGGGCATGCATATAAAAATTAGCAAGAAATGAATTAAACCAAAAAAAACTGCACAGTGCTGTATTAGGATTCAAGCTATAAAGAACAAAAAAATCATCCGCTGGGAACTGTAACATAATTAAAGGTTGCAGCAATTTACTTCGTTCACTATTTTACATGAATTCGTGGCCGATTTGTTCTTATCGAGAGGTTCGAACCAGCAGAAATTCCTTTTTTCCTCCTTAGTTGTCTAATCCTATTAATTTATGCAGCAACTGGAACTTTAATGAACCGTCCGATGAGAAAGCTTTTATTAAGGTTTCCCACTTTTTTTCTTTCTGAACTTTTAGATCAAGATTGAAGGGGTTAATAAGCAAAAACGTTTGCTCGTTCCTTTTTCGTATAAAATATTTATCATGGAGAATTAGATAAAACATTAGAATTTTTAGCAGATATTTTTTAATTATTAGAAAAACTAATGACAGAATTAGAAATTTGTAACGTATGCATTAACTGCTGTATATACTTATCCGTTCAGTAAGTGTTAACATTTCATTATTTTTTGTTATTATTTTCTATTTCATTACCATCTAGTTAGAAGAAAAATATATCTAACTATTACAAGAGAGAAAAATTTCGCATGTTACCAGAAACAAACATATCAGCTCTCTTGTTTAAGGGCTTAAAAGAAATAGAAATAGAAATAAAAAGAGATATCTCTGATTTAGCTCACATTCATCTTTTCACCAATGTGCCCATCTGTATTCAGAATACCCTTAGGCCAATAACGCAGATATTTAATATGTCATTAAGCAATTACCAAGAATTATTTTAATTTTAAAGTTATTAAGAGTTTCCAAGTGTTTTTCAGAAATTATCCGATAATTTTTTTAAAAAGTTAACATATGCTGAACTCGTCTATTTTCAATAAAAATTAAATTATTGTTTTGGTACTCAAGCATATTGTTTTTAAAAGCTTCTCTTTTCAAGAATATCTGATTTATGAATTTTAAATAAAATCTAAAAAAACATGCTTATTTCTTCCAATTTCTGAGATGCCTACTCACGTGAGTTCCACGATTTTATGACTGCCAAAAGGAAGACTGCGTCTATGATTGGCCGAGGTTTAAGGGCCTTTAGAAATGACAGTATAATTTTCGCAAGCATTGTTCCAATTTTGGTAGAAAAAAAACTTTGGTGGAGAGAAAATCCAGTGGTTTTTATGCTTCTTCCGCTATCAACCTTTCAGTAGGATTTTCGGATTTCGACGGTATTTCCAGTGTACCTCTAAAATGATGTACACTGCGCAAAAAAAGGGGGGGGGAGACAAGTTCTATATCTCCCGTTCTACTGAGCCGATTCACGAAATTCAAACTGCGTTTTTTATGTCTCGAAAGCGCGACTTACGATATGTATTAGATTTATATATATACATTACATTAATATGTATTACATTGTTCTGATACAGTTATTTGTCACAAAATCGGACTTTTTCTGAAAGGTCATGCCACTTTTTTCCATATTTAAGTTCTGCGACTCAAATTAGGCCAAACTACCAAGTTTTGTAAAAATCACAAGAGTAGTTTATAAGACATTAGATCTCAAAAATTTTACTCCTCAATGTTAATTGAATTCAATATGCATTTATTAATACCTCATTTTTTATTAAACTTATTTGATTCTTTCTTTGAAACATTTTTGTATTTTCTTTCTTTGTACATTTTGAAAGTTAGCTTCATTCCAAATAAAATTCACCCATTTTTTATTTAGTTTTAAAATTTGTATTTTGGAATAACTTTTATAAATTTCTTTCGAAATCAGTTTTTAATTATAACCTATAAATGTTTTACCATTACCTTAAAGTATAGCATACCTGCAAAAAGAATGGCCCGGGTTCGAATCTCGGAGAAAGCATGGATATTTGTAAATGTATAGATGTCTGTGCACTACGGGGGGTCTCAAAATATCCCGTCGAAAGTCTTCTGGGGAGGTTGTTGGTAGGAGAAAAAGGGTGGGAGACCCTTGGAACCCTTACTCTTGGGGAGGTCTCCTTGAAAACTGAGTGCGAAATTGAGCAAAGTCTTATTGTCAGAGGTATTGTGCCCAAGGCTCTTGCCAACGACAGATGCAATTTTGCTTCTTTGTCACGCTGAATTTCGTTGGCTTGCTCTGATATCAGACAAGCAAGATTATTCACAACAAACCGATGTATACTGCGAAAAAAATGGGACAGTTTTATATCTCCCGTTCTACTGCGCCAATTGACGAAAATCAAATTGCGTTTTTCATGTCTCGAAAGCTCGACTTGGTATACATATTAGACTTATATATAGCATTGTTCTAACAGATGTATTTTGATACAAACTGGGTCTTTTTCTGAAATAACATACCAATTTTTTTTCCACATTTCGATTCTACGACTCAAATTAAGCCTAAATATTAAATTTTGTAAAATTTGGTGCGAAATTTACGGTGAAATTCAAAAATTGAACTTGCCGAATTTTTTTTCAGTTTGCGCCTAGACTATTCACTTGGCGAACTTCTTAATGCATGGCAACCTATTTTCCTATCCCTTCCATTGTGCAGGAGAGGTAAAGAAGTCGCATTTTTCATACCTTTTTAAATTGTGCATGAGGGAGGAAAAAAGTCACGTCGTTCCTACTTTCAAATAATTTTACCAAAGGGCGTAAACCACATCAGATGCTGTTATCGCTTTCAACAATTATGCCAAATTTCAAAACGGGCCAACATACAAATTCACGTATATCTTCGAATAAAAAGCTCTAATTTTTTGTACGTATCTTTAAAAGTATATATACTTTAAGTTGATGGTAAAAATTTTATAGTTTGTAATTCAAAATGTTTTTCCAAAAATTTATAAATATTATATATGAATACGAATTTTAAATCGAAAACAATGGGTGAATTTCATTTGGAGTGAACCTAAATTTCGAACTGTCAAAGAAAGAATAAGGCAAGTGTAATAAAAAAAGAGATATTAATAAATACATACCAAATTGAATTAACACTGAGGAGCTAATATTTTGAGAGCTAATTTTTTAACAACTACTAGAGCGATTTTTACAAAACTTTTCAGTTTGGCATAATTTGAGTCGTAAAATCAAAATATTAAAAAAACGTTGGCATGTCATACCAGAAAAAGTCCGATTTTGTGTCAAAATACCCATATTAGAACAATGCTATATATAATCTAATGCATATCCTAATTCGCGCTTTCGAGACATGGAAAACGCAGTTTGAATTTCGTCAATCGGCCTAGTAGAACAGGAGATATAGAACTGTCTAATTTTTTACGCAGTTTACATTCACAAATACCGGTACATTTTCTGATATTCAAACATAGGCCTAAAGATATGGTAGCCGATACTGCCAGGCGCTATGCCTATCAGGGCATCAAAATTGAAAAGTTGTGAATTGATGTAAATTTCACGAATTATTCTTACTTTTATGAATATTTTTAAGACTTAAAACATTGACAGTTTGATGTTTAGTAATTGTGCTCTAAGTGAACATGTGTCCAATGCCTATTAGAGTGTTGACGCAACGAAAGCTGAAGATCATGAGAAAGCTAAACGAAGCCGATTTTAAGCTTACAAATTCGATTTGACAACCTGGTCTCTAATAAACCTAAATAATACGTACATAACGTATCGTTTGCAGTACGTAGAAGCTGAATAACATAATATTCACACATAGTAGTACAATAAAATTAGCAAAGTCTTACGATTGAATGTGTAAATAACATTGAAATACGTAAAAAGAAATATTTGTATGTCACTTGCATGTGGATTGCATATTAATCTGATTATAAATAAAAATGCTTGAAAATATGAATTTTTGGAAAACAGAGAGGCCGGTGCTAAATTCAAAATTTTAAATCATGCCGTACATGCCGTACATTGGATGTAAATCATTTAAATTACACTTCTCACAATGCTCTAATGATGACAGTAATTCAATACATCTTTTACCAAATATGCTTAGAACACATTTAATTGTTAATATAAATTGCGATACTCGTAAGTTCAAGAATTTATGATTTTTTTATACACAAGAAAACCAATTTTCATGCATGAAGAAATTGCTATGTAGAAATAGGGTAAACCCAAAAGACATTTTGCGATTATGATGATAAATCTGCTAAATATGGTAAGGAAAGAAAGTATAAAACTATTGAAACGTATTTTGTCTTTACACTTTATATAACGTAAGTGTATCAAATTATTATCTCTGAATCAGTTGATGTCGTTAATGTTAAATGGCTTAATTTGAAGAGAGGACATGGGTAGAAATATCTCTTGTAGACTCTGCAACATTTAATAATTTCTAGCCTACTGATTTTCATTGAGGAAATTTAAGTAAAACACTTTTTCGAAACCTAAGCAGTGAGTTTTCTCGAAATCTCCAGAAATGCTTGGACAATGCTATGTACACTAATTGCTTTAGAGCAACGGTTCTCAACCTTTTGACTAACGCCTACCATCTAAACCAAAACCGAAAAACTTCAGTACCACCACTTTGCCTTACAATGATTATTTTTTAATTTCTCAATAGCAATATTAAAAAATATATATTTTGCCATTTGGCAATCTATTGGCTATTTCTATTAAATATGCACACATGAGAAATGTTAGATTAAAAATAGGTTACCATTTTAATTATCAAAATTTATGTTATAATACTTTAATGCCAAAATTTAGTGTGAAATTTGGGCTAGTTTAAGAAAGATCAATTTCTTTATGTCTGGTCTTATTTCACTTATTTTTAACCGTCAATTAGGATCCAAATTTAGTTTTGTTCTGTATTTATTTTTCAAATTAAAATGAAAGAAGATACTTGTTCACACAAATAGGTTGTGCTAAAAGGCAGTAAAAATGTAATAGCTTTATTTGAAATGCCTTTAAATTCTTTCGTCCGTTCAGCCAAAAGTTAACAGGTGCGTTATTTTTGAAATCTTTAGTTATAGTTTGACCACAGAAAATTTCTATCAATTGTTCTTTTCTTTCGCGAGGTAAAATTTAAGGTACATTTGGACAAAATGGATTTATAATAAAATTTTCTTCTTCATAATCCTCGAGAAAATACATGTTGAAATTATTTATCAATAAAAAACAAGGATTTTTAATGTAGGATGCTAATTCTTCTTTTATTTTAAACTTATTTTCGTTTCGAAAACTTTCTAAAAATGGTAAAAAAAACTTATTAAATCCTGTTCTTTGATTATTAGCTCGAGTTTTTTTTATCATTGCATTTATTTTATCTCTAAAGGTAAACAAATTAACAGTGTGTCTTCGTAATCCAAGTACATGAAAAGATTCACAAAATAAATACTATTCGGCAATTCTTTTATCTTCTTCGTATGCAAACTAATAATTGAACAAAATTAATTTACTGATTACTGATGAGACCGTCTTTTCTGTAAAAAAGAAAGGCCCAATGACTCGGTCGTGCATTAGTCCACACCACACATTAACCTGGGGAATCCCTTTGTGCCTCACGGTATTATTCATGGGGGGTTGCAGATCCTCATATGCGCACATTATGGAGACACAGAAACAAAAGAGACAAAGATGCAATTAATAAGAAGACGATATTTAGAAAAGTACAGATATTTAGACTGCAAAATGAAATTATCTGAAATTAACCACAGGCGCAGACGGTATTTACAAAAGGTAAAGATATTGAAACCTGAAAAGGAAAATATATAAGTTATTCCATCAAGAAATGCCATACGTTTGTTTATATCTTCATTATTTTATGAGTTATTAAACATCAAAATGGGTCCGGGACTTTATAAACACCCTGTATTTCTCACTTATTTAATTCAGTTCTCACTTCGCGGCAAAGCAAAAATACATAAACACTCAAAATATTTTGATTAAAAATTGAAAGATTTAGAAAAACACAGAACACCAAGTACAGTTAAGACAGTTTAAAACAAATTTTTTTTACAATTAAAATTACAGTTTCTACGCAAAAATAAGCCATTCGGCCAGCAGGCAAGAAGGCAGATACTTCGGTTCACAAAAATGAATTTAATTTTGCTCCCACTCAGCAAAAAGACCCTGAAGGTGCAGAAACTGAATTCACTATTCTGCTAAGATTCACATGTAAACAAAAAGGGCTGCTATGGTAAAAATAAATAGGCTTAGACGCACTTAAACAACTTTTAAATTTTTGATTATTCTACAAATATTGCATGCAGATTAATTAAAGGCATGAAAACCCTAACCGGAAGATAAGAACAACATAATTCAATCATTTGTAATGCAAACAGCGCACAATCCGCCAAACACCGAGCTCACTGAGCCAAGTAACAGAGTGGGTATACATATATATATACTTCTGGTGCGGCCGATTGCAACAAAAAAGGAAGGTGCACAATTACGTGCTATTGCAATCCTACACTCACGTTTGTGAAAATTGCAACACCAAGAAGGAATCGTCATAATTGAATGCAATTTAATACACAGTTGAGTGGTAGTGGTACAAATAAATGACTAAATGTTCAAAGCAAACAAACAAGAACAAGAGATCAGAATCAGTATTTTGTGTGGCCACCACGCGCCGCAATAAGTGCTGCTACACGACGTGGCATGGAGTCAAACAAAGTTTGAATGTCTGACTGAGGAAGAGCATTCCATATCGTTTGTACGCGTACCCAAAGTTCGTCTGCAGACGCAACAGGACGAGGATCACGAGCAAGACGCCGACCAATGACATCCCACACATGTTCAATTGGCGACATATCCGGGGAACACGCAGGCCAAGGAAGAAGCTGTACCTGCTGCGCTGCAAAGAAGGATTTAACAATCCGAGCAGTATGAGGGCGGGCATTGTCCTGTTGAAATACAGCGCCTGGCAAGCTTTGAAGGAAGGGAACAGCTTCGGGCTGTAGAACTTCACGGATATACCGGTTGCTGTTCAGATTGCCCACAATTCGTAGCAATTGAGATCGTCTATGATATGCTATGGCGCCCCAGACCATAACTCCGGGTGTTCGTCCACTGTGGCGTTCGATAATGCACTCCGGAAGGTGGCGTTCACCGGCATAGCGTCTGACACGAATGCGGCCATCATGGTACCACAAATTAAAGCGGGATTCGTCAGAAAACACGACATGCTGCCAATCAGCACGCCAGTCTCTATGCTGATTGGCCCATTGTAGCCGCAGGCGGCGATGGTCGTGCGTTAGGGGGATCCTGTATAAAGGAGTCCGTGCGCGCAGTCCACACTGCAGCAGACGTCTACGAATTGATGAAGCACACAATGAAACACCTGTAGCTATTGACCACAGTGCTGCCAATTGTCTAGAGGAAGCTGTACGGTCCGTCCGCGCCATGCGGACCAGGTGTCTATCATCGCGAGCTGACGTCACATTTCGGGGTCCACTCCCGGATTTCCGAGTTGTCCGACACTCGTCCGTCCACTGCTTCCAAACGCGCATCACTGTGCTGCTGTTACGCTGCACACGAGAGGCTACTGCACGATACGACAATCCAGCTTCACGAAGGCCGATGATTCTCCCTCGTTCAAACTCTGTAAGTTGTTCAAATCTCGCTCTCTTTCGTCGACGAGGCATAAGTACAGATTGAGTTAACGTTTACCACTAGCAGATAACCACCGATAACCATACACGCCTCGCTACAGCCGTCTATTTATTCGGATCCATCAGCCGTTCAGAGGGCGCTGCTCAGCATACGCATGCGCTACGGATTTGCAATTCTAATCATTTGCATATCATGCGCTACTTTGCATTTCCTGAAAATTTCAGCTCACTCGCGTAAGTCCTTCATGGTGTTGCAATTTTCACAAACGTGAGTGTATATACAAAATGTCAACGCTCTGAGACTACTCGTTTTTGAGTTATGCGAGATTCATACGTACATACGTACAGAAGCCCGAAAAAAATTCTTCTGGATATATTTTAGATCAGTTTTATAATTCGTTCGGGGAAAAATAATCCTTTATTCCGTCCTTACGTATAGATGTCACTCAAAAAAATTGAATTCGTCATTTTATCATCCGTCAAACATCCATGAAAGAGATTCATACGGAAGAGGCAGTGTCTGTGTTTGGAGTGGCATCTCTTTGAGTAAACGCACAGATCTCCATGTCTTTCCAAGGGAAATCGAGAATGCTCAGTTTTATAGAGATGACATCCTTGATGTTTATGTGTGCCCATATCCTGGGCCAATAGGTGATGCTTTCATGTTACAGGACGACAACGCAAAACCACACAGGGCTCGCATCGTAGATGATTACCTTCAACAGGAACAATTATTCGCGTAGAGTGAGCTCGATCCCCGGACTTAAATCCCATCCAGCACGCTTGGACTGCTTTAGGGAGACGTCTAGCTGCTCTCAATCCGCCCCCTCAGACCCTTGTCGCTCTTGCAACTGCTTTGCAAGAGCAATGGCTCTTGCTTCCTATGTAACTGATAGATCGCAAAATTGAAAGCATCACACGTCGTTGTGTGTGCTGTATCGCTTCTAGACGCGATGATATTCCATATTGAAGGTACTTTTCCTATAGCAAACTGACACCTTCTATTTGTTCATTTTATACATGTGCTAATTTCTATACTACCATAATTGTCTGATGCTTTCTTTTTATGTTGTTTGATACCTTACTATGTGTTGTATATTGTGGGTAAGTTTCATAAAATTCTACACGTAACTTTTTCATTAATCGCGATTTTTCTTTAAATTATGATAACCAGTGTACTTATACTCACTTTCCTCTTCCTGTAAGACATTGTGGTTATCATAATGAGTGTCGCCTCTAGTATTATATAACATTATTATTTATCTTTATTATTGCAATTAAGGAATTTCTCTCACATTCATATAATTTGCTGAAGGATTTGGTATTTCTGAATTTTTATTATATGTAAGACTCACAGCATTATTCTCTTATTCTCTAATACTATATTCTTTTTCTTATGATATGATTTTTTTTATTTCATTATTTTCTCAAGTTAAATTAGAAAATTTCTGTTGTCAGAATTTTGATGGGAATATGTTCTTTCATTCTCCCAGAATTTTAAATGAAAACTTTAACTGAATTCATATCATAAAAGATTTGGTGTGTAATAGGAAATTTGAAGTATCCGGTACTATATTATGTGTACCATTAATTATTCTATGTGTAACAGCAAGTTTAATTAATTAAAAAAATGCTGCTTTATTTTATACTAGAACTTTCTTTTCTCATTACTTGAGGTTTTCCATTTACTTAACTTCCTATGAAGTTATGATTCTTAGATATATAAAAACAGAATAGAAAGGAGCATAATAAAATCTTACAAATAATATGTTCTCTTAATAATTTAGTCTGTTTACTCAAGAACGCATTTCGCACGTAAGTAAAATAAATTGAAGTATGATTTTTGAAATACTATGTAAAATAAATTGCAGTATACATCTTGAAATACTGTTGCAGCCGCGTTTGAGTTATTTGCTGGGTCGCTGAGTAGTGTAATTTAATAACCAAGAAATCTGACACCTATCCAAAACTCTAAATCGACGAATCGATTTTCCTGTCACTCAGTTTTTTTTCCTTTTGCTACCCTAACCCAACAGTGATATTTTTCTATATTTTGTAACAGTGAACTTAAAATGTCACATTCCTTATTCTGAATTTTTTCTCTTCGAAATTGTATTAAATTTTCTAAACGTCATAAATATTTTGAAACATTCTTCACTTATCTGATTATAAGACTTGTCCTTAAGTAACGCTGAATGTAAGCATTTGAGAATACAATGTCGGCCTCGCTAAAAATACTTTTGTTAAACGTATGCATGTTTTTGCACAACGTATGTCATAAATTATATTTTGCATTGTAAATTAGTAGTTCTGATTTTGCATATTCGAAATATCTTCAACATTAAAATTTTAATTTACTCTTTTTTTTCGGAATAAATTAAGCGTTCTTAAATGATTACTTAGGTTATAATAGAAGGAATCAAACGCTTAAAAAATAATTCCATAATCAATTTATTACCATCTAACATGGATGTTACGAAACAAAGCATGTTTAAATATATAACCTAAAAATAAGTAAATAAATGAAATTGGATAATTAAATCACGAAATAGAATCTTCCAGTGGAATTTAAAAGTATACCTAAATGGAAAGTATTATCCAACTGATTGGCTTCACAATAACAATAAAATTACTCTTAATTGAATTTCAGGGAATTTTTAAGTGATTATATGAAATAAGAAATTAAGATATTCTATATTAAATAGGAATCTGAATATGGATATGTGGATAAATGATGAATATGAATAAAATATGAATAAATGGATTTATAAGCTTCACTGAACCGAAGCAATATTCTTTCTGTAGTGACTGTTATTAAGCCGTCCCGCTGGTAATTTATTGTAGTAGTAAAATTACGAGCAAAAGGATTTTACCTTACATTTCTCGAAATGTCAAAAACTTTTACTAAGGTTTACTAAGTTTCTTAGGTTACAACCTGCAGCGACTACTTAATGTTATACTCTAGAATTGCTATATATGAATTGCAAATATTAACGAATTTGGTTCCATTTCAAGCAATAAAGTGAATAACTCAATAAAACGGACCACAACTACAAAATTAATTTCTTAACTTCCAAGACTGTACAGACAGCTAGATATACACTACACAAATTATCACTGCGAAATAAAAAGCCACTTTTGGTTTCTTCAAAAATATTTCTTTTAATTCATAAGGCTGTTAATCGTTTGTACAATAGGCTTAGTTCCGTGTTCTCTCATCATTTTCCATTAAAATTAATCAGTTTCATATCCTCAATTATTATACGATACTTCCAAGTCTAAGAAATTGTAAGATCATCGATAACCCTGATTTCGGTACATTAGTAAAGACATTGCAAATGTTTAAAGAATTAAAAACCTGAATATGCGTAAATTAATACTTGCATAGAAATATTCTAGTAATTGAACTAAGAAAAGTAACACATAATCAGCACATATTGTACAGACATTAGGTTGATTTCGAAGCAGGAGAGATGAAAAATGAACAATCCCCTCGCCAGGACTCGAACCACGGACCTCTCGAATACGCATCGAGCGTGCTGACCACTACACTAAGAAGGCATGCGAAGAATGCGGGTGAAATACTTTATATACTCCCCCTTTTAAAGGGCGACTGGGGATTACGGACCCCAGTCGCCAAATCTTGGTGATGGAGAATCATCACCCACCACCTCTTTTAGTTCGGGGCCAGTGTAGGGGCTTAGGTTAATTTCGAAGCAGGAGAGATGAAAAATTAGCAACGTCCTCTCCCGGACTCGAACCACGGACCTATGCGTCGAGCGTGTTGATCACTACACCACGAAGGCGTAGGAAATACCTTATAATGTAACTTAACACCCTAATGTTATCTAAGAGCTGGCTTGGTGTAAGGTTGCCAAATATGTACGATTTGTAAGAAAGTGCAAGCTATTCAAACATTGTAGAATATGCCTAAATTAAAGGAGTATGTATTATATTTCGCACTTCATTCTTTAACAGTTTAATGATTGTTCTTTTTAGGTACTTGCAACTGCAACCGTTTAGGATCGTACGGCGAGAGCTGTGATTCCATATCTGGCCAATGTGAATGCAAAACTGGTGTGGGTGGACTTCGCTGCGACAGATGTGAGCCTGGATATTGGGGTCTGCACAAGATAGTGGCGGATGGGAATGTCGGCTGTCTTCGTAAGTGATTTCTTTTCATTTACATCTTTATAAAATTTCATATAAATGTTACTGGGCATGCATAAGAATGCTACCGATACCGAAAATATTTCATTCCATATAACAGCTTAAAGTCTGAATATATTTGTAACTTCTGTTTCGTTTAATAAGAGAGAACATCACTTAGCGGTTTAATTAATGTCTATTTCAGAGTATCTCCTCGAAACTTGGCAAATAAGCGGCGGCATGCTGATTTTATGAGGTTGCAATAATGCTTTTACTTTCCGATTGCACAATCGACTTCCATATATCAACACAATAAACGATTACGATGACATATGTTCAAATTTTAAAAATGATATTTTTGTACTCCGCAGCTTTGAAGATTTTACACAGATTTCAAAAACGAAGGTGTACAGAAATGTTTAATATATATACACTATAAAACCTCTTGAAGCTGCTACCTGTAGTAGGCAAATCATTTTCTCATAAATTAAAAAATTACTCTTTATTGTACAATAAGTATGGACAATAATAACTTCTTAAATTATTGTAAATACACCAAATATGGACTTAATATGCAAGATATAAGTGAGTCCAAAAACAGAACACCTAATTTACCCCGTAATTTACTGTGCAAAGTTTACCTTTAAGAATGCATCAGAAATACACTTAATCTTTTATGAACTTCTTTAGTCAATTTGAATTCGAACGTACACAAAATATCATCTAACTTTGAATTTTTAGTAGTTTTGAAATATATATAGAGAGAGCGACATCGATATATACATCGATGTATATATAGATAGAAACTGGCTTCTAAAGTACTGTTGACAAGCAAATAAAACTATACGAATTATAACTATATTTTCGATTAAACACTTGTGGGGCTCCTCACTCTTTTTGTCTAGTAAACGTCGAGGAATCTAGTGAACCGTTTAGTGACTTATTGCTGTGTTGAAATAACTAAAAGTGTAGACTCAAGAAGCGCTAAACTAACCTTTATTTCACTCAAATAAGAATAACAAGTGACCCCTTTCTCGGGCTTACAACAAAGCCTCCACTCGGGCTCGAAGTCAAAATAAGAAATAAGAACTAAACTATAACTAGATAAAAGAGACTTAGCCGAAGCTAAATACGAGTAACTAACGTAGTCGGCCCTTAATTTAAACTAGCCGGCGAATATCAAAAGGCACGTAATAATACGGCCGAGCGTAATAACTTTAAGAAAGATTTAGCCCGAAGGCAAACACGCGCTACTAAGGATTCCTAACTCTCTCTTACGAAGTAAGTTGAAGCTTCCTTAAAGCTTTCCTGTACTTTTCCTAAGTTGTATTCAAAGCGATTCTAAAGATTCATTCCGGTAAGGAGCTATAAGTATAAACAAGAATTAAAATGGACCTTACAAACTATTTCGTAACTTTCAAGTATTCGAAGGTGTCATATTCCGAGTTTCTACACGATCGATTTTCGAAATGATTATACAAAATGATGAACGAATACCTGCATCCAGAAGGTTGTTTAAATTTAATTTATTAATTATTATTAGTAACTTAGCTATATACTTTCACCCAGAATTTCCGCTTAGTTTCAAGAACATGTACACTCTTTATATCAAAGCGAGAACATGTATATTCTTCATATCAAAACGGAAGAGCCTAATAAGGCTAAACTGCAGGTTGAGTAAAAAACGCAAATCATCTCCAGCACTTTGTTTATATGTAACATGCATAAGTAAATAATAATAATAAATCTTTAAATTAAATAATATACATAAATAATTTGATGATTTTAATTTCCTTATAAGAAGATACGGAAGCGTTTCAAATGAAAAAAATTTTGAATACCATATTTCAAACTGAAATATCCATTTTTAAAGTTCCTTAATACATATGGACGATATTTTCGCGTGACATCTGTATGTACGTATAGAATAAAGGCCCGTTTTTCAAAAATTGATTGTAAAATGAATTTAAAATTGATTCAGAAGAGATTTTTCTATGACATCTATACGTCTATACAATGTATCCCGCTTAACTCACAAATTATAATTCGTATAATATTAAAGTTTTGCATATGGAAGTGCTATAAAATCATTTTCTCAACTGCAGATCATAGTCATATACTTTAGAATACAGAAGTTTCGACGAAATTTATCATGTTTTGACAAAGCTAAATTTAAAGAAACAAATTTATTTTCGACCAATAACGAAACTTAACTTTTAACGCAGTCTTCCTGTTCCTATACTTATATTTATAAAATTTTTATACTCATTATGAAAAAGTAAAATTAGAAGAAGTTTGACTTCTTTGCGACAATATTTCAGCAATTTTTGATTTTATTTCAACCTGCTTTCAGAGATCTTTTAATTAAGTTATAATAATTCGAGGAAATAAAATTTAAATCAAGTGCAGCAAAAAGTATTTATAATTTAATAAGCACAGGGAACCCATGTGGTGTCATTATCTCATTTTTTCGAAGTGTAGCTTACGAATCTAGTTAAACACTAAAAAATCGATTTCGATAAAGCAATGAGTTTATTTTTCATCAATTAGAATATTTAAATGATATCAGTACCGTTCATTGTACTGATATTCGTAATGATCATATTTAATGGTGTCATAGTAAGAACATTATGCAAAAATTAAACAGTAAAATTTAGAAACTGAAAAACGATTTCGCAAATTAAATTGTTATTTTTCTAATAAATGTAGAACCTGAGAAACAACAAAGTAAATAAATAATTTATCTAAGAGTAAAGTAAATAAATAAAAATTCTTTGAAGGTAATTTTTTGCAAAATTGTAAATAGCACATTTTGCGAAAATAAACATAATTTATGTAGGGTCGCTTCGAAACAGATTACTATGAATGCATGTTTTTAGTCCAAAGGGGCTTTGTCACTATTGGACTATTGTTGCGAAAGGACTATTGAAGGGACACGAGGGACTATTGTTTTCATTTTGCGATTTATTATTTGCATTTTGCTTTGACTTATTTCATAAGTTTGTTCTTATAATCATCCAAATGTATACTCTTAGACAAAAAACACGGCGCACCGAGAATATATAAAGCAAATTGGACACGAATTCATATGCATACAGGTTTCGACGGAAAATTCAAAATTTTACATTTTGGCTGCCAATGAATGAACGGTTGTCGTTACAGCGCATCTAATCTGCGCAACTGGCAGGATAATTAAGAGGAGAAATTACGATTCCAGGTCATAAATTCTTCACGAATTTCATTCCGTGTCCTCTGGTAGACACTAACTATGCCTCGCATTCAGGTGCGGGAACGATATGCGCAGATGTCAGAATTTGAGAGAGGTCATGTAGTTGGGCTCAGAAGCCGGTTGCCCTTATCGGCGAATAGCTCGAAATTTGAACAGGAGCGATGCCACTATTAGACGATGTTGGCAGGAATGGGTGAACCATGGCCGCACACAGCGTCAAGGAGGAAGCCGTAGGCCTAGAGAAAAGACAAGAACGTGAAGACCGAACAATCGTCAGAGCGGAACTCACAGCCCCAGATGCATCATTATGATCGATTGTACGTGCAACTAGTGCTTCAGTGACAGAAAGGCCCATTCACAGATGGCTCACAAAAAGAGGCTGAGTTCACGACGCCCCTTGCGCCGACTACCATTGACCTCTGTACAATGTCAAGCCTGTTTGCAGTGGTATCGGGCTCATTCGCACTGGAATGTCACTGACTGGAGTAGAATAGTCTTCAGTGATGAGTCCCGCTTTTAACTGAGTCCCGATGACAAGCGAAGGCGAGTGTAGAGACGCCCCGGACAGCGGTGTGGTACCAACCTGACTGTCTTCCGGCAGACAGGTCTACAATCAGGAGTAATGGTCTGGGGTGCCATTTTATTTCATAGTAGGACCCCTTTGGTTGTCATCCATCGCAACCTTACAGCACA
>KK122114.1:3134-19213 GCA_000611955.2 Stegodyphus mimosarum | reverse complement strand
GTTACGGTGACAGATGGAAAAACTTGCAAAGGCTATTTCAACAGTTCTGGAAGAGATGGAGTATGAATATTTGTCGAGGTTACAACAAAGACCCAAGTGGTGTAAGATACAGCGAGATTTGAAGATTGGTGATATGGTTCTCATTAAGAACGAGAATTTACCTCCGCTACGCTGGAAGCTAGGCAGAATTGTTAAAGTGTATCCTGGTCTGGATGACAGAATTCGAGTGGTGGACTTACGCACATCCAGTGGTAAGATAAAGCGACCAATAGCGAAGCTATGCCCTTTGCCATTCAATTCCAGAGAATAGAGACTTTAATTATTTTTTCTTTCCCAGAGGTTAGAGACTTTAATTTTTTTTCTTCTTGTTGATAATTTTCAATTTAATGTTTGAACCCCCTTGGGAGTTCAAGGCTGGGGGTATGTTTGATATTACGTAAGTGTATTTTT
Organism: Stegodyphus mimosarum; assembly: GCA_000611955.2. Taxonomy (NCBI): domain Eukaryota; kingdom Metazoa; phylum Arthropoda; class Arachnida; order Araneae; family Eresidae; genus Stegodyphus; species Stegodyphus mimosarum. The sequence continues at coordinate 18,763 of KK122114.1, read as the reverse complement.
TTCTCGTGCTGAAAAGCGGCACATGACTTGTTTCGGGTTTCTAAGTTGCCTTGGAAACCGCAAACGATTTTTATTTTAAGATTTTGTATTCTACTGTGTGAGAGAATAAGAGTTAAAAATGATTGTGTGAATACTTTCAAAAGGAAAGTAAATAAAGAGTTTTTTTTATTATTACAGTCCACTATTAATCAGGGACGGTTCGTACTGAATTCCACAATTAGGAAATTTGCTAATGCCCATGCAAAAGTTCTTTAAATTGATAACATATTATTATCAAGATTAAACCTCTGGTTTAGCATATATAAATTGTTCGTAAAGTGGTCATGCATGTTCAGAAAAACAAACATGAAGCCATTAAAATGCTCGGAAGTATTCCATAAAATCAGCTACATACTAGCCAGCTTCTTTTCTGTATAAATTATAGTTTTCTTAATTTTTTTGAACAAATGGTTTACTCGTCACCACTCGTTTAAATTTCAGAAATCACTAAATTTTCTAATTAGATTGAAGCAGCAACTTCCTACTAATACCAGTATCGCTTTTGCTAGTCTCGTGTCAGCCGAAATAGAATCAGATCGTAGTAGTCATATCATCTTATGAATTATACCAAATGCTCGTTGTCAAAAGAAGCATAATGCACAGAATGTCGAGCGAAAATTAGGTTTATATGAATAATGAATGAAATGAAATAACAAATAAATATAAGCTTCTTGTGTCCCTTCCCCCCCAAAAAAGTCGCGGTAGATATTAAAAAAATGGTGTATTTGTACCATCAAAGGTAGAAAAAAGCAAGGCCCGAACCCACAACACAAGTCGCGCTGAATTTTTCTCCTCGAGCATGTTACCTCCGCGCTAAGGTATCTTGCGAGTAAGCATGGTTTTCACAGTTCCCTTCAGGAAACTGAAGAAGCAACTAGGCTACTCTGAAACTAGCAGTAATATTTTCTGTTAATATTTTTTTAAAAATACCAACTCCATTACAACACCACTCCTGGTGACATTTCAATCCAAAATCTTTAAACTCAAGAAGCCAATGTTTTTTCCACTTAGCAACAAGAGCAACCTTAATGTGATGTAAATATATTTTAAGAAAAATTCAAAATCTGAAATTTCGAAATCATCACTATTTTTTCGCAATAGTCTATTTCATTAGATTATTCTGTAAAAATTATCAACTATATATATAATTTATGGTTAAATATTAAGGAATATTATTTCTAATAAACTTGAGAATTTGCCTTTAAATAACTTATAAAGCTATTTATTCTATTAGCGTACGCAGTTTTTATTTTTATCTGAAATTTTTATTAAGATTAGTCCATTTCAGTTTTTTTTTCATCAAGAAGAATTTTCGAAAGTACAGTCATTTAAAAATCGTGGTATAAACTGGAAGTTTGAAACGAGATGCCTGAAACTCACGCTTCGAAAAGTCAATTCACGCGTTCTCCGATCATCCGGAAAATGCCGCCTCTGAGCTCGCTTCTGGTTGGTCAACGCTTTACGCCCGAACGCGTGACCGCGTTGGTGTGAATTGGGCTTAAGTCTGGCACTTACGCATTTTTGCGTATGCCGTTTGGCCTGTCAGGCGCGCCAGCAACATTTCAACGTTCTATGGACATTGTTTCCAAGACCTGTCCTTGGGAAAAGCACATTTATTTATTTGGATGACATTATTGTTACTAGTGATAATTTAGAACAACATATTAAAGACTTAAAAGAAGTATTTTCATTGTTAAATGAGGCTGGTCTAAAAGTTAATGCTGAAAAGTGCAAATTTGCGGTGAACGAATTACGTTATTTGGGGTATAAAATTTCCCAGAAAGGCATCGAAACCGACAAATCAAAAATAATTGCAAATCAGAATTATCCCCCGCCTAATACGGCGAAGAAACTAGCTTCTTTTCTAGGGCTCTGCTCATACTATAGGTCCTTTATAAAGGATTTTGCCACCATTGCCGAACCGCTATTAACCTTAAAAAGAAAGAAGGCAAGATTTTCGCAGACAGCCGAAGCTAACACCACTTTTGAAAAATTAAACAAGCGTTAACACAAGCCCTTGTTTTGAAATTTCCCAAAAATGATAAAAATTTAGAAATCGCTGCCGATGCCTCGGATTATGCCGTAGGGGCAGTTCTTTCTCAAAATGGGCAGCCCATGGCATTCTTGAGCCGTAAATTAAGTGATACCCAAAGAAATTATTCAGCGACGGAAAGGGAAACACTTGCAGTTCTGTTAGCAGCACAGAAGTTCAGGGTCTACTTTGGAAGTTCTTCAGTAACGGTCTACTTTGATCATGCGGTGGTCGCTAAATTATATTCAGGAAAAAATCTATCGCCGAAATTAATAAGATAGGCTCTTAAATTTCAAGAATATAATTTGATAATTAAACACACGCCTGGAAAGAAAAATGTTGTAGCAGATGCCCTGTTAAGAATCAAGATAGATGAAGAAGGGAATAGTGTTAAAAAGGCAATGCTCACATCCCAGATGATACATTCTTGTGAGACCGTAATAACGGAACTGGGCAAGGATCCGGAATTTAAAAATATATATGATTATTTAAGAGATCCTGAAAACTTTAGCCCCAAGATATTGTGGCGATAAGAAATATGGCGGCCCATTACGAACTGATAGATGGTCTATTATTTTATATGAAAATTACGAATAATAACAATGAAATACGACCTGCTATCCCAATTAGTCTTAAATTAAATATATTACAGGAATTGCGTGATTCGCCCCTGGCAGTTCATGGTGGTATTCGGAAAACCATCCAACACGTACGCGAAGCAGTTTATTTTCCTGAAAAGCAAAAATTAACAAGGGTGTATGTCCTGTCTTGCGCAACATGCCAGGTAGTTAATTATGTTAATTTCGGCCGGGTTTCTAAATAGCATTAAATCAGTATTTTCAAATGAAATAATTGGCGTCGATTTATTGGGCCCTTTGCCGAAAAGTCAGTTAAATAAAAGTCGGTATCTCCTTATTATGGTTGACCATTTTAGTAAATAGACCGTAATTGTTCCCCTAAAACGAGCCTCTGCAAAATAAGTTACTGATTCTATTTTAAATAAATATATTTTAAAATACGGGCGCTCCTAAAGGTTATATCGGATAATGGTCCTCAGTTTAAAAGCAATATTTTGAAGACATGTATCAAAAACTGGGCATACGTCATTTAAAAATTGTCCCGTATCGGCCGCCATCACATATAGCGGAACAAGTCAAGAGAAACATAGTTAAAATTATTCGTAGTTATGTTAAAAATTTTCATAAAACCTAGGATAATTATGTCAATGAATTAGTTTTTGCCCTTAGGACCGCCAAACACGACACGACAGCAAAACTCCTGAGGTATTTTTAGGCGGGAAGATTATAACCCCACTGGACAAATTGTTTTATGTTCAAAAAAAGAGCCCCTGAATTCCAAATGGCGGATATACATAAGTTAATTAAGGTAGGAAAAGAAAACACGGAAGTATCACAGAGGAAACAGAAAATGTAGTATGACATGAAAAGACGGGGAGTAAAGTATAATGTGGGGGATGAAGTACTTAAGCGGAAGTATTCACTTTCGTCAGCGGCGGAAGACAAAGTGGCAAAATTTTGCCCACGGTTTGAAGGGCCGTTTTCTGTTGAGAAAATAACCCGGGCAGTGGTGGTTTTAAGAGCCAAGAATGACGAAAACATTACGCAGATATCGATCAAATCAAATCGTATTACAACCGAGATAACATGAGAATATTTCAAGATCTTTTGCAGGATCCGGTATGGCAGGCACCATCTCAACACATGGCACAACAACAACGACCGCCAGAGTCAGCCACAAGTAAAGATACAAACAAGAAAAGGAAAGTCCCCCTCCCCGATGGAACACCGGAGATAACAAGAAAACGAAGATATTTCCCCGACCAGAAAAGAGATGTCACGACCGGCTTCAACAGGAAGAACACGGAAATTCTAACAGTACTAAGAAGGCGAGAAGAAATGGCCGCACCTATAAGAAAAGAAATAGTGAACCTTCAGAAAGGAGTTTACGCAGCAGGTATCCAAGAATTGAACCGGGAAAACCAGCTGCAGACTCAAGGCAACAAAAGTTCGAACAGCAAACCGACGAGAAATGTCCCGACGCCCCCAAGGACAGCATCTATTAAGCGATCCAGAAATCAACCTAAGGAGAGGAAGAAGTTTTTCAAGAAGCATCAAGCACGCCCAAAAAGGAAACGGACTGAGGTGGAAACTGAAGGTCGGACCCGGACAAGGCGCCGGATCAATCAAACCATGGTCTTTGCTATCTTCCAGGAGTGGGCGGCTAAACGGATGTCTGAATATCAAAAAGATAAGTGAAACTTTATGTTACTTTAAAACTTTAAGTTAATTTTTGTTCTTACCGCAAGTGGCAGAATTTAAGTTTTACCTCATGTGAGGTCTACATTTAGCGCCAAAAAGACAAGAAATGAGTTTTACCTATTTGTTACTATGTTTTTCAACTACTCGCGAGTAATCTAATATTATTGTATACTAGTAAAGTGTAAATGCTTCAGTATTGTAAAAGATTTTGTAACTGTATAAGAAAAGTACCTTAAGAACATTCTAAAAATATTGTGTAAAGTTTTATTTAAAAGATTCTGTTAAGAAAAGACATTTTAGTCTGAACGACTTGTGAAATGTAATTGCTAAACGTAAAAGAAACTGCACTTGCTTTCAATAGGAGAAAGTTAACTGTATGTTTTCAAATGTGTTCTTATATACATGTGAACTGTTCAGTTAAAATTTAAGAAGTACAGTGATGTGTAGTGAAAGCATTACATGAATGTAAAAGTTTAAAACCGCTGAGTTAAAAGAATGTGACTGCATAAATGCAACTTAAAGCATGGTGAATATGTGCTAAATTTGGAATGAATGAATGTAGTTAGGCTCTCTGACGCTACACTCCAGAGATACCCAATTATTTTAGAATTGTATCCCAGGGTTCAGAGACGAATGTAAGGTGTGTTCTGAAGTCTTGTTATGTTGCATTTTAACACTTTAGTGTTTTGATTGTAGGCGGTAGTATTGAACACTTGTACATAGACACACCCGTGTTTGGTATTTCTCTCCTTACAACACAGGTCAGAGAGCACGGGGAGATAATTAAATAATGGTATGAATGAAATATGAATGGAATTTTAAAAGATAAAAAAATATGCGTGTTCAAGTTACTTGCCATTTAAATTACTTGACAAATTGATTAAACTGAACCGATAAGAGACAAGAAATTCCTCTTTTTAGGTAATGTAACAGATGAAGAATAATTGTCACTGGAGAAAATATTGTAAAACTTCTTTTACATAATTTCTAGTTTAGATAGTTTTAGTGAGGAGGTTTTGTGAAAAATTGGTCTCACGTTAGACTTAGAATTTAGCAAAAGTTTTCAATAAAGTTGTTTAGACCTTAGTTTCAAACTTATTAACTCTGGCGGGAAATATGTAAATATCTGAAGTTTAACTAACGTTTATTTTATTTTAAAACTTTACTATCATCTCTTATTTTCCACTTCAGGCCAGAATTAACTCGTGATTATGTTTATGCAAATTGTACTTGCTAACGCTTAAGTATTTAAGCTGTGGCCTTTTTGCCAAGAGTAGAAGAAAGGAGAGAGAGCCCTCTTGCTACGAGTCTTCCCGCGAGCTTGCCATCTGTTACTGTCCGCCTTTAAGGCCAGAGGTTTAACCCTCTTGAAAGTTAAAGATGTATTGTAGTTTTCTGCAATTTGCTTACTACAGACGTAGTAATTTAAAAGGCCGATCTTAGTGCTAGTCTTCTGTGTAAAATGTTAAAAGTTAGCTCTTATTTAAAGTTTAGTTAGTTAGTAGTCTTATATTCTTTTACGTTCAGACCACAAGTGGTTGGTCTTTGTATCCCGAAGTTCGGGAACGTGTGTAAAATCGATAAGCGAAATAAAGGGGAATTCGAACCCTTCTTTTCTTTGTTGTATCTTCTACTCGCACGCACGAACATAGCTTTTAGTAAGCTCCCTGTTCCTACTCAGGACTCGAGCCATGTTTGCAAAATCAACTAAAAGAAACAGTAGTCCTGATAACACATGTGCAGGAAAAATAGAATGTTTCGAATGTTGCAGATATAAGGTCTTTTAAAAGAAAATCCTCCAAGTCAAAGGACAGGTGCAAAATCATCAAAATGCTCAGTGTCAACCGTAAACGAAGTGATTAATGCTGATTTGAATTTTAAAAAGGCGAAGAACATAACGTGCATAGTCTTTCTCCACGACACGTCACCGAATGCTGAATGCTCTGCAGAATTCTTTATGAGAAACATTTATCCGGACAAAAATAGAAAAATGCTGTAGCTATAGATGAATCAAGGATGTATTTAAATGACTGCAATAAAAAGACATCCATTTATTATCATCGAAGAAGAGAAAAAAGTTAAAACACTGTTCAAAGAATCTAAAAGTTTTTCAAAAGGATTTAGGATTGATGTTGGTTTTTCCTATTACGGCAAATTAAAAATAAAGAGAGTGGAGAAAGATGTTAAGATCAACTCTACAAATTATCAAGAAGCTATTTTCTACCCAATTTTTAAATATGAAATATCTTCTCTTGATCAACACTGCGATCAATCAGCAGAACTACATCAAGACAAATCAAGCAGGCACACATCAAAATCCACTGTTAATTTCCTGTTAAAAATGGAACGAGAAACTGGTATCAAGGCTGATACCTGGCTGAAACCCTTCACTCATATCCCTACTAAATCTCTGGATGTAACACCCATGGAAGTTTGCGCTTTTGGACTTTTAAAAAGCGGAGTGTCCAAACGTCGACTTACATCCCTCCTTTAACTCTGGAAGGCAGCTCGAGAGGAATGCGATAAAATACCTCTTCTGATACTACATTCAAAAGACTTTATTGTCTTGGAAATTACGGTATAGAAAGATAGTGAAGAACACGGGTTGTCAAATTTTTAAAATCATTTAAACAGAAAAACTTCAGGGTTTCTGTAAATCCAATGAAAATCGTCAAAAAAATGTCAAACAGCCTCTGTATTTTCAGAGTAATTAAATTACGGACTTTTAGGAGAGGGGGAAACCGGGAGCACTATGATTGCCGTTATTTTATTTATTTATTTATTGCTATTTTTTGTTCTATTCTGTTTGATCATCGGTGCTAGCAATTTTTCCGTTTCCGCAATTAAAAAACTCATTTTTTTATACACGTAGGCTCAGTTAATCTCTGCTCCGTTAACTAGCTTCTGTTTTATCCAGAATTGAGTGCTTTTAATTTTTCATTAATGAACTTTCGTATAACTCGAGTGTTACGTTACAATATATCAAGGCACCAGTTGTTAGGTGCTAAATGTTAAATACTAACTGTTACAATAATTTGCCTACAATAATATCAAAACCAAAATTCATATTGCGTTGTGTATAACTAACCCGAACAACCCCTAAGACCAAGCAGGAGCACTGGTGTTAAAAACATTCACACAAGTCATCATAAGAAAAAACTCTGAATCAAATATATATATATAACCAAGGATATTTATTGCAGCATTAAAGGAAGACAATCTTTCAACTTAAATTTTTAGATCTGTGGAGTGTTCAAGTGACTACTTAAAATAATGCATTTAGAATTATAATATATATATTGTTAATTTCAAATATGCACCGAGATGAATTAATCAAAATTTACACCGTAAAAATTAATATTAAAATTTCATATGCAGTTATCAAAACTCTGCTGGCCAGCATACAAATACACAGGAATTTAATGAATCACCGAGCATGGTGTCTTTACCAATATTGATAGAGATTACTTAGTTCAAGAAATTTCTTAATTTACTCAGGTAAAAATTACATACATAAATTTAGCAAATCCCTTAGGCAGTTAGAAAAATATTACATATTCAAGTAGACCCGTTGGAGAAAAATGATTACATTTAACCCTACATTCAATTACTCAATTAAAGGTAAAGTAGAATTTAAATTTTTAATCGTTCCTTAATTTGCAAAAGTTAAAGTTAATCCTCAACCAAAAATAGTAACAACTTAAAGTAAAAAGGTAAAATTTAGATAAGTTTACAAATTTAATATCCTGTCTTAATCCATTATATATAAATTTTAATTACATTCCAAGTTAAAGTTAAAAGGTCTTAAATAGAGTAAATGCACTGCAATTGCTTAATTAAACACCCTGGATTTAAGATCCAACAAAAACTCTTGACAAATAAGTTAAATAGAATTTAATTAGAAATTAAATATACATATTATTACTCCTTACTTTAATAAATCATAGCTAGAAATTTTCCTTCAATTAATCAAATCTCTTCCAATATTTGTGTGAATTTACTCATCCTTATTATTTAGAATACATGTTCACTGAATTAAAGTTGAATGCCGTACTAAAATTTCTGGTGAAAGGAGGAACAGAACAAAGTTGAACTCACTCGAAGAAAAAAAAACTTTTGAGGCTTAATTAAGCGTTACCCATTGTAACAAAAGGTGTCGGTTATCATTGAAATTTTAAATCTTAATTTACTTTTACAAAACGCTACAACTATGGACAAAAACGAATGCACTTATCTGCTGAAATTCTTTCCCAGACAACCAGTAGGCTGATGTAGTAGTACAAGGCACTCCACCGAACGTAAATCTTGCCAGCTATCGATGTTAATCCGGCCCATCCTAGTAGGATGATGATAGGCGCATGGATGTTTTCGAAGTGAGAGATCCGGAAGAAGCCGAATTCAGCGGGTTTCAAGGAACGTCAAGCTCTGGTGGAAAATGCATTGAGATTCGAAGAAAAACAATCTAGACTCCCCGACTGGATAAAGGATGGCAAGGTGCAGAGGAGTAGTAACATATCAAATCTCCTTAGAAGTACATCTCCTTCTTATTCTTCATCTCTTCCTCAATGGGAGCAAGCAACAAGCCGAAGGCGGCTTTTTCCGGACAAAGCCTTGGACATCTATCCTCTACCGGTCTCCCTGGGTCAACATGGCGGCTCTTCCAAAGGAAGGAAATCGCGAGTCCTTCTTACAGCTGCAATCCGAGGCAAAAAGGCTGAACATGGCCTTGCATGACGATTTCAATCCTCCCGAATCCAGAATTTCCGGAAATCACCAAATTTGGTGAATTAGTATGCAAATCTCGCCAAACACAAAACAGTGCTGCGAAAACTTAGTTTTTCCTTCTTCACACCAAAAAAAATTCCACCCTCGCCACCCCCTTCGCCAACAAGGAGGGGTGAGGGAAAAGAATGCGACAACCCTATCACTCAACCGGACGCAGTACATGACCTTGACGAAAAAGTGCTCCGAAACGACGCTTATAGCAGAGTAAATTTTTAAACACGAAATTCAACAATTTTAGCAATTAAATGGGCATAATTCTCCAACGGGGCAACGTACAGTCATGAAAGTAGGTTCATAAGAAGGGTAAATTTTTTCTCTTTAAGAGGTATAAATTTCAACCATGTGAATAAAAAGGAAGTATTTTTAAATTTCAAATATTACGCAGAAACAACCGATTTCCCATTGTCTCCTTCTCCCGAAGGCTTATTACCAACGAACGTGTAACGTAAGAATGAGAACTCTGTTTAACTCGCATAAGAATAATTGATTCAATAACATAAGCAATACAATTCGTGAAGAAAAATTTAGAATAAGCATAAATTAATGCATATAATTTACTCACTCAATAATTAATTAACAAATAACTGCAATTAACTACACATTAATCCATAATTCTAAACTAACCAAAAACCACTACATAACAGAGTTTAATTGTGATTGCTTTTAATTTTTCATTAATGAACTTTCGTATAACTCGAGTTTAATTGTGATTTAAATTAACTTCTTATAACCAGGCAGGACTGTAATTGAAATTTGAGTGAATAATTTTCCATTGGATAAATAATTTCTTACAGCTCTGTCAGTACTTCTTTTGTTTTTAACTTTGTGACGTCAAAACGATCTCATTCTTTCTGGAATTTTTGTGAAGAATCGTGTTTGAACAGCTATTTGATACCATCAGTAGATACCAGAAACACGGGTTTCTTCAATAACGTACCAGTGTCATCAAACGTTATTGTTTGACAGTGTTCCTGTCTTTCAGAATAGTTTCTTCACCATTTTATATTTCACCACGCCTTATTGATTTATCTCAGAAATTTGGAAATATCGCAACTTCAGGATTGCTATCGCTCTCAATTAATAAGTGCGAATAGGATGCTTGCGTAAAATGCTCTTAATCTTGCATTTGGGTTCAAAGCATCGTAATATTTTTTCATACTTTTGCACAAACACTCTTAAAATTGCATGTAATTATTAAGTAGCAAAATCATTTTTATGGATATTTGCTACGTGTGCCTGAAGGACTGTTCATGTTAAAACGTAGTGTTAGTCTTGCACCTAAGTGTTAAGAATAATGTTGCTTAGGCTTTAATCGCTGTTTGCACCCCAAACATTGCTAATTTTGCCCTTAAGTACTACGTATCTCTATCATTTTTAAAAACAGGGCTACTTGTGCCAAAAAACAAAGGCTAATAATACTTATTTTTTGGTACTTGTGCTTTTTTTCCAAAGAATGCTATTTATGCCATTGTTAATCTTGCATTTACGTACTAAATATCATAATCATTTTGAAAAACCGTGCTACTTGCATGATTTTTTGCAAATGAAGCTTGCACATCGTTATTAAGTACTATAATCATTTCTACATATATCTGCTACTTAACGGCTGATTGCGCCAATGCACTGTTAAATATGCAATTAAAGTTTCATTTAGTTTATTTGATTATGGCAAATTGCACTAGGACCTAAGGGCAGGGATGCCTTCGTGGAATATTTTTTAAAAGAAACTGGCTCGCATACATGTTACACATGGGCTATGCAGCCAGGCCGTTCGCCTAGATTCGAACCAGTTGGAACTATCAGTATTCAGCGATTTTACTGCTCGGCCACTGGTGAGCCTAGCATGCATTTAAGTTGGATGACCATTTCAAAAGAGAAATCTCCTTAGGACTTAAGCACTAGTTGTAAGGAAAACACTGTAAATCTTTCATTTGTGCGAAATTAAGTATCTTAACCCTTTTTCATAAATGTTGCTATTTGGACCATGAGGGCTATTTGTGCTAAACACTGTTAATCTAGCAATTGAATAAAAGTACCATAATAATGTTTTTATAAATCTCGTTACTTACCTTTTTTACTCGTTACTGAGGTTTATTTGCGCTAAAAACACTTAATCTTGCATTTGGCAAAATTAAGTATAGTAACCATTTTTTTTATAAATCTTGCTATTCGTACACTGAGAGTTATTCGTGCTCAAAACGCTGTTAATCTTGCATTTAAGTAAAATAATGTAACATAATCGCATTTTATAAATCCTGCTACTTGCACTTTAAGGGCTATTTGTATTCAAAACACTGTTAATCTTGCATTTGAGTGAAATCATAATAATTTTTTATAAACCTGCTATTTGTATTTTGAGTGTTATTTGTGTTCAAATGAATACAATTAAATATTATAAAATATTTTACAACTCCTGCTAATTGTACGTTGAGGGCTATTTGTGGTGGAAACGTTGTTATGATGCATTAGAGTAATATTAAGCATTGTTACGGATTTCATATTTATTTGGGTATTTATCTGGAATTGTAATTAAAATTGCTTTATTTTCCCGTGTAACGCATACGATTTTTGAAGAGAAAGCTACGTCATAAAAGTAAAAGTAAAAGAGCGCGTACATTTAATATTTAGTAAATAAATATCTCGTAATTGCTGTTGCTATCCACAAAAATTGAGGTTTTACCAGAATGTTCTAGTAAATAATTAAAAAGCTTATAAAAGCCGACACCTCAGTTCAGTTGTAGTTGTAGCTGTTTTAAGCGAACTGTTTGTTTACTTAATGCTGTGATTGATTGTAGCGAATTCGCTGTGAGATTGGATTAACTTTATCTGTTTTGAATTGAATTCTGTGTAACGTTTGAGATATTGTGATGTTGTACGAACATCTCTGAGAAAATATTTCAGTGTTTTTTTTATTTCTTGTGAAAAGAATAAATTTTGTCTTTTTAAGGACTGGTGCATTCAATACATTACGAACCCGTACGCACGCACGCACGCAACAGTATCAATTAACTTTTCCCCCCTTTAAACCTTGCTATTTGTGCCTGGAGGGCTATTAGAGCTAAAAACACTGTTAATCATGTACATGAGTAAAATTCACTACCATAATCATTTTGTAAGTATAGTTTGATTCTACCTTTAGACTACTTATGCCCCGAGCTTTGTTAATCTTGCGTTCAAGTAGAATAAACCACTTTCACAAATTTTGCTATTTATGCCCAAAAGCATTCTTGACGTACTTTTGAGCATAAAGTATCATAATAATTTTTTAAAAAGTACCATTTGGGCCAAAAATTGCTGTTAATCAGTCTTGCATTTAAGCATTAGGTAGCATAATCATTTAAAAAAAAAAGACTTCTATTTATGGCAGAAACATTGTTAGTCTTGCACTTAAGCAGCAGTAATTTTTATAAAAAGTGGTGTTTTCAATAGGGTTAATTGTTCCGAAAACACTATTAACCATGCATTTAAATATTAAACCTCGTAATCATTTTGCACCCCAAACACTCCCAATCTCGTCTTTAAGTATTGTAATCCTTTTTAGAAGCAATGCTATTTCTACTTTAGAGACTATTTATGTCAAAAAACCGTTAATTTTGCATTTAATTGATAAGTAGCAGAATTACTTTTATTGTAATGCTGTTTGTGGCAAAAACAATAAATCCATTAAATTAATATCGCAGTTATTTAAAAAAGTAGCTGTTTGAACCAAACACAGTGCTACTCTTGTAGTACCATAATCACTTTCATAAATATTTTCGATTTGTGTCAAAAAGGCTTCATAATTTTGCTTTTAAGTAAAAAAAGCCATTTTTGTAAATGCATTTCTTTGGGCCAAAAATACTATTAATCTTTTATTTTTACTTCCTTGTACGAAGTAAAGGAACTACCGTAAACGCGAAAAATTTTCGGTATCATATTTCAATGAAATTATTCATTTTGACTGCTCTCGAATCCATGTAAAAGATGTTTCTGCGTGATATCTGTACGTACGGACAGAATAAAGTCTGTTTTATTTAAAACGGATTGTAAAATGGATTTGAAATGTATTCGAGAGAAATTTTTTACGTGACGTCTGTGTGTAATCTGAAAGTACAAATAATGTGATAGAAAGGCTTTGTGACTAATGATGAACCAAAGGTCGACACTACAGAATTGGGATGTAAGCTGGACAGTGTTAAAAAAATTGCAAATAAGCTTGAAGAACGTAAAGGTGAATTTTATGGTTTTCTAAAGGATGAAGATTGTAAAGAGCAGGAATCTATGCTCTCGAAAATGGAAGTTCACGTCTAAACTATTGAGGTAAGTCCGAGACTTTTTTTTAAAGGAAAATAGACACTAAGCCCAGTAGCAACTGTAGTATTTTTAATAGTAATGTTGTAGCATCAAATAAACAAAGTTCACTTAAACTTCCAAAGATTTCCTTGCCTAAATTCAATGAAAACTGTCAAGAATGGTTTCTTTATAAAGCTCAATTTAAATCAATGATTAATGACAATGAGTATTTAACCAGGTCACAAAAACTATATTATTTGCAATTGGCCCTTATTGGTAAGGCAAAGGATATGTGGAGAACTTTATTATTATTATTGTTGTTGTTAATCGTCCACTTACCCGAGAGAGGGCGCTACCAGCTTTCTCCCTCTTCTCCACTAGAAGAAAATCCGGACTGACTACTCTGTTCCTGGCTGCCGTCGGAGGAGCATACGCTCACTGTAAGAAATTTTTATGTTGAAATTTATTTTAATCGCCAAAGTGGGCGTAAATCTTTCCGGTGATATAACTTCTTGTCTTTGGATCTGACAGCGCCAGTTGAATTAGTTTTTGTCTTGAATAAAGTTGAAAGTAGAAACCTGAAACATAGTGTTCTTTTGCCTTTGTGATGTTAAGATTGTGTGTGTTCTTGATCAGTATCCTGAAGATTAGATTAGATTATTTTATATTTTTTGGCGCCCAACGTGGGGCTCGAACAGTTTTTTTATTTAAGAATAAAGAGTGTGGTGTTATCGAAGAAGATATTCGTTTGTACGGAACGCGGCAAGATAAATGTTTGGTGAATGGTTCTTCCTTGAAAAGTGAGTTTAGCATATAGGATTAAATTATTGAAGCCTGCAACAGGTAAGAGAATCAAATTATTTTTGTTGTTATCATGGCAGACAATTTTGTTAAATTGAAAGCTGCTAGAAAAACTTTGAGACAGGCTATTTCTAAAATAGTAAATGTTTTAGAATCTGAAATTAAAAATGACATTTATGATAAGAATATGATAGAAGAAAAATTATTTTTATTAACGTCTAAACAATCTGAGTTAAAAGAAATTAATGGAAAAATACTAGACTGCTTTAAAGGGGACGAGTCCGATATTGAAACAGAATGTAATACTGTGTTAGAATATGATGAAAAAATTAGTTTATGTATTTTTAGGGCTAAAAAGAAACTTAACTCAAATTCTCAGATAGTGAACATTGAAAATGAATCGTCTGGTAACCTTACTGCTGCGGTAAAGATTGAAAATAAAACTAACATTCGGTTACCTAAAATTTCAATTCCTAAATATTATGGTGATCCTAGTTTATTTTTGGAATTTTATAATTCTTTTGAAAATGCTATTGGTAATAATAATGAGTTAACAAAGGTCGAGAAGTTTACTTATCTTAAATCCTTACTCGCAGGACCTGCTTTAAATGCAGTATCTGGGTTTGCATTATCCAACGAAAATTATGATGCCTGTATAAGTTTAATTAAAGAAAGATTTGGACGAACAGATTTGGTTGTATCTTCGCATATGAACAAACTCTTGAATCTTGAACCGGTTAGAACTTCGTCTAATGTAAAAGCACTAAGAACACTTTACGATTCCTGCGAAATTAATATAAGAAGTTTAAACTCATTGGGTATTGTGTCGGATGCTTATGGAACCCTTTTAGGACCTGTTATTTTAAAGCTTTTACCAGACGATATGAATCTGGAGTTTAATAGAAAAAGACATTCTAAACAACACTATAGCCTAACAGAACTTCTCGAATTCATTAGACTCGAAGTGGAAAGTCGAGAAGCTTCTAATTTAATAATAAGCTCAAAGAAAAGGGACACAAATTACGGTGTTAAGCAGAATAAAAGTAATTACTTAAAAGGGGCAAGCATTCCTACTGCTTCGGCGTTAGCTACAGTGACTAAGCAGTATTGTTTCTATTGTAATCAAAATACACATGATGTAGGAAGTTGTGAGAAAACAAATGAGCAAAAAAGAGCTATATTAAGAAACCATGGTCGTTGTTACAGATGTCTTAAAAAAGGTCATGTATCGGCCAGATGTAGAGTGAAACTTATGCCTTGTGAGTTGTGTAATGGTTTAAATCACAATAAGTTATTTTGTAAAAATATTGTTCCTGAAGCCAGTTCAGATATTAAACAGAAAGTAGTTACAGTATCAGATTCTAAGCAGAATGTAGTTGCATCCCTGTCGTTTAACTCTAAGTCTGTTTCTGAAACTGCTG
>KK122113.1:0-14440 GCA_000611955.2 Stegodyphus mimosarum | reverse complement strand
TTGAAAGCTGTCATAAATACTGCAAGATCTCCTACAAAATATTAACTGGCAGGAATACTACTAATATGTGCAGGTTTCTTTAAAATGTACAAAGAGTTGTGTAAAGTAACTTTTCTTTTTGATTATTGATTTTACAAAATAAAAAAGTTTCACTAAATTCATAAAATAATAAATGTGGTTTTGCTGAGAGAAATTTACAAAATATTATTAAGAATGCTCATCCTCAAATCTTAATTTTTATTAATGAACAAAGTAATATTTGATTGAAACTCATAACTGTGTGAACACTTTTAAGAGCCACTGTATAGAATACAATATATACTCATAATAATAAAAGAATACAGTGCCTAGCTTAAAATACTCTAATACATTATAAATAGTCACTACCTGACTACGCTTCTACAAAATATTATATTGTTTTTCGGTATACATAGGGCACAGGCTCAGGTTAGGCATTAAATTTGAGGAAAATATCTAGTTATTAACCAAAGATTATGGTTCGACTGGCGAATTAATAATAGTTCAAGGTTGAATGGCTTATATCATAACACTTAAGTGTATTATTTGTTAGTTTTAAAATAACAAGTGCGAGCTTTACGTGCATTTTGGTTAAAAATAATAATAATAATAAATTAAAATATTTCCCTATTTTAGAAAAATAAAGTTCAGAAAGAGAGAATGTTTTGAAAACACAAATATTTTATTGATTTACTGCACGTATAATCATCTATAATATATTTTATCAGACAAATCAATAAATGAAATAATACGGTTAAGTTAATCGATTACTACACGTTACATAAACCTAAGCATTAATTTAAAGCAATTCAAAAACATCAGTACGAGTGGAAAAAATGAATAACATCTATTTCCCCACACGCTTTTAGTCGCCATTAAAAAAATTCTTGGAGCACAACCTTTGCACGGTTCGTATGTGCCATGCGTATGTGAAATCTGAATTCATCGCCAAGCGTCGAAGGTTACCATGCTGAAAATATGCCTACTGCGCATGCTTGGAGCACAAACTTTGCAGGGTCTAGAGGCTAGTAAAAGAATGCACTAAAACTTCTAGCATGCACCTGCGTGTTGCAATCCCGTTGCGGATTTCGCGTGACGTCAGAGCAGAGATATGGAATTTAAAGAGTAATTTGCCATTAAACATTCCCTCATCCTTATATTTGTAATATTTCATATGTATAATGCATTCTGAACTCAGAGATTGCAATAAATTTTAGTTAATTAATATTTTATAATATACAATAAGTAAAATGTTAACGCTGTACGCAGTTAATAAAAGTGAATTTATATTCTCTAAAAATAAACTTAAAATAGTTTGTTTTATTTTTGATTTGAACTGTTATAAATGTATCTCTAACTTACAGTATGTGGAACTATGTGATAATAAAAATTTTTCAGTATTTCATTCCTATAATTTATTTCATTTAAATAAGTAAACTGAAATTCTGGGTAATTGATTATGATTACAGCAAGATATTTGAGAATTATTATAAAAGAAATGTACAAATGGATAACCAGAAATTTCAATACATGCATTATAATGACAATGGATCTTATTCACGAAACAGGGCTTGATTCTGTTACAGATCTTGCAAATTAGCATCACTGCAGCAGAAGTATGTGATGTGCTGAGCAGCTTTCAAAGTATATGCCAATCACTTCTTTGTCATTGTTGTGCATGTATTACACTTAGTAACAGCAGTTTATTTGAACAATTCTGATGATAAATATCAAGCATTATTTCTTGTAAATATCCTTGGTTAAAATGGCATTTTGTTCTCCACGTTCTTTGCACCTCTGCATTCATATTTCACATTCCACAATACATTTCAAAAATTATTACTTATTCAATGTTCATTATGTCTTAGAGGGCTGACTATAAGTTCTATTCTATATACATATATATGTGTGTGCGTGAGTGTAGTAAAAAAGTGGACTTAGCATTATTGATGGTGTAGAACGCAGACGGTCGAATCCGTAATGAATAGCGAGAATTTGGATGTCGTAAAATGCTGAAGTGCCAATTCACAGTGAATAGGAAACTGGCAGTTGAGGCAGATAAAATCTTTTATTCTATTTCAGCAAACATGTTGCGGCCCCAAACAACTTGGCACATTATTTTTGTCTCTTTCAGGAGGTTTACATTTTTGATAACTTTGCAATAAGAAGGAAGCAGCAGACAGCAGTCGAGCTAGGCCGAAGAGTAGCGAGCGAGTGTTTTGTTTAGCGAAATTCTTAATTCAGACTGAGTTAGTTTCCGTTCTCAGTGCATTTTGATTGGATAACTAATACTGCTGTAAAGTTATTATTGCTGTTTGAATTTGAGTTCCATTTACATCTTCAGAATTACGTAAGAATCATATGGCATGGATTAGTCTCGAAATGACGCAGTGAAAATAGAGATTTCTATTTTTAGAATACAGAAGGGAAATTAATTTACGTTGCTCATTTAAATTATAATTTATCGTTTACATATTTTTTTTATTTTTATGTAAGATAAAAAATATGAAAATCAGCTTTATAATTTAATTTAGTAATAGCCTTTAATTTCTTTTAATTTGGTTATTTCCTCTTTATTCTAAAAATAATAATAACATTTCTAGAGTTAATTACATTTAATATCATTTCTAGATTAATTTATGCCACAAAGCTTGCATTAACGCTGATGACGTGGTTATTTGGGACCTAAACTCTGAGAACCGAAACCTCTGTAAACAAAATCCTTCCTATTTGGTGAGCTGGCATGTTGGAAAAATGCTTACTTCGCTGTGCTCTGTTCCTGTCCCAATTGTATTGAAAATGTAAATTTTCTGAAAATAGGCACAATTAGAGTGCCAAGCAAACTGTGGTTCTAAATGTGAATTTAAATAAAAATTCAATTAAAACCACCTCGATTGCCAAGTTTCTCAGTCATTACGAATTCTACGTTCTAAGTATCTACGTCATCAGCATTTCTGCTTTTCTTACGTCTCAGTATTCTCCCTTCAGTACTTCTAAATTTTGCTTTTATCACACACACACACACACACACATATATATATATATATACTGGGGACAGCATATATATGATATTTGATTACTGAGTAGTCTATATTTTGGGGTAACCCTTGGATTATCGCCAAGTTGTGGTTTCATTTATGGTATATGTTTTGGAAACTCTATCATGACGTGATTGGTTGTAATGCGTGATCGCACTGATTTTGATTGCAGAATTAAGATTGAACATATTTCTCACTGCTTATTTCTTTGTTGGATGTCGATTAGGAAGTGCGTTGCTTATTTTGTGCTTTTCACTGTAAAATGGCTGCCGGTGGTAAGATTAACCTGAAGTTTCTGTACGATTTGGAGAGAATGGGAAAGAAAGCATTGATTGACTGGTGTGTAAATGAAGGTTTAATTGTAATTCAACGGAATATCTTACCTGGAACAATGATCATATCCGATAGTTGGAAGTCGTACGATAGAATTTCTTATAATGGCTTCGTTAACCTCTCAGACGCAATGACATTTAAGGATTCGGAAACCGGAGCTCATATGAGCATTATCGAAAGTAGTATGTGGGGTGTAATTGTTTTTGCCGAAGATAGCTCAAACTTATTTAATGAAACTTAACTTCAGTAAATGGACTGTAATATTAACAATAACAATTTATTTTAACAAAACAACATTATTGAATACTAGCACACGCATGTGCTTATAGTTACCTATGTAACTTAGATAATAGCGAGCAACCATATGCTCTTATATCAAGACAATCTGCATACATACTAATCAGCAAAAACGGAATAACTTTAGGGTTACATTAAAGCCAAACTGTGCTTGGCGTAAAACAACGCTGCCAAGCAATGCTCTTTTCAGACACCGAACATCCCGCCCGGCGTTGAAATATTAGTTTCAATACAATAAGTAAAATTTCAAGAAAATAATAAATGTTCATACAATACAAATTATACAATGTAAATTAATGCACAAATTATAATACATGTAATTACAATGTGAAAAAAAAACAAATATAATAGATTACAATTCAAACTTTCAAATAAACATAAAAATTTATACATTATTTCTCAATTGGCAGTACAGCAATTTTAGTAACTGCTCGTTTATAAATACCGTTTTTGGTTTTGACAGAGACAACTCGCACAAGGTTGTCCTTCCCATAAAACACATCTACAATTCTCCCTAATAACCATTTGCAGGTAGGAAGATTTTCTTCCTTGATCACTACCATATCCCCTATTTTAATATTTTGTTTAGCAATCATCCATTTATTTCTTTGAATCAAAGTACTCAAGTAATTATTAGTCCAATTCTTCCATATATTTTGCACCATTTTTGTAGTTTTTTGCCATAAACTAAGTCTGTTATTATCTATTTCTGTTAAATTGGGTTCAATTATTGAATTGATCGGTCGGCCTATAAGGAAATGACCAGGGGTCAAAACATTTAAATCATCAATATTAGAAGTTAACGGTGTAAGAGGGCGAGAATTTAAGATTCCCTCTACTTGAACTGTTACTGTCAAAAATTCTTCGTAGGTTAAGACTGAATTTCCTACTGTTCGTTTAAAATGAAATTTAAAGGATTTTACTCCTGCTTCCGATAGACCATTAAAATTTGGGGCTCTTGGGGGTATAAACTTCCATTGTACACCTTCCTCGGCTAGAAAATTAGCTAAAGTTTCATTCTGCTTTAGAAAAATACTCATTAATTTTTTAATTTCTGCATTTGCGCTAACAAAGTTTTTTGCATTGTCACTAAATATTTTTTCTGGTTTACCTCGTCGGGCAAAAAACCTCTTCAGACAAGCAATGAATGCTTCTGCGGTTAAATCATTGACAATCTCTAGATGGATTGCCTTTGTTACCATACAAACAAAAATGCAAACATATATTTTATGATAGTTACCCTTGCGTTGCCCTTTGTACTTTATCAAAAATGGGCCGCAATAATCAATAGCACAACAATTAAATGTAAAGTTAATATTAATTCTCTCTTTAGGTAATTCTCCCATTAATTGTTGAGAAATTATTGGTTTTGCCTTAAAGCAAATTATGCAGTTTTGGACGATCTTTCTAGCTATATTCCTGCCATTAATGGGCCAATAAATTTGTCTAATAGAATTTAACAGTGATTGTGGACCATTATGAAAATCTTTTTCATGAAAATAAATAAATATAAGTTCAGTTAACTTATTCTTGGCAGGCAAAATAATGGGATGTCTTTGACTATAACTTAAATTTGAATTCTTTATCCTACCACCTACCCTTATCAGACCTTTTCCATCTAAGAAAGGGTCAAAATATTTTAACTTGCTCCTTGACGTTAGCTGTAGACCTTTCTGCAACAAAGAAATTTCTTCTGCAAAATACCTACCTTGGATATATTTAAGGAGTGTATTCCTTGAGAGCTCCATTTCATCTATGTTAATACTACCTGTTCGTTTCTCACTTGGGTTCCTACAATTGTGAACAAATCTGAAAAGTAAACTAAGAATTCGTATTAGCTTCAAGAAATCATTAGTTATTTTTAGGCAGTCATCAAAAAATGAATCAGTTTTTAAAGTCAACAAGGAAGTAGTAACCGGTTTCAGTTCTGAAGAATAAAGCTCATCACTAAGTCCATTTTTATCTTGAAAATTGTCCTTGTTTAAAAAATCAGGACCTTTCCACCACAGCTTGTTAGATCCAAGAGTTGTAGCATCTGATCCTCTGGAAATGATGTCGGCTGGGTTCATTTCTGAAGACACATGTCCCCACTGATAGTTAGAAGTAAGTTGCTGAATTTGTGAGACTCTATTACTCACAAAGGTTTTCAAAAGATGTGGTGATGTATTAATCCACGCTAAAGCAATGCTTGAATCTGACCAAAGCTTAACGTCATCAATTTTGAGTTTCAAAGCTTCTAAAACCTTTTGCATGAGTTTGGATAGGAGTAGACATGCTGATAGTTCTAATCTAGGAATAGTCATGGTCTTGATTGGTGCTACACGAGATTTACTGCAAAGAAGTTTACTACAATATTCACCAGGGCTTGTAATGCTTTGAAGATATATCACTGCACCAAATGCCTTCTCGGAGGCATCCGCAAATCCTTGTAAAATGAGCATTGAAAAACTCTCTTTTAAGATGCAACGAGGTACTTGAATATTTTCTATACTATGAAGAGTTTTAATGAATAAATTCCATTCATTGGCAATAGGTGGTGGTAACTGTTCCGCCCAATCTAGCTTAAGCAACCAAAGTGCTTGCATGAATATCTTTGCCTTGCTAATAATAGGACCGAGTAGGCCTAAAGGATCATATAATCGCGCTATCTGAGATAAAACATCTCTTTTCGTAACATCAGGCTTTTCATTAACAGTAACTTTATAGTGAAATGTATCCTTCTTATTATTCCACAACATACCTAACGTCTTCACAGATGTATTACTATTGCGATCAAATGAAAAATTCTGTAAATCGGAGTTCTGCGAATCAAAACTAGAACGCCACTTGTGTAGCTTCATTCCTCCTCTTTGGAGCAATTTTGTCAAATCTTGCTGGAGCTTGATGCATTCTTTCAAATTCGAAGATCCCGTAAGGCAGTCGTCTACATAGAAATCTTCCAAGACCACTTTCGATGCTACAGGAAAATAATTTTCTTCATCCTTCGCTAACTGTTGAAGCGTTCTTTGTGCCAAATATGGAGCACATGCTGTGCCATAAGTTACCGTTTTGAGTCTGTATATTTGTACAGGCTTATCTTCATCTTCTTTCCAAAGTATTTTTTGATATTTCGTCTGCGATGGCAATATTTCAATTTGTCGAAACATCTTCTCGATATCGGCAGTAAATGCATAAATGTGTTTTCTAAACCGTATCATTATGGAAAAAAGTTCCTCTTGAATCTTTCCACCTTTACATAATATGTCGTTCAATGAACAACCATTAGTAGTTTTGGTACTCGCGTCGAACACGACGCGTAATTTTGTTGTTTTACTATCAGGTTTCAGCACGCCATGATGAGGAAGAAAATATCCTCCTTCAGTTTCAGAATAGTCTTCCGTCTTTTCCATATGATTTAATGATTCATATTCCCTTAAAAATGAAACATAAAGTTCTTTCATTACAGAATCATTTGATAAACGTTTCCACAATTGATTCAGTCTTTTTTCATTCACAATTGATTTCTTTTGAATCCCCTAATTGTATGTTTTCACCAATATCTGGCTTGAACGGCATTTTAACCACATATCTTCCATCCGCATGTCGGTAAAATGAGTTTTCAAAAAGTTCATTGCAGTAATTTAACTCAGAATTAACAGTAGGTTTAGTTTCATTTACTTCTTCAACTTCCCAAAATGATTTTACTAAGTTATTTAACGAATTAATCTCTGTTGACAAAAAACAATAATTTAAGTCATAATTTTTTACATTTGGAATTCTAATGCTTCCAGAAACTAAAAAGCCGAAGCAGCTGTTTTGAAGAAATAACTCATTATCTTCTAAACGTATTTTATCTGTTTTTAAAAATTCAAAAAATAATTCCGCTCCTAATAATAGGTCTACCTTTTTTGCCTTAAAAAATTCGTCATCAGCTAACTTTATTCCGTTCGGAATATTTAGTTGCGAAATATCAATAGATTTCGATGGCGTCATGTCAGTTATTTTGGGAACAACTAATAACTCTATTTCCCATTCATTTTCTTTTTCTAAGTTCGATAAACGCGTCTTTATTTGAGATTTAACGTTCAAAGTAGTGTTGCCTATTCCAGTAATTGGAATAAATAATCGTTCTTTTTTTATTCCTAATGAGTTCATAACACTAACAGTACAAAAATTAGAAGTCGAAGCAGAGTCAAGCACGGCTCTAAAAGGAATTCGTTCATCATAAACATCGCGAAGATAAACAATCGCTGTATTTATTAACACAAATTTAGACTTATTTGCAGCTGCCATCAAAGTTGTGTGGGTGGGAGAGGGGCAGTCCTCTTTCACATTCACTGACGAAATATTCAAGGTCAACTCTTTTTCTTTCGATGATTGATTTGGTTTTTCGTCACCTTTATGCAACAGCGTATGATGTGTGTCTCTCTTACAGACATAACAACTGAATTTAGCTTTACACTGCGATAATAAGTGCGATGGAGAAAGACATTTAATGCATAGTTTATATTCTTTAACAAAATCATACCTCTCAGAAACAGAAATGCTCTTAAATTTCGAACAATGATAAATTGGGTGTGATTCTTTACACATAATACATTTTTGAAAAGGGTTTGTTTTAGTTACCAAAGATTTTGAATTTTTAGAGCGACTTAATTGATTTGATACTTTAGTAGCATAGCTCTGCTTAGGAAAACTACTTTTGTTTATTTCTTCAAGAATGCGAATTCTTTCTTCGAGAAATTCTAAAAATTCATCAAGTTTGGGAATTTCATTTGATTTTACGTTTAGTTCAAATGCTTTTCTAGATTCTCTATCTAATTTATGCAATAAGATATTTAATATCAAAACATCAGATAAATTATTTCTATCAAATTCTAATACACTTAAAGATCTCAAACATCTTTTAACATTATCTACCAGTGATCTCAATTGAGAAGGTGAGTCATTTATTTTTTCAAAGTTCAACAAATTATTAATAAAAGCATCAACTACTGCTCTTTTGTTTTCATATCTGCTTTCAAGTGCAGAAAATAGCGACTCAAATGTATCCTGACATGATTCTAACATTTTTGCTTCACCTTTAAGTGATGCTTTCAAATAAAACAGTTTCTCAGTATCATTTAAATCATTGTTATTACCAATCATAGACATAAATTGTACTTTAAAATTCTTAAAATCTTCATATTTACCATAAAATTGAGGAAGAGGTAAATCAGGCAGTTTAAATTTTGATTTAGAAGCAGTTTTGTTTTCAAATTTGTCTTTATTATTTGTTTCACAATTAGAAAGAAAAATTCTAAATCTTACTTCGAACTCTTCGACTTTTTCTTCCAATTCTTGTGTAAGGCTTAGATCATCTTTCAAATCAATTTCCTCTGGTAAATTGGTGTATTCCACTATGAGTTGTTTAACCCGAAATTTTAATTCCAATAAAGCATCCAATTTAGTCTTCATAATGACATCATGGTTGAGTATATTCTCCTCCATTTTATATTCATCAAGGAATTTTATCAAAGTTCCGAGTTTCGCTTTCACTACGCCGCGTTGGCGATTCAATGAAACGATATTAGCAGCCATATTCTTCTCCGGCTCGACGGACCAAACTGTTTTTGCCGAAGATACCTCAAACTTATTTAATGAAACTTAACTTCAGTAAATGGACTGTAATATTAACAATAACAATTTATTTTAACAAAACAACATTATTGAATACTAGCACACGCATGTGCTTATAGTTAGTTACCTATGTAACTTAGCTAAGAGCGAGCAACCATATGCTCTTATATCAAGACAATCTGCATACATACTAATCAGCAAAAACGGAATAACTTTAGGGTTACATTAAAGCCAAACTGTGCTTGGCGTAAAACAACGCTGCCAAGTAATGCTCTTTTCAGACACCGAACAGTAATAAATAGGGATTTTTAAAAGAAATGCCACCGACAGTCCGTCACTACGGAGAATGGTTTAATTCTTGATTTTGTGAATTTATGTGGCGACCTGCAGTACACAGATTCTAGTTCAGATAATTTTAAACTGTTTTTGGATGCTATTAAGGTATTTTGTGTGCGACACTCTGAAGACACAGAAATTTCTAAATAAGGTAAGTCGATATTTCCTTTTTGTACTACGCAGATTAGATAACGCGCACTTCCATTTTTATGTTATTTCCTAGTTTCACTTTGATTTAAAATGCAGTTTATTGAGATTATTATTTTTATTTTTAATTATGTTTTATTGCATTATGTTTTGAACGCCATTTTGCTTGGGAGGGCGTGCACTTAAACAGGAATGACGCCAAAACAGTCGCAAATTTTCACCAAGGGAACGCTGAAATATATTTTTTCCATTGAGTATCATAAGTCATATACATAATTACCCATCAAAATGCTTTGCAATGTAGTCCAATATCTCCCCTTCTTACCAAATAAAAACAGAAAATGAGGCAGGTAAAAATTTATAAGGGAATTAAAAATATCACTTGAATGCAAATTACTCACGTAAGAACAATACAGTTATTCAACTAATGTGGTTAACAGTAATATTAATACTAGATTAGGGCTAATTTCCCCCTTCTTGAAAAAAAGGTACTGTTCTGTTATCAGGACCGGGTTCAGAATTGTATGCATGCATATATGTAAGTACGAATGTATGCGTGTGTATACATATATACATATATGCACATACATACAAGCGCACGTTCATACATATCTGAATCCGGTCCCCATAACAACACAATACCAAAAAAAAACATATAATGCATAGTGCATTTAACAAAATTACAGTTAAGCTCAAATTACGTACTTACTAATTTACTTATTAAAAAGTAATTTTAGTTATAGTTTAGAAGTACGTGACAGCTGTTTACCTAAGCAAAAGGATGCGGTCCGGAGAATTAATAAAATGGACTATACTCTAATTTAACTAACTAATTAACAAACTAACATTCTTTTTATTAACAGTAGCGATGACAGCGCCATCTCACAAATTGATTTAACACTTCCTCGGATTGAAATTACAAAATTTCAAGAAATTATACAAAACATTCTTAAAGCAAAATAAATATACTTATAAACAACATAATACTATATCATTATAATTACTGCTACTACGATACTGGAACAAAATAACAATTTTCCTTTTACATATGCAAAAATATCAGTTTTCTATGGGAAGCACTGCGATTTGTAATCGCTCTTTTTAATTCTCGTGATTTTGTTTTGATTTTAAAAGTTCTGACTTTTTTATTAGACTCATGATAGACTTTAATAATCCGACCTAAAATCCATTTGCAAATTGGCAAGTAGTTCTCCTTGACGCGTACCATAGTACCAACAGAAATATTGTCCTTCTCTACTATCCACTTGGTTCTCTATTGCAGAGTTCCTAAATAGTCATTCGACTATTTCTTCCAAATAATCTGAACACCTTACGTTGTTCTCTGCCAGCGACTTAACCGATTTTCATTTACCTCTGTTATCATTGGCTGAAGAATCGCGTGTATCGATCTCCATACAAATTAAAAAATTGCAGAGACATTAGGTTTTTTTCGAAGCAGGATAGATAAAATATGAGCAATGCCTTCGCCGGGACTCGCACCATGGAGCTCTCGAACACGCGTCGAGTGCGCAGACCATTACACCACGAAGGTATGCTAAGAAGGCGGGAGAAATACCTTATAAAATGACCTGGGTTCAAAGCTTCATAACAATCAGAATCATTAGAAATGGGTGTAAGAGGTCTCAAATTTAGTATTCTCTCTACTTGTACAATCATTGTTTCAAACTCCTCATACGTTAGACGTAAATTTCCTATCGTTTTCGATAAGTGATGGTTTACGGACTTTACACCGGCTCCCCATAGCCCTCCGACATGAGGGAAACTTCGGAGGAATAAAGTTCCAGTTTATTCCTTGGACGTGAAATATGAGGTCAATGTTTTGTCAGGAAACTTAATTACATCGTTAAACGTCTTCAGTAGAGGATTAGCTCCTACAAAATTAAGAGCATTAATCAGTGAATATTTTCGCGCATGTGCCACGTCTAGCCATGAAACTCTTAAGGGGGGTTATTAAAGCATTAGAAGTCAAATCTGACAGAGTCAAGATGGGTAGCTCGTATTACAAAGCATATGCATATACAAATGTAAATTTCATTTAACACACCCTTTCTCTGATGCTTGTAAGTTTAATAAAATGGACCGCATAGATCTAAATTGAAACACTAAATGGGGGTGATCCATTAACTCTCTCGTACGGTAAATTGCACATAATCTCTGAAAACAAAATTGGTTTACATTTAAAGCATGACACAAAAATCGACAAATCTTCGCGCCAAATCTCTACCACCTAATGGCTGAAATTTTAAACCTACTGCGTTCAATAATCCTTGATGGCCAACTTGCAATAATAGTCTGCGCACACTAGAAAAATAAATCTTTCTTAGATTACAATTTCTTGGGAGGATCGCAGGATATCTCGGAAAAAATTTCAAGGACGCTTTTTCAATACGACCACCAACACGAATTATTCCTATATGATCAACAAACGGGTGTAAATTTTTGAAGTTACCCGTTATGTCCTTTTTACAATATACAACCATCTGCTCATGCTTAATAAGCGTTTCCTCCGCTCTTCTTACCTGTTCTATTTGAAGAGCTCCTACTCTCTTTGAACCATTCCTGCAACTATAAATAAACCTAAAATATGGGAAAGAACATTAATTGTTTTGTAATAACTGTCACTAATATTTAAGGGTTCGTCTAAAACGTTGGAGTGCATGTCAATCAATATAGCTCTCTCAGAAAGGTCATTAATGTCAATAGAGCTTTTGCTTTCATGGACCAAAGGCTTCCTTTTCCCTCGATGTCAGGTTGTAAGCGTTTGTAGGGAAGGTCTTGTCTGTCAAAAATTCTGCACAAGTCCACCACTTTAAATTGCTTACTAGAGAAGAGGCACTAACTCCACGCGTTAAAAGATCCGCAGGATTATTCTTGGTTGAAAAATAAAACGATAAATCTCGATTAGTCAACTTCTGAATCGCGTCAACGCGATTTTGAACGAAAGACTTCCATCTTCTGCTAGATCATTTAATCCAATGCAATGTGACTTCAGAATCACTCCAAAAAGTATATTAGATGAATCTTTACGATGCAGAACTTTTTTACTTCCGCTCACAATCTTGCAGCAATCAATGCCCCCAGCAATTTCAGTCGAGTTAAGGAAACCTTTTTGACAGGTGAAAGTTTGATCTTGGAGCTCAGCAAATTTAGAGATATTCGTTCTCAATTCTGTACCTCTACACTGTAGAGACATTAGGTTATTTCGGAGCAGGAATAATGAAAAATGAGCAACGCCTTCGCTGGGAATCGAACCACGGACCTCTCGGTTATGCGTCGAGCATGCTGACCACTACACCACGAAGGCATGCGATGAAGGCGGGAGAAACACCTTATAACATAGTCGTCTGCACCATACGATTTTTGGCTTGCGTCAGAAAAACATGGATCTCTATACTTTCATCACATGAATCCAAAACAGATCTCGGAATACTAATGTTACTTAGTTCTGAAAGCTCTCTGCGCCATTGAGACCACTCGTCATTCAAATCGGAAGGAAGCTCAGCATCCCATGCTAGTTTACGTAGCCATAGCTTTTGTAGCAAAATTTTTATTCTAACAGTGAATGGTGTGATCAGTCCAAGGGGATCATATATTTTTCCAGCTGTTTGGAGGATGAAGCGTTTGGTACTTTTATTTTTTCTCGAAATTTCAGTCAAACAAGAAGTCTCTATACTCAAGCTATCTTCCTTGAATGTCCCATTGAATTCCTAATACTTTGAGTATCTTTTCATTTCAGCTTAGTGGATGAATGTCAAAATGTTCTTCTTCCCATGTTTTAACTAAACGATTGTTATTCGCCATCCTTTTTCGTAGATTCAGTCCAGTTCCACGCATAATTTCCATTGATTTCCTCGAAATTTTTAAGGCTTCTGATACAGCATATGCTCCTGTAACAAGATCATCAACATACATACGTGTAATCAAGAATTTGAGAAATGTATCGGGATATACATGTCTATACTTTTTGATATGCAGCTTTACAGTCGCCGCCAACAAAAAGGGACTGGAATTAACACCAAAGAGTATACGCTTAAATTTATAGATGTCTAATTGATCATCAATATTCTGTAATGGTGTACCAATATTCTTAACAAATAAAAATCTAACTGCATATCGCTCTTTCTCAGCTAAAACGATTTGTAAAAATTCCTTTTCGATATTTCCTAAGATTGCAGCTCCATTAAGTCTAAACTACATCAGCAAGTGAAATATATTTTGATTCAAATTAATACCAGGCCACAAACAATCATTCTGGGACAGACTAGTTATTTCATGTGGGTTCGCATCAAATACAATACTCATTTTTGTACTAATGCTTTCTTCTCTATAAATCGTTTGATATGGCAAATAAAAAAACTGGGTTGTTTACTGGTTTCGTAGTATCTAATACTCTTTCTATTATCGATTGATTTAAATACTCTTTTAAAGTTTCTCTGTATTTTAAGTATAATGCACTATCATGCTGCTATTTTCTCATCAGAATCTTTATTCCTTTTTTTGCAACACCAAAATTACCGCCTAAATGTTCCCAATTTTTCTTCCAGAGTAGGCTAACAACATAACGACCATTTTTGAAACTGACAGTTTTATTGAATACTAGCCGCTGCGCAGCCAGCCTTCGTCTGGCTTTTAAGTGTACCGGAAAAATGCCT
>KK122112.1:73752-111187 GCA_000611955.2 Stegodyphus mimosarum | reverse complement strand
ATTCATCACATATAAATTTGGGAACAGTTCTTAATGTAGGAGCTAATTCCTCTAATTTCGAAGGATGACACTTAGTAATATGCTTCCGTAGATTTCGCCGGAATGAATAAGATCTTGAACATTCCGAACACAAAAAATTGCCAGCCATACTGATCACGCTGAATAAACAAATTGCTAATTTAGAGTTAACTTCTGCAACGTGACAAAATTTAGCGAGACAACAAATCCTTTTTTGCCAATCTGATGATACATCGCCAATACTGTGTAGCGGAAACCAGCCAATACCGCCAACGGAGCTTGTCAGTGCGCATGCTTGAAGCACAAATTTTGCAGGGGCTAGAGTCTAGTAAAATCTCGGTGATCTATTGAGAGGCGTCGTGAGAAACCATGAGTATCCGAGAGCCAGACTTGGCAGCTAAAAATCGATAGGATTGGCAGCTACTGATCTCGGAGTTCGAGGAATCCATCAGCCTTCAAAATCCACTTTCAGTTCAAATCTCGTTAGTCCCTTATAAGACTACATGTAATTTGGAGCCTTTATGTTCCAAAACAAAAATTTGAAAGATGTATATTGAAAATATATAAAACACATTTTACCGGCAAAGTTTGAAATCCTAAAACTAGCCAGCAATATATGAAACGATATTCATGTTTCATACATATCCTAGGTATTCCATAGAATGCCAAGTGGGAAACCGGCAAAGTATGAAATGCATTTTCGATTCGTTTCGAATATCACGTGGCAAGGGACTTGATATTCAAATACTTAACGCTCGCCTCAGGCTCAATTTGTCAGTTGCATATTGTGGTTTGTTCGGGAGTATCAAAATACGCAATTTCACTCTACAAAAAATTAGTTTTTAATTGTGCTGCATGAAAATGGAGAAGCAAGCTGCAGTGTTGGAGAAGAAGTCATGGTCTATAGAAATGAAACAACGCTTCGACGATGAACTGTCCAAAATTCGAGTTAATGCTGAAAAAAAAAGTTTTTTTTTCTTAACCGAAACTACTTACCAGAAGTTAATAAATGATGTACAAAAAGCCAAAATGATTACTAAGAAGGAACCCAGGGAATGTTTGGTTGCTGATTCGCTATAATGCGATGGGACTGTGGAAAACAAAAGTAAATTCATTTATCCTGTTGAAGAAGGCGTAACCCTATATAGTATTACGTCACGGAATGTGAGTTATTGTACGTACTTCATGAAGCTAGTTTGGTTGTTGGACACGGAGGATATGATAGAATGTTGACAGAACTTCCAGCCGAATAAAAAACATTGCACCTCATGATATTGAACTGTGCATCCAATTTGTGAACCTTGCCAGAAAAAACAGGAAGATATTAAAAAAAGCATTGTTGCGAAACCTGTATTTTTTCCGAATTTAATTCCCGTTGTCAAATAAATCTTATTGACTTTCAGTCTCAGCCAGATAGAGAATACAAATTTATCTCGGTGTGCCAAGTTCATCTCACAAAATTTGTGAAGTCTGTAACGTTAGAAAGAATTGAAGAAGTAGCCTACAACCTAGAGGACATATTCTCGTTGCTTGCAGCGCCATCCATATTACAGTCTAACAATGGTAGAGAATTTGCCAATAATGTGGTGACCAGCTTGAAGGAGGTTTGGCTAGCACTGCAGATCGTCCATGGGAAGCCTCGCCATTCACAAAGTCAGGGTAGTGTCGAAAGAGC
The DNA here is from genome assembly GCA_000611955.2 of Stegodyphus mimosarum. Taxonomy (NCBI): domain Eukaryota; kingdom Metazoa; phylum Arthropoda; class Arachnida; order Araneae; family Eresidae; genus Stegodyphus; species Stegodyphus mimosarum. Next base: position 109,494 of record KK122112.1, on the reverse strand, counting down.
TAATCAAGATATCCAAAATATGTTCTATAGAATACCGGCGTTTCATACTTTGCTGAGAACATGTATAAATCGATATACATGTATATATGTGTGTGTGTGTGCGTGCGTATGTGCCATGATTTGAGAATGACACAAATAGATGTTGAAGCACACATAGTAAATCCGGAATAAAGAAGAAACTTGGAAGTCATATAAATGCAATAAGCCGCAGTCGTAGCAGATTTAAATCATATTTTTTTACTGTAATTAAACATTTTGCGGCCACAAATACTTAGCCCATTAATCGCGCCTGTTTAGCATTGTTGATACTGTTGCGATAGGAAGATAGCAGCGTCTTAGCTTGAATCGAGGTAGATGCAAACTGAGCAGTTACCCAATATGGCAGCTTAAGAGAAATGTTTCGGTTCTCGAAATTTTGAGTTCCGTATTAGTTACGTCATCATCGTTATATGAAAGTCATATGACATGAATTGATCTAGAAATGACGCAGTCCAGAAACGTTATTACTACTTTTAGGATAAAGAGCTGAAGTACTCAAATTAAAATGAGAAATTATATTAAGGGATTATTGCTATAAATTGTTATAGGAATATTATATTGAGGGGTTATTGCTATAAATTGGGGTTATTGCTATAAATTATGATTTCCATTTACATATTTTTCATCTTACACACACACATACATAAGGAGTCTAATTTATTGATCTTGAATAATGTCCTTTTCTGACAAACGTTCCTTTAATTCTTTTTTCTAACTTTTTTCTGTAATTTTAAATTTTAAAAAAATTTTAATCTTTAATTTATGAATTTTTTCTCATTTCTATAATACAATTTAAAAATTATTTGACCATTGTTAGGCACTTTTATAGAGTATTTTGTTTTAACATTTAACTTAAGTTTAACAATGTATGAAGTTCTTTTTTCACAATTTTGTTTTAAAATATTAAGAATTTATATTAATTTCTTTCAATTCATAATTATTCTTATGCTTTGTCAAAATTAAAAGATTTTTTCATTTAATATTTTAATGTTTTTCTTTTGGTTTAAAAATTACATCTTATGTTTTAAATTTTAACCTTTTGAGTGCTTACTTTCTCGCCAAGATTTTTTTAATTTAGCCAATGAAACCAAAATGGCAAACCTATACGTTAGTACTATAACATAATTCCTCATTTCGGTAGTAGTATAATTGGGCTTGCCAGACGTTTCGGTTTAGTCCTGGTTTTCAAACAAAATCCCGGTGTCCCGCCCGGTTTACTTCACGTCCCGGTAAAAATTAAATTTGATTTTATAGATGTGATTATGAATAATTATGACCAAAAAAAGTCTAAAAATAATTAACTGTGAAGGATTATTTAGGATAATTACTTTGTCATTTACTTATGTACTGTATGAAAAGTGAAAAATAGAAGAGTGATGATCTGCTAATAAATAATATTGTCATGGTATCGTCTTGTCCTACCTATGCGCAATGCCAGAGGCTCTCTAGGCGAGTCCAATATTGGGTACTAAGGGGTGTAGCTTTAGCGCTTGTGATAGAGATAAGTTAGTTAACTGTCAGTCCCTGCCGGCGGTGCCTGTTACGTTTGTGAGCTAGCGCTGTTTTTTTAATGTTTTAAGTTTATGCACTCTCTGTTAAAATGCAAAACGATCGTGCAGATTCACTTAGGATTTACAGAATAAATTCCTTTTGTTGAAGAAGGTACGTACTGGTACTGGTAATCAAGATCAAGACGATAGAGTTAAATGTTCACATTGTAATTCTGAGTTTTCAGTTGCTCACGGTGGTCGATCCGATATAAAAGATCATTTGCAGTCGAGTAAACACAAAAAGAGTTTAGGATGTACTGCTAGCTCATGAAAACTGACCAGTTTTTTTTTAAGACTTCGAGCTCTAATGACAAAAACTCAGCAGCGAAAGAAGCGACCTTTGCTTACCACACAGCAAACCATAGCCTAAGTTTCAATTCAAATTCTTACTTATCAAAACTAATTTCTAAGTTTTTTTACCATAAATTCTCACTCGGAATAACTAAGTGTGAGGCAATAGTTTTAAAATGTAATAGCTCCTTTAGCTCAAGAAGTGTTTAAGAAGTCTTGACCCAGTCAAACTTCGTAATTGTAAGTAAGGATGCATCAAACAGAAAGGATGTAAAACTTTGTGCTAATTGTTTGCGCTACTTTAATCCTAATTCAGGTGTGCAAGTATTACTGTTAGACTTAAAATCTGTTGCGGGTAAAACATATGAAATTCTTACAAATCACTTATACTCTGTCTTGTTGCTAAACGATTTGAATAACAAAGTAGTTGGCTTTTCTGGAGATAACTGCAACACTAACTTCGGTGGTGTGAAAAGAGCAGGAAAAAACAATGTTTCCCATCGACTCAAGTATAGCCTAGGTCGCAAAGAACATCTTCAGAAATCTAGATGAGCAAGTCCGTACGAGTGTGAAAGAAGAATGTTATGGCTTTTATAAAAGATACATTGCGTACTTGGACCTCTGGGGGAATAGTTTTGGAAACGCTGAACAGTTTTCATGAGTCAATCTGACCAAAACAAATGCTGTTGATTGGAAAAACGCGGAAACTTCTGCTGAAATTATTAATAGCTGTCTTTTTATGTACCCGATATGAAAATAAGCAATGATTGGCTGTTTGATGGAGTTGTGTTTGCTCAGGAGTATTTGCAGTCAAATTGGGAACAGCGGAAGGAAGAAAAGACTACCGGAGATGTGATTATTTCAAGAAAAAAAATGGCTCAGGCTGTTTGGTCACTTTAAAGAGAATCACATAGTAGCCCCAGTCTGATAAAGATTCTTGAGTATTCCTTTTGTTTACATGGGACATCAGCACCAGTTGAGAAAGTATTCTCTTTGATGAACAAAGCATGGACTGACGACAGGGGTTTGATGAAGGAATCTACGGTTAAAGGCTTGATGACATGTAAAATTAATATTGGTTCAGCTTGTGACGATTCCTACAAGAAGATTAAAAACAAAAAAGACTTTCTATGAAAAGTCCTAGACAATGAAAAGATGTAAATATTATTCAAATTTTTGTTCCTCGCTCAAAGTGTTTCTTCTTGCAAGCAATTTAAAAGTATTAATATGTAAGAAATATAATGTTTTAATTTATATGTCATTTATTATTATCCCTAGTTTAGGTTCCTAATCAATAACCATTTATTCATAGCATTGAGAATAAACTACCCCTAAAGCACTCTAAAAACCCGCAAAGTGTGTGTACCCTTGAATACCTGCGACGCTGGGAGGGGGCATTCAGGTATCCCGTTCGAACATTTCAGAAATCTGGCAAGCCTAAGTATAATGAAAGAGCTCGAGGTTTTTAAATTCTTATTGTGAGTATTAAATACGACTTTTCAATTAAGTTTTATAATTTCAATTATGTTTTAAATACAATAGATTATTTGCTATATGTTTTAGGGTAATATTTTGTTTTATTTTGTTTAATGAAGTATTTTTTTATTTCACTTTCGTTTTCGTTAAGTGAAATGGTATTTTCTTTTTTAAGATATAAGATTCTAATTTAAATTTATTTAAGAATTTTTCTTTGCTTTGGGGAAGGGCCAGAATTTTCAGGTGAACTATTATAATTAAAATACTTTGAAATGGTTCATAGGCTAATTCTAGATACAGAAAAGCAAGGACTTTTGTAGAAGAGAGATTTCGATTGGTTTCAGTGCTCCTTTCTCCTGATGAAGTGACATTGAAGTGGATTGAATTCCTATTCTATTAAGATTTTTTAAAATTTCTTTAAATTTCATAAATTTTTTAATTGGAGTATTCTTGTTTAAAAGATTCGGTTTTAACATTTTTTTCAAATTTCTTTGTTGCATTTATAGGATTTTTGATTTATTAATTATGAATTTGAGCTTTCGTCTTTGTGAAAAAGTAGTTCTAAATTTCTTACTTTATGCCTTTTCTGATATATATATATATATATATTGATGCATTTCTACGGGTTCGTGGATTTGGAGCCATTGACGACAACACTTGATGGAGAATGAAAACGCAATTTATTAGCAAGCATTACTCAAGAGAGTTCCAAAAACTGCTCCAAAAACGCATTTACAGTCGTCGAAATTACGACAAGCACGCAGAAACAATCAGCAACACAGCCTTCAGACTATCAGGCTATAAAGGTGAAGACAGCTTCACGGCAAAGCACTAGAGTACGACTCCCGACTCTGTTCGGTCGCTCTCGGAATTCAACCTCGATGCTCTCCACGCCACAATTCGCGTTGCACTCGACAGGGATAAATTGACGATATTCACTGCTAATCTGCGTACAGGCAGGGTTTATATAGCTTTTGACCTGCCTTCGAGAATACTCTGAGCCAAACCGTTAAGAATTCGTTCCAGAATGTTCTCCATCCGTCTACGGATTATCGCTAATTTTGTCGCCAAATGGGCGATTTTGTCTAATATGGCATCCCTGCCTTCCCTTTTCATTTTCTGGCAACCCTAAACCCTCTTTGCGAGGAAGCTATCTTACCGCGGCTGGGCATTTCGTAACAATATATGCATATCAACTCCTCATATCCGGCGCACACGTATCAATGTTCACAACGTTTTAAGATAGTCATTTTCCATGATTTCGCAGTTTCATGATCACAGCGATCCTCTGACCTGACTTGGATTTAGATGGATTTCTGGTTCTGAGGTTATCTGAAATCTAAGATATAGTCATCAAATCCACGAAATTTGTCAGAACTGAAAGATCCATAAAACGTGAAGTTATAGAAATGCTTCTTGCGATGTTACGCTCGTCATTGTTATCAAGAATCCCCGGCGTACAATGAGTTATCGTCTGCGAAGGTGGGCAGGTTGGAAACTTGTAGTTCCAGTTAAAGCTTTTTTCCTTCCCTCTCCTGTCTTGTGCTGTCACTACTCTTTTAGAATGCTGTTCTTTACGAACGTTTTACGCCATCAATTTTAGTCATACGTGTATTATTCCAAAGCTATTTATGGTTTTTTAATGCGCTGATCAATTTGCGCATTATACAGAGTGTTACCATTCGAAAATTTCCAAATGTTTTCAGTGTAACCGTAGTTGTGAGATTGCTATTGCTATAAACCATCACAATCTCGAACTCATGCCTTCACATAACAATATCTGAAATTTCATTTCGGCTGGTTGAGAGGAGAGGCCGCTAGGGATTCATATATCGTGGAAGTTTCTTATGACGACCCCTGTATATAATAAAATGCTTTATATACATATCTGTCTTAAAATTTGTAAATAATATATGTTGTAAGTCAGTGGTTTCAAACTCAAATTTCACGCAGGCCGTATGTAGGATGTGAAAGCAGCTGATGGGATCGGAATTTTTTTTAATTTAAATTTTTATTTTTTTAAGCATGAAACCTGATTGAAATCTAAAACTTGATATCTGTAAGAAATTTCTGTTGGTTACATTTTGTAATTCAAATCTACTGACAGCTAAACATTAAATTTTCAGACTGATATTTATTTTAAAAAATTCTAACATATTAAATTCACCACTTTAAACAAACAGATTATAAAAACTTCCTAAGTGGGAGAAAACTTAAAAATAAACAATGACAGCCTAATCTCTTTTTTATTTATTATATTTTTTTACTCCAAAAGAAAAAATACATATATTCATAGATAAATAATTACAAACTTCTTTATTCTTACTACAGCTTTTAGCTACAATATCTGCTCGGGATCTACAATCCCGATTTCGATAAAGTTTATAACCACAAACATCATAACTTGTTGATACTCATGGGTCAATCTGGTTTCTTTCTTAGACACAGTAGCAACTTTCAGCTGCGGGAAAAAACTGTTCACATATAAATTCCCTCGCAAAGAAAGAGGTTATGTTTATTGCAGAAATTCATAACTGAGGGTGGTTATCATTTGACGAATGAAAGTAAGAATAAAAGTTACTCAAATCTGCATCTTCAAATCTTTGAATAAGATTTATATAATTGTGTAAATTAATTAACTCCCTTCCCACATTTTCTGGGGTATTATTAATATTCATTTTTATTAATGAAAAATAATGTAAAACTGGACCCCAAATCATTAAATCTTAAACATCTTCTTCAGGTTCTCGTTATAATAATGCTAATTAGTTTATAAAAAACGTATTCGCTGGCAGTGTAAAATAGCTTTGCGGACCGCGATTTTGAGAGTTGTAAGTGAATGTAAATACAAATATATCTTAATGTTGAATGGCTTTAATAACAAATGCATCTAGTACCAGATCAGCTTCAATATCATATAATACTGTCGCATCTTAATGGTACATTTTCCTGGATAAATATATAACCAAACTGAAGATAAATAGTTCCAAAACTGTATAATAGGCTTGGATAACAGCCAAAATGCTCTTTGAGAATTCCATTGTTTAAGTTTCACTGACAGGTCCTTGTTTAAGTTTTAGTGACAGAATAACACTGACTGACTGCTTGAATAATGCATGAGAATTTAAGCTAAAGTGTAACATAAAAGGACGGGTGATAATAAATTGCTCAAGAGACAGTGCTGTGAAGTGCATTATTCTATAAGAAGCTATAATACGAAATTAAAATTATTTCTGAACTGATCGATCAAAAAGCTAGATTGGAATTCTTTTAAATGTAATACAAAAAAAAAAAACAAATAGCTAACTGTACGTATTAGTTTTATCTTTTGTAAGAAAAAGGTCCTTCAATAATGGTTTTCAGCCCAAAGGAGCATTAGATCAGAAGGGCTATTAATTTCGTTTTGGCATTTTGCGTCGATTCACTGTAAATGTCCGTATCACTTTTCAAACTGTTGCCACCAAATATTATATCGACCTGTGTTATATTTAAAGAAATTAAATAAGGAAGAATCTGCATAAATGTACGTATGTTTCTCGCATTGTGATAAAACAACGGTACCTAGAGCCATCAAATTTTGAATAATGTAATCCTCCTCCGAATATGGGCATCCAGAAGCCCAAATTTGGAATTTGTTTTATTATTGATTTCAGATTTGTAGCACTAAAGTGTTTATATAACTTCTTACTACAGCTTTATCATAACTTCTCTTTTTCGTTAGCTCTCATCGGGATGAAAATGAGATTGTAGAATATTTAAGGCGAGTGTGTTGAATGTTTTATATGTAAAGCTTTTGGCAGCAGTGCTAGCAGCTTCATTTTTCTACCTCTCAGGTCTACTTTTTAATATTCCGGAATTAGCCATTTTCCTAGCCGATGGTAAAATGCGCCATTAAAGTTTCGAGCCAGTTTAATTAAATCACGTCTACAATACTTTTAAACTGCAAATTCAACTTTATGCTGCCTTACTATGCCTTAATGTATTCAAGTGTCTTACTGCAATCAAGCTCTCAAGTACATAACTAATGTATCCATGTAACTTAATCATGTATCCAATGTATTAATGCATTTATTTGACGGATCATATTTAATGTAGTATTGCAAGTACTTGATGTATTTAAGAATTATGGCAACGTGCATCCAAGAGCATCACCAATGCATTCTAACAGCTAATGCTTACATATTCATGCAGTTAACGCATTCTTGTAACATCATCCAGGTCCCTCTTTGTTTATTCGACTTCACAGAGAAGCAAATGCATTCCTAAGGCAGGCCTTCTGGGTCTCGGGAGCTGTCGGTATAAGATAGTGGAGGGCGTGGGACATATACCTGCGTACCTTTGTTAGCCACCAGGTGTCCCCGTCCTCCGTCACCTGCTTTACTATGCGCAAGTGGCGGAGTTTTGTTTGTACAAGTGATGCGTTCTGCTTAAAATCAATTTAAACAAAAAGGTTATTTTAAACCTTCATAGGACTTTGCTGTATTTACATCAGACGAAGCGATAACTCGATTGAAACATACTAGAGTCTGAAGGACATTTGAGTTAATATCGCGTAAACAAAACCCTATAAATAGCGATAAAAGATGCCCAGTGTCGTCCTACAGAGAGGCAGAAATGTTGAAAGAATCCAAAGATGCTTAATACAGCATCTTCAGTTTAGGAATCACCAGAATACTGGAGTTCATCTTGTGCAGCAGCCGGAAATCAGCTTTCTTCTGTTGCAATAAAAATTATTTAAAAAGATTCGTATCGAAGAACCGGGCAAGCCATTCAATGGAGTCACCAATTCGTCTGCTACAATGTACAATTGAGATTTTCTTGAACATTTCAAGCAAAATGAGCAGGTGCTCTACCCTGGATTTGACTTGGATCCGCTGAAGGGAAATAATAAACCAAAACACTTTTTTTACAATCTAATAACCAACAGACTTTCAGGGATGAAAAGTGCCTTACGTTAGATAAGATTGCCTGTTTTATTACTTATCTGTATCCTATCAAAAATGACTGTTTAGAGAAAAGTAAACAGTGATTTTTGATTTCTTACACCAGTATTTTACTGACATTATTCATTTGATTATTCATACATTTTGAGGAATCATTTTACTTAAAATAGTCTATAAAGCGAATTAGAATTCTACAAAGCGAATTCAAAGATTTGTTTGATATTTCATATTTTCGCTTTCAAATTTGAATTTTTTTAATGAAATGCAATTTTATGTTTTCAAAAAAAATTATTTCCTTGATTTTCAAAAGTATTCAAAAATTATATCCTATTTGGAAAGAAATTATTTTTCATCCAATGGTCCATCTGGACTAATTCTTTTATATTTAATGTCCCAGTCTGTCTTTGCTCGAGGGAATGCCAGCTGACAGCGTTCATCCAAGGAGGTCATTTACTATTATGACTCTACATTTTGTGTTTTCGTTATTGAATAAGTTTTGATAATACAATTTTAAAAAAATAATCAATTTCCTCTAAAACATTCTAAAATTTATATAATTTTTTAGTTTTTAATGTTCTCAATTATGAAATTTATTGTTGTATAGCAAATGACAAGCTTGCAGTGGCACAGGTAATCATGCTACTGGAACTGCAAGCAATAGGTTTATGACTCCTAGTCACAGAAAATTCAATAACTCAGCAACGACAGATATTTCCAGTGATGAAGCCCTTACTGTTTAAGGAAGAACTATGGCAGACAATGGTTAAGTGTCATCCTGGTGTAAAAAAACGCATTTCAGTGTTTGAAACATAGGTGCACAAGTGAACTACTTAGCCTGACATTTTGGAGTTCGTAAACCCAAATCTTGACCAGACATAATTCTAAAAGATTCTTTAGCTATACAACAATACGATCTTGAAGTTTCCTGCTCAGTGCTTTGGAAACTGCTCAAGAACATGGCACCTTTTTTTAGCAAGAGATACAACATGCACATATACCCCATATATATTATAACACGCACATTTTCTTGCATAATATAGTATCAATATGTCATTCTGCCAAGCCCGTCAAGCAGGTCTTATATACAGAGTAACCGCAAAAGCCCTTACATGGCATTCATTTTCGCAACCGATCGTCGTAGGAAAGCTTCTATTCATCAAAGTACCTTTAAATACGATGAAAATAAAATTAATAATTGATTTATGTATGGGGGGTTGGTTACCACAGTGAAGGTGACTGTCAGGTTACCACTGTGTTGAGTGGCGGCAGGTCCTTATAATGTCATCAGACTCCTTATAATGATTGAGTATGTGTGCAAGGTTGCGCGATACTTACTGCATTATTGTACTCAAAATATATTTATTACAATTATAAGAAGCTTCTTACATATATATATAGAGTTCAGGAGCAATGTAGGTCTTTCTACTCTAGAGTTCAGGAGCAGTCTAGGTCTCTCTACTCTAGAGTTCAGGAGCCTTCTGATGTGCTACTCCGATAAAAAAAAGTCTTCAGACTGAATTAGCCACGCCTCCTTAATTTTTCAGTAGTATTTGAGGAAACATCAGATGATTGGTTCATCACCCCTCCTGAAATCGAGAGGCTTTTCCTACAGACACGGTGCAGAAAGCTAAAATTTCCTGACACTAGTCGTGAAGTTATGTTCCTTGCACTGTCAACTGGAATGAGTTATTGCGTCTGCGATGTCAGAAACATATCGTGTGATGCATCGTAAAAGCTTGGAAGCAGTGACTTACGGGGACCGCGCACACTCTTTACTCACATAGTCGTCCTCCGCATGTACAATTATATCGATTAGCCTGTGTACCACATATTGGTGAAACGAAGAACTAAATACAGATCAAGATAATTCATATCAAATGAAATTTAATGCGAAAATTAAGCTGAAAATCTCTATAGGTAGGGGAATGGAGTTTTTTAATGTAAGTTTTACGGTGGTCTACAAAGATAGGGGACGCGAAACAAGGAGTCTTCCGATAAAACCGAGAGATTTGGTAGCTATAGGCCTCGGTGTTCGAAGAATCCACCAACCGTCGATAACCACATTAAGGATCAAATTTTCACATACAAGACGACAGCTAATTTTAGATCTTATTGTTTCAAACCAAAAGAAAAAAAAACAAAGAACCAAGACATATATTGAATTTATTCATCATATATCTTTGGTTTATAGTTTTTTTTTTCAGACATAGACGTCATTTTTTTTCTATTTTGTAGACATATACTTCCAATTACAAAAATTTTTTAAATGATACAAAGATTCGCGCTTTGGCATTTTTAAATTTAAAGAAATCAATTTTATAAAAATTACGAAATCTAACTTTTAACACGCTCCACCGGTCTCTATACTTATATTTAGGAAAATTTTTTACTAGTTATAAAAAATGAACTACACAGGGTTTGACACCCGTGCGACAAAAATCGACTGAGATATTTGATATGAAATCGGGAATTATACTTATGGGCTGCACACAAACTGAAGAATGGAATGTTTGCATTGGTACGTAATTAAAAATAAAATATCGTTTGGAAAAAGGTTTCTGATGTTTTAAGAGATTAAGTGACGAGCATTTCTATGCAGATTATTGGAGAAAATATTGACCAATATAATGTTAAAAAAGGAGATTTTATTCGCGGACTCTTACAGAAATCGTGTCTTGTAATACATTGGCAGGATTCAATACTGACACATAGGCAACTGGTAATATTATTTGCGTTCATTAAAGGTGAAAAGCTTTTGTACTATAATGAGGATTACCAGATTATGATTCTTAAGTACCAAAACTTCACGAGAATATTAATAGCGTATTTTTAGACTTAGAAAACTTATAAATTACTTGTGTAAAAATTCTTTCAGCATATCAAATGTAACAATTTTATAAATAAAGACACTAGTTATTCATAAAATAATATCATTGAATGACATTTAAGGAGTAAAAAAACCAACCTCGAATTATTCTAAATTATTTATTAACCGACCCCTAAATGCACATTTAAAATTACGTTAAATATAGCAAATCTTTGAAATTAAATTTTTCAGTCCATTTTAGTCAAACGGAAGTCAAACTTTCCGTGTTTTTTTTATAACGAGCACAATATTGCCCTAAACATAAGTATAGTCCACCAGCGGCTGAGCGGTGAAAGCTGCTGAACACTGGTAGTTTGGTCAGGGATTCGAGTCCCGGCAAACTGGTTGTTTGCATGGGCGTTTTCGTGTTTTTCATCGCCATGTATATACTGTAAGGTTTTAGTTAAACTAACAAAGTTTTATTTTAATTTATACTTTTCTATCTGTTTTCATTTTCAACTTCCCGTTAGAATAAGCGCGCGTTTTTAGCTTTATGCTAATTTGAAGTGGAGCCAAGTTATATTTAAGCGAGAGGTAGGAACCTCTCAGTGTGAGAGAGCTTTTAGTCTCAGACCACGGTCACTCTATTCGACGTTCTCCTGACTAGCTAGCATCTAAATTCTAAGCCATAGCGCTTTTACGTGATTGCTTATTGAAGTAATTCCAAGTGCGTCAGAATTAGTTAAATCTTGCTACGCACCATTTAGTTTAGAGGCCAACCTCGCGTTATAGCTCTGTGAGCAAAGACTGATTTAATTTCTAATTAGTTTTAGTTTAAATTTATTTGATTATTCATTTTTAGACCCAAGTGTGTGGTCTCTACTTTCTGTATCCCTCCCGAGTTAGGAAGTGGTTGTACATAATTGTGATTTAATAAAAGAGGATTTTAAATCCCTTTCAAGTGCAGTACTTCTACCACTGAATCACAATATTCTACCACAGAACATAGCTGCATTCAGCTCCCTGTTCAAGATCAGGACTTTAAGCTGTCACGAAGATGTTTTCCAAGAATATGCACCGAACACTCAGTCCTGACAATACGAGCCAGTTTCCCTTAAGAAAAATCTCCCCGGGGCATCCCTCCCTGTGTAGTGCCTAAGCGTGGAGCACATAATAAGTACACAAAAAAAAGTATAGCATAAGTAAACATAAGTATAAAATAAGCATATTAATTTATAAATACGAGAACATAAATCTTTTGCGTCATTTAAAACATTTCTGTAATTGGAAGTATTTGTCTACGAAAAACGCTCGCACAAATAACGGCCTGGTAAAGACTTTTGTAGGCATGAAGTATATTGAATATGGTATCTAAGATATGATGCTACATTAAAACTACCTTCGAAACGAGCTACTGAATTTCGGACAAACGGAAGTATACCTAGGTAAAAACGCACGGTGTGCCAAAACAGAGCATAAAAATTTCACACAGGACTTCCACTTACCAATATTCTATACAGAGCGAGCCAACACTGCAGTATACTCATTTATCAGTCTGTATGACTGATAACTTAACATTATAAGGTATTTTCTCCTTTCTTTCTGCATGCCTTCTTGATGTACCGGTAGCACATTCAGCGCGTGTTCGAGAGGTCCTATTTCGAGCCCCGGCGAGGGCTCTGCTCATTTTTTACATCTCCTGCTTCAAAAAACCTAATGAAGCTACAATATATTATTGATTCGTAATCGCTTCCATGTACACGAGTATAGATTTTTCTGAAGAAAATCACGAAGTGTTCTATAGGTTACAAATTTTACTTCCAGTAGTGTAGTTATGCGCTATCTAGGGAAACAATTAAAAGAATGAAAGATTAAAATTGTTAGTTGTTATTCACTAGAAATTTTAATATTTTGCTCTTTTTAAGTAATTCTACGTATAGTCTAAGAAGGTCACCTTGAATTTCTCTTCCACGCCCGATCTGCTGGATTCAAATTCTGGAGAGTCCAGGAACTCTTTTGCTTGAATGTTGTGTAAAAAATGCTGACCGGATATGACATTCACTCTGAAAAATAAGAAAATAAAAAGTTTTTGCATAAATAATAGCTAAAAAATAAGGACAAGCATTTTTAATCACTGATATTTATGCTATAACTGAACATATGTTATTTAAGTACTGCAAAAGAAATTTTCGTTTTTTTTTAATAAAAAAATTGTATCCCTCATTTTTAATCGTAAAATGTCATAATGAATTTTCAATACTTGAATAATATACATAATTTTAAATTTAACGGTGGTGGAACTTTTTCATTAGAATTTTTCAGCTCCACTTGGAAGTTTCTTATTAAGACAGAAAAGAAAAACATATCACGTGATTTTCGAAGACCGTTCAAGCCCTGGCTATAAAACTCGGGTCAGATTGCCAAAAGGCAATAATCTTATCCGTTCGGCCACTGATAGGTCAGTATAAAGGGATACTGTTTATTTTGATAATTTAACGAAGTTTATATAATGAAACTGTTAGGTATATACACCGTATCCACAAAAGTTCTGACATGGCCTTTATCTTTAAACATATACTTCCAGTTATACAAATGTTTTACGACGCAAAGATTAATGTTTTGGCATTATTAAATTTAAAGGTGTCAACTTTGTAAATAAATACTACGAAATCTAACTCTTCATTCGTTCCTCCGATCCCTATACTTATATTTAGGAATATTTTGTACCTCTTATAAGAAATAAGACACAAAATGTTTGACATCCTACGACAAATGTTAATCGAGATATTTAATTTCAAAATCTCTCATTTTTGATGTAATATTCAATTTGCATTGAGAGGTCGGTTAGTAAATAATTTAGAACAAATCGACGTTGATTTCCTCCCGTTACTTAAATGCCGTTCAACGATATTGCTTTTTGATTTACTAGTATTTTTAATTTATACTTTTATTATATTTTGGATGCCGAAAGAATTTTCGCACAAATAATTTATAAGTCTAAAAATGCGTTAATAATATTAAAATGAAGTGTTGTTACTTTAGACTCGTAATTTGGCAACCACACAAAAAATTCATTTAAGCATTTTTAATTTTCATTTCATTCAGTTTTAATTTTTAATCAATGCAATTAATATTACGAGTTACCGTGATCAGGATATTTTATTTTTAGTTACATACACATTTCGCTGTTCAGTTTGTGTGCATAACTGGGGATCATATATTGGGAATCATAACTGGGGCCGTACAAAAACTGAAGAGTGAAATGCAAACATTTCGCTATTCATTTTCTGCACGGCCCCAATTATGATTCCCAATTTTTATATCAAACACTTTGGTCAATTTTTGACCGACGTCGGACCTTCCGTGTTTTACTTTTTATAATGCATACAACATTTTCCTGAACAAAGGTATCCTGAACTGGAGGAACCTGTAAACTATTCATTTCATATTTTATACAAAATTAAATTTTAAATTTAAAAAAAACAGAACATAAATCTTTGCGTCATTTAAAATATTTTCGTGTTTGGAAGTGTATGTCTGTAGAATTTCCTTTATTTTGCATAACAAATTATTTTAAGTTTGATACCTTTCCTGAACCTCTCATTTTCCCCTCACATATCCTTGCCAAGATGTAAATTTAAAGTGAAGTGAAGTGAGTATTTAAACGGGTGAATCTCTGAGTTTATTCGGAGCGTGTTTTCGCTGGCCAGCGTACGTTTCGCTTTTGACCCTGCTGTTACGCTAATACGCCCTTTGACCATTTCGAATAATCGTTACACCTATTAGGTTTATGAGTCAACCTAAGTTACCCATACTTTAAAAAACGTGCTAATCCAGCACTATTCTATTTAAACTTGAATTGATTTTTATTTTAGAACGTTTAAGTTCCACCGCAAGTAGTCGGTGTTATTGTAAAGCACAAAGTACGTGCCTTTCTACTCCCAGTTGAATTAATAAAGGGTTATTTTCACCCTTCTTCTGCGCTGGTATTATTTCACGCCTGTACGAGAATTCGCCAGGTTCATTAGTTAAGATATAGCTTAGTATATGTTTCCTAAGAAGGGTAGATCTTATATATCTACGACTATAACGGTTGCGAAGATAACAGTCGGGTAAAGGTTCTTGTAGACAAGGTGCACATTAATTATATGAGTTCTACTCCATCCTAAATGAAGTTTTGAGAAACTTTCAATAATATTTTCAGTCCAATTTGCCTCGAGTTTGCGATTTTATAGCAGTGATACTGCAGACACACATAGTGCAGTTTACACTATAGCTGTTATTTAGCTATTATATCAGAGAAACAATTAATAGAAGTTGCTGCCTCTTTGAATTGAATCTAGAACTCAAATGCATAAATCTGCCATTCTCTGTCCCCAAAATAGTATTGCATGAATTACATGTAAACAAAATGTCTGCTACAAGACGGCTTTCAGGTAAGTAAACCTGAAAGTTTAGTACAGATTATTCAGTTATTAATTAGTACTTTATCGATTTTAAATAATTTAATTATTTGCACACCGAAAAGTTTTAAGATGTGCAAATATTAAACACAAGACCACTTCATTTGATTATCTTTAGCACTACTGTACAACGTATTCTTTCGTAACTCAATTTTCCGGAATGTGTTACCATTCCTTGTTTGTGTAAACTAATGATCAAACGCTAAACCCACAAAACGAAGCTAATTTTTCTCTGTTTTCATTTCGATGATAGACTGAACTTCCAGATTCGAATCCCAGCACCCACATAGCGGAACCAGAAGAACAAGGGTAACTCCCGCAGCAAAGTTTAGCGAGTGTAGAAGGCTAAAACAATCCTTCTAGAAAAGGCATAACATAAAAATATATTACCTACTTAGTCTAAAGAAGAAAACTCATTGTTAGGCGGTGCGCAAAATTTTTTGGGAAACTTGATATTGAAAGGAATTAAAACAGCTAACTAAAATAATTAAAAAAAAATAATTATTCTATATCAAGGAACGTAATGTTATAACATTAGAAACATCTTTTCCAGTTTTGATTAATTATGATAATAAAGCAAAGATCTGATGCTCTTTTTAATTACAATAATCGCCCAGATTTTATAAAGATTATCTATTCGATTTATTATAAATCACATAAATTAAACATAATACAAACTACATTAATTAGAAGTAATATTGTTCATTTAATCGAATTCATCAAAACTTATTAGGGCTATCTGTCTAACTGGGCGGCTCACCAGTGGTTAAGAATGCGGAATTCGGGTAGTTGGACCGGCTTGGGTTCCATACCAGGCGAATAGCCTGGTTGCATGTTTGGTTTTTCCCGTGTGTAATGTGAATACGAGCTAGTTTTCCCCAGAAGATCCTTCACGAAGGTATCCCTCTTCTTAGGCAGATATTTGTCGTAGGTTTACAATATTCGAATAACTTAACTAACTTATCTAACTGGAGATGCGCCTGTGTGGAAGGCATTTCTGAGGTTAACATAGTTTACCAGAATATGGCAAATCCCGCAAGTGCTAATCACACAACCTCAGAAGGGGAATAACTACATGGAGAACTTTTTAAGCGAAACCGGCTTTCATTCACGTCCACACACGTGGAGAAAACCATAAAAACCGATCACGCAGCCAGCCCATTCAGCTGGATTGGAACCCGAGTCGAACTACCACCATTGAACTCATCTACTGGTAATAATGGCTTTTCTGCAGGAAACTGGTTTCCTCGCACATGGGGAAACCATAAAAATGAATATACAGCTAATCAGTCCCCTGGATTCGAGCTCGAAACAAATTACTACAGCTCAGTAGTCTTCACCATTCGACCACTGGCGGGCAGATAGTGTTATAAGTTAGTTAGCAAGTTAATTATGTTAAGCAAGCAATGCACAAGAAAACAATAGTAATTTTACGGAATATTGTACAGCATTGAGTCTGATAAAGTAATTTGCCAGGCCACGTGGATCATAAATGAAACATCTTCCGAATCATAGAACGGCGGCACTTTCCATGTGACGTGAATAATAAATGTTCCGTTAGCGCAGAACAACGTTATTGCCAAAAAAAAATGGAAAGCCTGTACTACAGATATTTCTAACATCAAGAAAACAAATAAATAATTTATACCAAGCTCTGAGCAAGAAATTTCTTACGCAATTTATTTGTCACGTCCTACACCGCTAATCTCACCTAAGATGACAAAGATTTAATCTAACAAAAAACATGACTTTGCGATGAAAATAAACACATTTTCTGTTATTCTGAAATGCTAAACCGTAATTCTATCACATAAATTACCCAATTACGTTGATTGAAAAAGCTCGTAAAACAGCCCATGACAAAGATGAAATTACCTGCTGCACTGCAATTTATCACTGTCCAAGATGGTTTCACAAGGGATTTGAAGCAGACACGTTCCTGCTTTATGTACGTTACTTTCGTACGAGAATAAAATCTTCCTTCCCACAAATACTATGCTCCATCACTATCATTCTCGTAATATTAGTCTTAAATATATGCTATTTCACAAAAGAAGTTTTAACACTAACAGCACTTCATGCTTTCCTTTGACGATTAATTTATTTGATTGTAGGGTAGTTTATTTTTAGCTTCGATGAAATGAAAAATGGCAAAAAATCTTAAAAGACTAGAAAAGAAAGAAGGGGATCAAGTAAAATGCAATAACAAGCTCAGGATTTAATTCTTCAACCAAATCTAATAATGTAATAGTAAGTTAGTTTTAATTTAAACTTACCGCTGTCCAGATTTTCACTCATTTCCATTAAATTTTAATTATTATACTATGTCTTATTTCAAATTAGAACTTGTTTTTCGCTCCCTTTTCTTCTCGCTTTTGCCTCGCTCGTAAAATAAAATACTTATTATTTTAAGTGAATCAAGTCTAAGACATTTTATATGGTTAAAATGGAGGAATTTCAATTAATTTTTTTAAATTTCTTCATTATTAATTAGATATTAATTAATTAAGTGCGTGTGCAATGAAATTCCAAGTTTTATATAGGCCCCTTTATTTCCTTCTACACACTATATAAAGCTGCGAAATAAAGCTTCTTCTTTTGTAGTATAAGGTATTTCTCCCGCCTTCTTAGCAAGACTTCGTGGTATAGTGGTCAGTACACTCCGCGCGTATTCGAGAGGTCCGTGGTTCGAGTCCTGGCGAGAGCATTGTTCATTTTTCATGTCTCCTTCTTCTAAGTAATCTAATAACTCCACAGTGGCTCCCGAACTAAAAAAAAGTGGTGGATGATTTTCCACCATCAGGATGTGGCGACTATATCTCCTAATTCCCACTCGTCCTTTAAAAGGGGGAGTATATATAGTATTTCTCCTACCTTTTTAGCATGCCTCCGTG
Source organism: Stegodyphus mimosarum (assembly GCA_000611955.2). NCBI lineage: Eukaryota > Metazoa > Arthropoda > Arachnida > Araneae > Eresidae > Stegodyphus > Stegodyphus mimosarum. The sequence continues at coordinate 91,032 of KK122112.1, read as the reverse complement.
TAGTGGTCAGCACACTCGGCGAGTATTCGAGAAGTTTGTGGTTCGAGTCCCGGCGTAGGCATTGCTCATTTTTCAGATCTCCTGCTTCACAATAACCTAATGTCTCTACAGTGGCGCCCGAATTAAAAAAGGTGCTGAATGATAATTTTCCACCATCAGTATTTGGTGACTGGGTTCCCTAATCCCCAGTCGCCCTTTAAAAGGGGAAGTATATAAGATATTTCTCCCGCCTTCTTAGCATGCCTTCGTGGTTTAATGATCAGCACACTCGGCGCGTATTCGAGAAATCCGTGGTTTGAGTCCCGGCGAGGACATTGCTCATTTTTCACGTTTCCAACTTCAAAATACCTAATGTCTCCACAGATTATAGGACCATCTTTTTTTCATGGAATTGCGGATATATACTAACTTTAAGTCGCACTGAAAACTATCCAAAAAACGTTCAAATAAATGTACCTAATTGAAAACATTTTAATACTTTTTTTCGACGTACAGTAATGATTACACTAGTTTAAAAGCAATGGTTACTAAAGTTGCCAATGTTTATATTATGTAAAAATCAGACATTCTAGAATCCTCGAATCTCATTAATGTTGTAATAGATACGAGATTAGTGATACAAAGGCAAATACTGAAGATATTTAGGCAAATATTGGAGATATTATCAGGACTGAGTGTTCTGTGCATGTTCTTTGGAAACATGGTGAAGTACTTACAAGGGTTCTTCTTCTCAAGTCCTGAACTGGAACAGGGAGCGGAAAATGCGCTATGTTCTGGTGTAGATACTGTATTGGCGAATAACTGCACTTGAAAGGGATTTGAAATCCTCTTTTATTAAATCACTATTATTTACACTCTTCCCAACTCGGGAGGGATACAGAAAGTAAAAGACCACACTTGGGTCGAACTTAACAATCAAATAATATTAACACTAAACCTAAAATAGAAATGTAATTCAACTTTGCTTCGCAGAGCAAATCGCGGAGTTTGGCCTCTAACTAACTGGTGCGTAGCAAGAAGTACTAATACTAGCGCACTTCAATTTATTTCAATCTGCAATCACGTAGTAAGCACTATGGCTTATAATTGTAGCTGCTAGCTGGTCAGACGAACGTCGAGCAGAATGACCGTGATCTGAGACTAAAGCTCTCTCACACTGAGAGGTTTCTACCTCTGGTTTAAATAGTACTTGGCTGTACTTCAAAATTAGCATAAGCTGAAAACGCGCGCTTCTTCTGACGGGAAGTTGAAACAGAGAGGAGATAGAAAGATTTAAATTAAAATAAAACTTGGTTAGTTTAACTAAAACCTTACAATATTAAAGCAGCAATATTGCATAAATGGTCTGTAACTTTTTCGAATACTTTTATTTCTTGTGATCGAGTAAGCACATGCGTCACCTTCATCATTTTCCTTCCTGAAGCTGGTGAAAAAGGTTCTATTCAAGCCTTCAAAACTAGACCTGCAAATCTGTGCAACTTACACTGATTATTGTTGCTTAGCGTGGTTTCAACATTCTTCCAACAGAAATGTTCTCTTAAAAATACACGAACATATTATTTGAGGAGAATGTTTTAATCACATTATCATCAACAAGAACATCAGAAAGACTCTTCACTATCTCTAGTATCACAGCTGATTAAAAAAATTATTTTCTGTACTTTCAGTGTAGATGTGTTTTTAAAAATTGCATGCTTAATTTTTTTAACTAAGGGAAGTTTCCATATGTTAATGCAGTTAAAAATTTTAGTGTTTTTTTTCCTAATTAGCATTAGTTTTAATTGAAGAAGTTGAGCAATTCGATGACTTTACATAATTAGGATTTGGATTAAGAGTCTAGAAAATTTAAAATTGACGTTATCTGTACTATAACGATTCATATACATAATCTGCTGTCCTTACTGAAAAGTATTCGTGATCGAACAAAACATGTTTCATTAAAGGCTATTTTCTAGAACTTGGAAATACGCTATCGTATATATGTACACTCTGCATACTTGTGTACTGCATATTATTCTTTACATCACGAATACTTTTAAAATAAGTACAGATATTAATATTAATTTCTATTTCTTAATTGCTAGAAAAAGAGTGTATTTACTAAGTCTAATAAATAAGATTTACAGAGTACATTTAGTTTCGTCTTAAATAACAAGGGGTCATTGTTTAAGTGTTTAATAATCTTAAGCAGTTCAAATAAAGTCCTATTTTCTTCTAGCCTTAAAAATTCACGAAGAATTTAATTTCTTGCGTATTATTTCAACAGCGGATGACAACTTTTATAAAAGCTGAAGACACAGCCACAACTAAATTTTCGAAACTACGCTAAGCAGAGCGCGTTTAATTTTCTCTAAATAACTTATTTTTTTCAATCACCTTAATTAATTTTACAAATTTAATTAAAAATTACCAGCGTTTAAATTTATTTGATACTGTTAAAATATCTATATCACATGGAAGACATATGACAAGCGCAGACGATATTCCATTGTTCATAAAATGTATCATTAAAGAAAAAAAATAGAAACGATTTTCTAAGGAGAATTTTTATTAACTAAACATTCTTACTTTCCATTAACAAGCAAGCCAAGTCTATCCGTCTTGGTGAGACTTTGCATCGCATATGCTTCACCGGGATGCAAAGACATCATTTGTGCGCATTCGGGGCTCACCAATTTCTTAAATGACAGTCTGGACACCTGGAATTATAATGAAATTCCTTAGAACCTAGAATTAGAATGAATTTCCTTTTAAAACCTAGAATTAGAATGATACCTGTACTTAAAAGGCACCTGGAATTAAAAGAATTTCAGACACTTGCAATTAAAGAGCCTGACTTAAATAGCACCTGGACTTAAAAGACACCTGGAATTAGAATAAAATTCCTTAAAAGAAAGTTTTTTACATAAACGCTTTGGAAAAAATAATGGATTCATTTAACTTTTAAATACTTCCTTATTCCAGGATAATTTGATGCATTTACTTTATATGACCACAGAATACAAAAACTTCTTCGAAGATGAATGTTTACTGCATGATGATCCGATTCCTTAATTTTACATGACATAGAATATAAGCACTTCTTTTAAGTTGAAATATAATTTCTATAATTAAATAAAAAAATAGTTTTGGTTTTCAAAATGAATAGATAAATAATGAAGTATGATCTCTCCTGTAATTTAGACTATAATACAAATACATGGTGAGTCATTATGGTATCTGAATTTAGTCTCTCACTGGATCCCAACGAAACGAGATGAGAAAACTTTGCCCATTGATATATTGGGAAGATAAATGTCCAATTTTTTTTTCATATCTTAGTTATTGTCAATGTTTCCGAACCCTGTAGTACAAGTATGTCTATCCTGGAATTTAATTCACTGCACCTTATTAGTATTATGGGTTTATCACAGATAGTGATGCGCAACGTTGTAAGAAACTTTTCCGACAAACGATTTTCTTCCAATACTAGTTTGAATGGGAGGTTTCTGTCCGAAACATTTGTGCTCGGCGATATGTTGCGGGTACGTATCTGGAACCATTTTACGACGCTGGCGAAAATAATTCGTTGCTCTGTGTGGCGCAGGAGATCAAGAACAGAATGCACTTCTGAGCCGCGTTTGCGTAAGCCAACCAATCAGATTTTCTGAAAGCGAATATTCACGGAAATGTTTCTTTCAACGCACAATTAAGAATAGCTAAGAGATCTGATAGAGGTTTAAGCTTTAAAATACATAGTTTCAATTCCATTATATCTGGGAACAATTTAAGTTACGCGGCACCCATTTTTAAATAACGCTTCGTGTTTACATAAATGAGAGTCCAATAGTGAATTTGCTATGCAGCTATTCACTAAATCCTACCCGGCCACCCCGAGCACCAGTTTTAACATCATGCGATTTCTTCCTCTGTGGCTACACTGAGGATGGGGTACTTCGGCTGCCTTTGTTTAGAAATTAAATACGATTAAAACAGTAAGTTACCAAAACTTCGTTATGACTATAAGTAAAACTACATTATGACTTCTTTTCTATTTACCCGATTGTATTCCGAGTAACATTTGTTGAGGAATAACGAATAACGGAAAGCCAAAAAATTTTACTTATGTATGCTTGAGTATGACTTCTATGTTAGCATAAAAAAGAACTGGAAATAATTTAATAACTAGTAAACGATGAGACAATGAAACACAAAATCATTCACATGAGAAACTTGAACCTCAAACTGTAAAATAGATAGATTTTACTCTATTCAGTAGAGTTTCTTATAAATGTTTCATCTATTTCTATGTAATTAAGATTCTTTTTTCAATTATATTTAAATACAGAATGATGGTGCTTATTACAATAAGCATGTAAATGCAGTAGCTCGAAAAAATTTTGAGTGTCGGCAGTGAGCATTGATGGGATAAGTTGCGATGTTTGCTACTTGTCACGTAATGAATAGTGCGTGATTTGGATTTTATACTGTACACTTGTGCATGGCATATATTAGAGGAGGATACAGAGTGCATTGTCTTAGTTGTTGAAAACTAGCTGAAATTTCGATCAATAATTGATTGTGCAACTTCTGCTGAGTCTGGTGCAATAAAATTGTTAAGAGTGATCGAAAACTTGAACTGTGTAGCTGACATATATTGGCAAAAATGCTTTTTTAGATGCTGTTTACATGAATGTATGCAGAAGGAACTGAAAAAATGTATTGGGATAAAATTATCAAGGCTTTAATTACCTAGCATTTGCTGCAATTCCTGAAATGAGAATTGCGTGAATGGGAAATATCGTAATTAGACTTCTAATAGTTTTTAAAATAATATTCCGTCTTTCAACCCCCCCCCAAAAAAAAAGAAAATTATTAATCATTTTGACAATTTTCACAAACTATAGGTTAATTATATTTGTTTAGAATTCGTGATAACGCTTAGACGTTTAGAAGATTTAGCCCAATCATCCAAACATAGCCAAATTCATTTTCACTGACCAAATGTAAAACTTGTGATGTAATTTTTTAACACTTAGAATGCTTGTCTTGAATTAAGATAGCTCTATTATCAAAAGGAATTCTGATACATAATTAATGTAAAGGAAACAAATATCTTCTTTCTGTCTTTAGCCCAGAAGGGCTATTAATTTCGTTTTGGCATTTTGCGTCGGTTCACTATAAATGTCGGTTCACTTTTCAAATTGTTGCCATCAAATATTAGAGCCTTCAATATATTTAAAGAAATCAAATAACGAAGAATCTGCATGAATGTACGTATGTTTCTTGTATTGTGAAAAAACAACGGTTTCAAGAGACATCAAATTCTGAATAACGTAGTCCTCCATTCGAATATGGGCATCTAGAAGCCCAAATTTGGAATTTGTTTTATTATCTATTTCATATTTTGGATTCATATTTATATTACATTAAAGAATATTTGATTATCAAACTCAACGATTTCAAAGCGAACAATGGCAACACTGTGCGGGAAAAAAGAGTTTTTTTTTTTTTTTATCTTCAGCACGCGAGACTGTGCATAGAAAATTCTAAAGATTTGCTTTTTTAAATATTTTGTGATATTGCTGTTGAATTGAATTTTATGTGCGAAGAATATGATATTTAATAAGTTAAGGTAACACACAAAACGTTAATAAACGCTCCTGTGGGCATAATATAAAATCTGAAAGCTTTAATTTTTTTTTTAAATGTAGAATCAGATGTCAGATTCAAATTGAAGATCTTTGTTGCTAAGCCTTGTTGCAAATTAGCAGAATTTTTTTAATTTCTTGCAATTACTAAAATAAGTTCAAGGCAGTCTAATAATAAGAAAGAATAGAAACACAGAATTATACAGTTTAAGAAAATATGTAATTGAATTTAATCTCTAACTTGCTATTTATATACTGCAGAAATTTCGACATCAAATTCTTTACTTTAAAATATATATGCTACCCTTTTTCCCATTAAATTCAATGCCTATGAACTTTGATCTTGAAACGTGAAATATATTTTTTCTTTACCCCATTATTTTCATTTAAATTCTAAATTTACACTCATAAAATTATTAACATCATTAAAATATTAAGAGTTAATAATAAGAAACTTAAAAATTTAATGAAATATATCTATAATTTTAGAATAATTGAGCAGCAATATTTTTTTTAATTTTTGAGAGATTTAAATTTTTGTACCTGTAGCGGCTGGAACATAGACCTGTAGATATCTTCTAATTCCAAAGGAAACTTGACTTTACGCATAGTGTACAACACATAGAGCATTTGTCCCATGTTTAACAAGACGAAGAAGAAATTCCAGGAAAATATATCAGGTGCGCACACAACATTCCACGCCCACATGGAGAAAAGGAAAAAACCTGATGATAAAAAGATTTTAATATATGCGATCTGTTCTTTAAAAGAATGTTATTGATCTTTCACATTTTCAATTTGAATGAAACAGCTTTTGATAATATAGCAAATCAACAAAATAAAGTTATTGCGTAAAGGATAATATTCCTTTTATCTGTTTTCGAACTAGGGGATGATTGACTTTTCAAATATAGAACTGTACAGAATAATTTTTCGTGCACAGTTCGAATTAGCGGACGGTGTATCGCCTCCCCTTTACCAGGGTCGCGTTATAAGTAGGATATGAATGGAAAAAACTAAGCCATAATTCTCATGGTTACGTGATGGTGTGTGGACAACACATTTAACTAGCAAACGAGATTTACAAGAAAAATTATCTGGCTTCTCGTAAAAAATGCCATGAAACTTTCAGGAGTGATCAAGCATGTGGACTATGTCTCAGGAGCAAAATATTGCATTTCGTAATCGCCCACAAACCTTAGCAAAGGACATATAAAGTGATAAATGAGTGCACGCAGTACTTGTAAACATACTAGATTGGAACTCTGGTATCTTTCAAATGTAAAGTCCGTGAATTGTAATGTCTTTCCGTAATAAGGCGCATTTTAACAAATGTATGCAAGTCGTATGACAGTGACTATTGCTTAAGAAGTGTAGCGCAGATCATGGGCGTATTCGACTACTCAAAAATTTATTTCAGTCATCATTCATATACCTATTTCCTGTTTATGTTTTAAATTTAAATAATATCATTAATATAGCAATACTTCTTCAACAATTTCAAAAGTTTATTGCATGTCACTGCTATTGCAGTGATTAATAACTAGTTTTTAATTATAATTTGAATTATAAAAAAATCATAGATGTTCCTTTTATGGAAGTAAATTTACCAAAGGCCCATATTGTGTTTTAAATACTTTTCTGTTAAATGTTTCTGAAAACCTCAAACAATCGAGCTCATTTTTTCTAAATGATATTCCTTTTGCGTTCCATATATTTCGCTTCAATATGACGTTCTTCCTTTTCTTTTGTTTATGGATTAATAGGATCTTGGCCCCTAAAGATCAGTTCATATCTCATAATAATTATTAACATGCGTTAAATAATAATGAAACGCATATTACCCAAAATGAGAATGGAGTGCATGAACAGCAACCCTGTATTGTTGCTAGGAGCCAAGTAAGCCACTATGAAGCATACGTTGGCCAGCTGATACATTACGTGTTGAGGTTCATGTTGTCCCTCAGGACATACAAAAATCGTGATATTCGATTTTGCCAAAGTCGCATTATCATCCATAGTTCTCTCAGGCAAATGGAAAGCTGAAAGAAAAATCAATTATTAAACAATATCATGATCTTTTGTTAACAATTTAATATTAAATATTATTGAAATAAAAAAAATTACTACATTCATTAAAAGAATTTCTTAGATACTCCTGTTTTATCCTTTAACATGGCGTTAGGAATTCATACAGTTTCTACATATGTTGGTAAAATATACCTTGTTTTAAATGGCAACACTTGTTTGATTCAAGTGCTTGATCTTCGAAAATCGGAGATATTCTGGATAATCATCTCCACGATTGGTAGAAAGCTACTTCTCTGGATTTTCATTTTTCGCACATATGATTTCACACTAGTAAATATAAAATGCAACTGCAATCAATTTTCAGAGAACCAACTAACTTATCAAAAAATACAGCGTATTTTACAGACATGCTATAACGTTTATAAGCAATACTGTATGGATATTTGCATGTAGTAACTACATTATTTATATATTATTTATTTGTAGCATTACTTATAATATTTATTTGTAATAACTATATTCTTATTGTTTATCTATAAAACAATTAATCATTAGCTGCGGACAAAGACATTTTTACATATAAGTAAAACTGAGAAAAAAAACTTCTAAATGATAATTTTGAATTAAGTTTCATTTTTACTATTTCAGTTCTTCGTGTAAACCTGTTTAAAATATTTAACTTCTAAATTATTTTGTCTTTATAAAAATGTTATGACAAAGCTAGTAAATAAAGATTTTCTCTTGAAGAAATTTAATACCTTAATAAAAGGTACCAACAAATAAGATAGCCATCAGTACATTTGCTTATTAATTCACGCCTGTAATTAGTGTGCACTTGTGGTAGTTTTCTGTGAAATAATATATTTGCCAAATGAGTACTTTTCGGAAATTTTGGAAAATGGAGGGTTGGCTACACTACGTGGACGGGCGACGACAGAAGACCTCTGCCTTTTGGTGACATTCAGTGGCACGCCAGATCCACCGACTTAAGTGCTTCGGACTTCTCCCTTCAGGGACACTTGAAGCATTAAGGTGATGGACTTGAGTGAGAACTGTGGAACAGCTGAAGGAAAGAATTAGGCAGGAAATGGCCAGCCACATCCACAGACCTAAGTGCTCTGGACTTTTCTCTTCGGGGACACTCCAGGAATTAAGCTGATGGACGTGAGTGGTAAGTGAAGAATAGCTGAAGGAACAAATCAGAGAGGAAATGGCCGGCCAGATCAATTCCGTGGCCCGCCAGATCCGCCGACTTAAGTGCTCCGTAGTCCTTCCGACTTGAAGAGTTAAGGTGATAAACCAGAGGGGAAAGTGTGGAAGAGCTTGTGGGTTTTTCCTGTTTAAATCTAAAATTCTAACTCAGAAACTCACGAACATGAAAAAGCGAATAATCGCTTAAGTGTGTGAACAGACCACGTAAAACTTAAAGAGGGTTTATAACCCTTTATTTCTCAGTATATTTACCATCAGTTCCTACTTGGAACTTTACACAAAGCCGCCACTCGGGCTTGAACTTATAATAATTTTAACTAAAACTAGCTTAACTATTAAAGGGTATAGCCGAAGCTATAAGAATCTAACTAGTTAGCCCCTATGTATTAATTAAATCGGCGAAGCCAAGCAAGGGCCTACGGTATGGCCGAGCGTAATAACAGCTAAGAGAGACGTAGCCAGAAGGCAAACGCGCGCTAGTCAGGGAATCAGACTCTCTCACCTGAAGTCGGTTAAGTCACGACTTAAATAGTACTCTTTCTCATTTGCATTACCTGCGTTTCTGAATTTACATTCTGGCAGAAAACTGTAAGCTGAAATTAGAATAAGATAGAAAAGATACAAAACTTAAAATAACTGTTTATTAACTTAGGATAAACCTTACAAGCTGAAGGAAAGAAATTGGGAGCACATAACCACTGATAACTTGACCGTGTACTGCAAAGTGCTCAGAATCGTCTTGTGCAGTGTATTGCTAAACGAGATGGTTATTGGCAGACATAGAGCTTCACAAATAACTGTAGCAAATGCATACAAAGTGTGACATCTAAGTCAAGTAATGTCTACGTGACACATACTATGTAAATGGACAAGTTTAGCGAAAAGGATTACATAAAATGCTGGAAGAGTCATTGTCTCTAGCACCGAGTATATTACATACTTTCAAAATGGCAAGCGAAAATGTTCTACCCTATCTAATCTTTGTATGAATGAACATCTAGAAGCATATCAAACTAAAGTATTGTTTTAGATATTGTTCACCGGCTAATGAAATTCACATAAACCTGCTCCGACATTACGACCGCATTACGAGCATCACCAAGCGCAAGCAACGTACCCACTACCAAACACGTTTTGCGAATTTGATGTTGAATGTACCACAAAGAACCTGCTCATGCCTTCCATGTTGAGAGACTGACAGCTGCTAGGTGACGGCCCCGTTAGCCGTTTCCTGTCCGGGAAACGTTGGTGGAACCCCAGAGGGAACAAATATAGACACAAAAGGATACCATCATTTTCACTGATATCAAGAAAACGAGAGTTGTCCTTACAATCTATAAGGTATTAAATTCTAGTGAAATTTATTTCGTTTACAATATTTGATTTTTAAAAGTATCGCATCACCATCCAAGGAAAGCAAAATATTTGTAATTAAATTTAAAAAGAAATAAAGAGAAATTCCTCTTCCTTCACAGTCCGGCATTCGAAATATCCACATTTCTGTGCTAAATATGTCACATCGAAATTCTGTAAAAATAAACTAACATTCATTGCGTGCCATTATCAAGCAACGTTCACACTGAAGGGCGGAACCTCTAGGGACAATTTCGTGACAGCACTTGCAAACAACCTCCGATGCATTTGTGCTAATTAAAAAACATAGCCCTACTTCCTTTTGTTGTCTGTAGCCGTGTTTAATGAAATGCAACGTTCGGATAGTGTGGTCAACTTAATTTCTGACAGTCTGTTCGACTGACAGGTAAAAAATATACGAGAATCTGGGACATTTTAGACAGAAGAAGGTTTTATGCGATGGATCTGGGTTAACATTTTTAGTTTGAAATGAATGCATGTCAAAATCGACTTTTATAAAGAATACAGAACAATCTGATTTGTGCCAAAGATTTATTTCAAAAGCTATTGAAAATTACAGTACAAAGTTTGTCATCGTGAGAACATACGTGTGTTCGAAAGCTTATATTTTTGCGTCTTCGATATTCAGGCAATATATCATCTGAAATATTTTAAGATCCGATACGATGGTAAGCACTTTAACAAATGTATCTAAAACTATTACAATCTTGAGAGACTCAAAATTACGGTAAAAGTCCTACATAGAAAATAATATGCGCCTTGAAAATTGTCACCCGTAGTAATGCAACATGTAATGTAAGTATAGCAAAATGTCTGTTTTAAAATTCAGCGATCAATAAGTTATTTACGAAAGCAATAAATAACACAATGGAGCAATACGTAAAGGGAAACTAGCTTTCTAAAGGAAACTAGCTCATTTCATGTGGGAAAACTCCTTGCACATGAGGAAAACCACAAAAATGCTCATGCATTCGCCAGGAATTGAACCCAGGTTGAATTACCAGCGTTCGGCGAATTTACCGCTTGGCCGCTGGTAATCATTTTTTTGCCATACGGGTTCTATGTCTCTTTTAACAGCTATGCTAATAAAGACTAAATCACTCTACTGCAACAAAAATTTATAGTATAGTGATAGCTGTATATTACAAATATACTTTAATATTTCACAAATAGATAAACAGCAGAGTAAGAAAAAAGATAGAGAGAGAAGGACAGATTTTAAAAAATGACTATCTGAAAACTTCCGATTACAACCTAACACTTAGAAGTGTTTACCATAAAAGTTCCAGAAAGATTATACAAAATTAGAATTAGGTAAAAAATTTTAAATATGAAATACGCAAACTACGTATAAATGAGAAAGACGTATAAACGAAATTTAATTTACGCTGTGAAACAATTATAATATTAGCTGCACAATTTTGATACTACTAACCTACTACTGGTATTACACAATTTTACCATCTTAATTTCAATTTGTTTAAAATTTTAACTTTGTTCAAACAAATTTACAATCAATGTTTTAATAAATATTTAAGTAATATTAATATTTTAAAGAATTGAACAATGTAAACAATTCTTTATATTTAATATTTTTTAAATAATATTAATACAAATTCAATATTTTTTTAAACAATAAGATTGCAAAAATTTTGTACGCAGTTACAAAAATCTGGAAAAAAAAAGTCACACTTTTATTTGAATTACCGTCTTGAATAGGAAGCATTTTTTCCAAGAACATTTTAACTTCTTTTAAAGAAAAAAAGTCTTTAATTGTTGTATGACATGTCTTTTGACTCTAAACCTTAAGCAAAACGCTATGAATCGGATTCAGGTCTTGAAATGTTTTTCTCGCTTGTATTTATTACACACAAAGAAATTTCTGAGATATCAGTACAGCAGACATCATTTTGAATAAAAGGTGAAATTATTTCTTCATCTTTGCTACTTAACTGTTCATCTGGGAAAATGTTTTCAATCACTTTTTCTACTGTGCGTGACGTCTGATGTCATTACATTGGCATCACAGTTTATGTATTCCTTGATCGTAATGTCTAATCCCAGTAGTTTCCAATCTTCTTCATCCATAATCACAGTTTCATCATTTAACACTTGACTCTGGGTTCGAGAATTCACCTTAAATGAAGCAGTTTTTAATTATTTGTGGTTTTACTTGAAACCAGATAAGTGAAATCCTATTCATAATCACAAGAATATTTAAAGTTTTCTGTGAATTTCCTGCAATTATACAGGGTGTTTATAAAGTCCCGGACCCATATTGATGTTTAATAACTCATAAAATAATAAAGATAGATTAAAATTAATAACATAAATGCTTAGATAGACTCAAAAAGTTTCATGACCCTTGTCAATGAACTTCCACGTGTGCCCCCTTCGTCGCACGGATAATATCAAGTCGATATTCAGTTTCACGCCAGGTACCGGCAAGCATGTCGGCATCCACAGAGGCTATTGCGGTTGTAATTCTGGCTTTTAGGTCATCAATGTTCGACCCTCCGTTGTCCTTTACAAATCCCCAAAGGAAAAAGTCCAGCGGCGTTATATCAGGTGATCCAGGTGGCCAAGGAATTGGACCTCCTCGCCCAATCCATCTTCCTGTAAAATGGTCATTCAAAGAACTACGAACGATGATACCCCAATGAGGTGGTGCACCATCTTGTTGCAAAAAGACATGTGGCTGAAGCTCTTCTAGTTGTGGAAATACGGAGTTTTCCAACATGTCTAAGTATACGACTGATGAGACCGTCTTTTCTGTAAAAACGAAAGGCCCAATGACTCGGTCGTGCATTAGTCCACACCCCACATTAACTATTGAGGAATCCCTTTGTGCCTCACAGTATTCATGGGGGTTTTCAGATCCCCATATGCGCACATTATGGCGATTAACAATGCCAGAAAGATGAAAGGATGCTTCGTCAGAGAACATTATGCGCTTCAGAAATTCAGCATCATCTTCTATCCTCCTTAGCATATCTGTTGCAAAAGCCATCCTCCTAGGCCTATCGTCTGGTTCTAAAACTTGAACAATTTGAACTTTGTATGCATGCAGTCTTAATTTTTTCTTAATAACCTCGTACACCGTCGAAATTGGCATATCCGATTCTCTTGCTGCTGATCTCACAGATATTCTAGGATTGTGTAAAAATGTCTCTCTGACAAAATCAACATCAAAATCACTTGTGCAGGGACGTTCGGAACGTTTCTGATCTGCGATACTTCCAGTTTCTAGAAAATTCTTTTTCCACCGCAATATGCGGCTTTTGGATGGAGGGTCTTTTTGGTAAATTCTTCTGCAATTTCTCTGTGTTTGCATTATGGATTTCGTTTCTATGAACCACCATAAAATCTGTGCTTTCTCTTGTGGTGTACGCATTCTTCTTAATATCGGGTCGAATAAAACATCACATACAAAAGTACTAGAACAAACGCATCAAAAGTAAACATAACATTGCAATACTTGCCAGAAACAAAAGAGAGAAAAATGCAATTAATAAGCAGACGATATTTAGAAAAGTACAGATATTTAGACCGGAAAATGAAATTATCTGAAATTAACCACACGCGCAGACAATATTTACAAAAGTAAAGATATTCAAACCTGAAAAGGAAAATATATAAGTTATTCCATCAGTAAATGCCATAAGTTTGTTTATATCTTCATTATTTTATGAGTTATTAAACATCAAAATGGTCCGGGACTTTATAAACACCCTGAATTTTGAAGGGCTATTTGAATCACGTTTTGCTGTAGAACATTTTTAAATTCTTAATGACACCCAGATCTAAATTCATACTATACTAGTGCAATTTATGAAGAAAAAAACAATTTTCACATTTTGCGATTTTGTCTTCTCATTGTTTTATTTATTTTCTTGAGCCATTCTGTAAAAATGTCCGTAGTTATCCATACTTTTTTATTTGCTTTATATTTAATATATTTCAAGCTCTTTGATTTTTGTGACTTTCCTATAACTAAAGAAGTCATTTTTTTCGCACCATCAGTATTTGCCGAAAGCAAAACAGTGTGATGTTCTTTACTTCGCTTAACTCCACGACTCTGGTCATCTTTGAAAACTAGGGTTTCGAGCAGGCATAACTTGAAAGAAAAGAGCAGTTGCATCGTTTCATCAACATTAAAAATGTTTTTTATTTCATATCCATCTATTTTGGCGGATAAATTATTGAACCAGTCTTCAACCAAGTTTTTTGGTGGATAAATTCTTGAATCACTCTTCAGAAGACTCAGCGCGAACGGTTTTTGACTCTGCTTTAATAGACGACATGAGATTCTATGCAGCAGTTTAAATTTATGAAGCCATCCAGTTAAAAAGCAAGCTTCCTTCCCATTCAGTCAAAGTCCTATTTATTTTGACTTCTCGATTAACATGAAGCCATTCACTGGAATATTCGATGTACGTTACTGAATGAAAAATTTTTAGCAAAATGGCTTTAACCTCAGGAAATTTTCCATTTGAACATACAATTTCTTTGAAGCGGACTGTCCACAAAATTATGCTCTTTCTTCTACGCCTTTTATATACAACTGTTTTTTAACAACCGTTAAACAACCTTTTTTAGTGTTATCCTGTGGATATCCAGTTTCTTTCTTTTTCTTTGTTTTTTCATACTTTCGTCGAACCAGTATTATCATCAAATTCTTTTAAGATTTGAATTTTATCATTTAATGAGAATGCTTTTGCTTTCGTGACATTTCGTATTAGTTAACTCTGTAGAGACATTAGGTTATTTCGAAGCAGGAGACAAAAAAAAATGAGTAACACCCTTGCCGGGACTCGAACCTCGAACCTCTCGAATACGCGCCGAGGGTGCTGGCCATTGCACCACGAAGACATGCTAAGATGGCAGGAGAAATACCTTATATACTCCCATTTTAAAGGGCGACTGGGGATAAGGGAAGCAAATCGCCTGATCCTGGTGTTGGAGAATCATCATACACCACTTCTTTTAGTTCAGGCACCACTGTAGACACATTAGGTTCTTTCGAGGCAGGACACATGAAAAATGAGCAATGCCCTCGCCGAGACTAGAACGTCGGACCACTCGAATACGCGCCGAGTGCGCTGACCATTGCACCACGAAGGCACGCTAAGAAAGCGGAAGAAATATCTTATAACTCTACTCCACCTAATTTACTTAACAAATAAAATAAATACGACTGAGTCGAGGCCAAGAGACGCATAAACAAGAAACCTGTAAATGGTGCTCCACTATATATAAGAATAAAAAGAAACTGCATTCTGATTTTGGTGAGAAGATTTCACTTTAACACATGAAGCAATAATTTAACGCATGGCTTATAATAGCTAAGGAGCTATTATAACTTGAAGACGTAGATCAAGAAATGAGTTGTTCAAAATGACAAATCCAAATGATAAATAAAAAATTTGCTACAACATTATTTCAAGATAAATTAACATTGTATGCTGATTTAATTAATAAAGAAAAAAAATTACTGTAAAAGTACATGAGCATTTATTTCACGTGGTTTGCAAAGAATATTTACCTCGGGCGGCAATATTTTCTTTTTTGCCAAGGCATTAAATTTACAAACTGAAAGTAATAAATACCTCGAGATTTCCTCCAGGTTGTTTAAGAAGAAATTAAAAAGAAATATTTTTAATTTCCTAGCCAAAAATTTGAAATTCTAATATGAATGAGATTTCTGAAAATAAAGGTATCTCCAAAACTAAATTCGAAAGGTATCCGATACATAAAATTAAATTATAAATTAAAAAGAAAATGTCCGTGACTTTGATAATACAATACTACATCAGTCTTTTGTAAATCAAGAACCTGCTGCCGGTAAAACCAAATTTCATGTCTCTCAACTAAATTAAAATACTTATGTACATATGTTACCACTAAAAAAAGAAATTCGTTAATATGCACATTACCTTGCTAATCTACAGATTAACTTATTTTCTCCGTTAAAGTGCGGAATCAAGAATTTTCCGCATTTGACCTAGTGAATGTGCACATTAACTGCTTCCATGTCGTTCAAAGTTCAAAAGTTTCTCTCATTTGCTTTCGCTCTCCCTCCACTTTGCACATTATCTACTAGGCACTCACTAAATCTGAAAATTTCTCTAACAGGTGCTCGTTAAACTGAAAATAAGATCTTTGCCGAAACAACAGCAACATTTCTGTACGTTAAATTAACATAGCGTTATTAATTTAATTTTCGATATTTGAAAAATCAAGTTAGTACAATTAAACAAGCAACAAATTAGTTGATAGAATCAATCATCAGTCATTTAAAAAACTATAATGCAAAGAATAAAACGGTTTTAAATATTATTACAATTAAAGAAACAAATTTGCAAATCATATAATAAAATTATGCTTACTCATTAGTGCAATTTAAAGATAACATAGCAACTGGATTTTGCGACAAGCACACCTATTTGTGGCATATTTAAATTTTAGCAACATTTTTCTGAAACCCTGCCCGATCAACATTTTAAAAGCGTAAGCGGCGGCTATTTTAAGCGTACAAAGCTTTGCTAGATGTTCCAGCAAAAATCTTATTTTTACTTTGTCAGGACTTAGTGTTCTGTGCATCTTTTTTGGAAACATTGTAAATTCTGTAAAGGGTTCTTATCCTTACGTTCTAAGTCCTGAACTGGAACAGGGAGCGGAAGGTACGCTATGTTCTGATGTATCTGCTGGGCTGGATAATAACTGCACGTGAAGGGATTTGAAATCCTCTTTTATTCAATCACTATTAAATACACACCTCCCAATTCGGGAGAGATACAGAACGTAACAGACCACACTTTGGTCGAACTTAACAATCAAATAAATTTAAATAAATAAAAATAGAACTTAAATTAACTTTTGCTTCGTAGAGCAATTCGCGGAAGTTGGCCTCTATCTAAAAGGGTGCGTAGCAAGATATACTAAATACTACCGCACTTTAATTTATTTTACAATGCAATCACGTAGTAAGCACTATGGCTTATAAATTTAAACTGCTAGCTGGTCAGGCGAA
>KK122112.1:52254-71612 GCA_000611955.2 Stegodyphus mimosarum | reverse complement strand
TCAGTCCGTTGCCCTTCCAAAGAGATTTATTGCTTTGTTTACGAATTGCTTCACCCGCCAGACAGTGGTCTGGGTAGCATCTGTCAACACGAGTAAAGATCGCACCCTGTGGAGAGGCTAGTTTCTTACACTACTAACCCTGCAGCGAATTCAGGTTGGCGGGATGTTTTTCTTACTCGCAGCTTGTTTCCATGTTGGATTGGGACCCCTCGTCGAGGCTAGAGGTGGTTGACCTTGGTGGATCAGCGATATATGCCAAATGCAGGAGCTCTTTCTACTTGGAGATGCACCTTCCTGCGTGTTTTTCCCATGGGGTTGCCGGGCTGTTGGCGGTTTTCTTACCACCAAAAATCGCCAATCAAGCGGTCTTGGCGTTTCGAGTAAAAAGGGCTTGGGAGCTGCTGACGAGAGAGGGCTGACGGGAGTTTGACATGCCGCCATTGTAACGCAAGGAGACGGAGCTGAAAGTGTCGGCGTTATCAGAGAAATACCGTTGTCGGAAGAAATAGACGAGAGATGAATACTAAGGAGGGCGACGAAAATGACCGAACATACTAACCTTTATTTTTTCTTTCCTTTCTAGAAGTAAAAGAATCTACATCTTCCATGTATTTCACCCTGTAATCTTCACTGTTTGGAACTTCTAATTGGAACGTCAATGTCGTCTGTATCCTGAAATGTTAAATTCCCTGTTGGGTTGGGTATGATTACCTTTTATATTTTCCACTTAACCGCCCACCATGCACCACTCTGTATTAATTCAAAGTATCTTAAATAAATGCTATATTTAATTTTAACTTCTTGTAATGTTTTCACTTTAATTTAGAACACTGGACCCTACTGTTTTTGACACAACGCATTAAATTTAATTATTCTGTTGGAGCTCTTGGTCACTATTACGATTGATTTGAACACCTATTTTACAGTATATATTGTGTTTATCATGTTGTCACAAACTTTACACATTCATGTTATTGAAAATTGTTTATCCTAATATTGACTTATCATTTGGTATTTGAACTTAAAACCTATACACAAACTCTTAAGAATTTTAAGCTCCAACAGGGGGAGCTTTCTTCTTCTGACATTTCGACGCCGTTGTAGCTGGTTCCTGCTGCATTCGTTGAAGTATATTTTCCTGGCTAGTCGATTGCCTCGGATCCTGAAACGAATCTTTAAATACAGCCATTTTGCTGCGATTATAGAACGGTTTTATTTGGTCCACATTCGCTTTGAGCGTTTGACCATCATTTCTTTTTAATATAACCACTGCCCCCGTAATTTGTTCAATTGTGAACGGGCCTTCAAAACGCGGAAAAAATTTCCCCTTTTCCTCCTCTGGGGCATTTGACAAGTTGTGTTTAATCTTCAACACTTCATCTCCCACATTGTACTTGACCTCTCTTCTTTTTAGGTCATAATACAATTTCTGTTTTCTTTGGGCCATTTCTATATTTCCCGTCGCTTCCCGTATTAACTTTTGTATATCACTCATTTTAAATTCTTCTGCCCTTTCCTGTACAAAGAACAGTTTATCTAGGGGGGTCAAGATCTTTCTTCCTAAGAAGAGTTCAGCGGGTGTTTTTTGTGTAGTATCGTGTTTGGCGGTCCTAAGTGCAAATGCAAATTCATTTATATGGCTATCCCAGGTAGAGTGATAGTTTTTCACATAACTACGAATTATTTTCACTACATTTCTATTCACCCGTTCCGCTATGTTTGACTGCGGACGATACGGGACCATCTTTAGATGACGTATGCCCAGTTTTGCACACATTTCCTCAAACATTTTACTAACAAACTGAGGACCATTGTCTGAAATAACTTTTAGGGGCGCCCCGTATTTTAAAATATACTTATTTAGAATTGAATCTACTACAATTTTTGCAGACGCGCGTTTTAACGGAATTAACTCTAACCATTTGCTAAAATGATCCACTATAACTAAAAGATATCGGCTTTTATTAACTTTACTTCGAGGGTAAGGTCCAAGTAAATCGATGCCTATTATTTGATTTGGGAATTCTGATTTAATACTATTTAGGAACCCGGCCGGGCGGAAATTAACATAATTATTTAATTGACATGTTGGGCACGACTGGACATACGCCCTAGTAAACTTTTGCAGTTCTGGAAAGAAAACTGCCTCGCGAACTCTCTGAACAGTTTTTCTTATACCTAAATGAGCCGAAATGGCACAATCATGCAACTCTTCTAATACATTCAACCTCATGCTAGCTGGGATAACCGGTCTATATTCATGATTCTCATTAGTAGCTTTCGTATAGAATAACAGTCCGTCAATTAATTCGTAATTTTCGGCCCTATTTCTTATCGGCACAATATCCGGATGATTGAAATTCTCAGGGTCGGCCAAATAATTGTATATATTTTTGAACTCCGGATCTTTTTTGAGTTCGGCTATTACTGTTTCACGAGAATCTAATACTTTGGATGTTAACATGGCTATCTTAATTACACTTCCATTTTCATCTAAGTTAATTCTGCTTAAAGCATCTGCCACAACATTTTCCTTTCCCGGCGTATGTTTAATTATTAGGTTATATTCCTGTAATTTGAGAGCCCACCTTATTAATCTGGGTGATAAATTTTTTCCAGAATAGAGTCTAGTGACCGCCGCGTGGTCGGTATATACAGTTACTGGAGAACTTCCAAAGAACACACGAAATTTCTGTACTGATGCTAACACTGCGAGAGTTTCTCTCTCTGTTGCGGAATAGTTTCTTTGGGTTTCATTTAATGTTCGGCTGAAAAAAGCCACGGGCTGACCATTTTGGGAAAGCACTGCACCAATCGCGAAATCTGAAGCGTCCGCTGAAATCTCTAATCCTTTATCCCCTTCTGGAAATTTTAAGACGGGAGCTTGAGTCAATGCGTCTTTCAATTTTTGAAACGCCAAGTTGGCTTCTGCTGACCACGAAAACCTAGCTTTTTTTCTTTTCAACTTTAGCAGTGGCTCAGCTATTTTTGCAAAGTCTTTAATGAAAGCCCGGTAATATGAACACATCCCGAGAAACGACGATAATTTCTTCGCTGTTTTAGGAACAGGATAATTTCTAATGGCTACTATTTTTGACTGATCCGTTTCGATTCCCTTTTGGGAAATTTTAAATCCTAAATAACGTAACTCTTTTGCGGCAAATTTACATTTAGACGCATTTATCTTTAAACCAGCTTCGTTTAACAATGAAAATACTTTTCTTAAATCTTGTAAGTGTTGTTCTAGAGTACTACTCGTAATTATAATATCGTCTAAATATATGAAAGTGCTTTTACCAAGGACTGGTCTTAAGACGATGTCCATACATCTTTGGAACGTTGCCGGCGCGCCGGATAATCCGAACGGCATTCTAAGAAATGCGTACGTACCAGATTTCGTTATGAACGCGGTTTTGTGTACGTCCTCGGGTTTTACCCCAATCTGAAAATAGCCACTCGTGAGATCTAATGTAGTCATGTATTTTGTAGACGAAATATTTCGAATAATTTCTTCAATTATCGGCAACGGATATACAGGATATTTTGTAACTGAATTTAACTTGCGATAATCTATAGCAAAACGCCACCGCTTCGGGTGCGTAATCGGGTAATCATTATTTTTCTTACACAGGACAACGGGGCTAGCATAACTGCTAGAAATTGGCGTGATGATTTTATTCTTTAACATCTCTTTAATATGATGTTCAATTATTTCTTCTTTTGTCCTATCATATCTATATGGCTTTTGCCTAACTGGCTGAGCGTCCCCCGTGTCAATGTCGTGGTTCACCACCTGCGTAAAGCCTGGTACATCACTAAATAAATTCGCAAAGTGACTTACCAGACCTTGGATTTTCTCTTTTTCCTCTGCTTGTAAATGTTCCAAGTCCAGCTGCGGGGGCTTATCATTCTTCGCTTCAATTGGCTTCATATTTAATGTTAGTTCTCCCCCCTTGAAATCAATTTTTGCTTCTGCCAAACTAAAAAAGTCCACACCTAGAATAATACAAGTCTGCAGGTTACGCACAATATAAAACAGGATTCTTACCTGTTCGTTGTTGATACGCACGAACAATGGTACTTTTCCTAAACAGCTACATTTTTCTCCTTGGGCCGCTATGACATCCGTGTCTCTTGCACTAAAAATTCTGTAACGTCGAAAGTGCTTCTTAAAGAATCTTTCCGATACGAAGCTGCTTTGGGCTCCTGTATCCAAGAGGGCTGTCGCCGGTATGTTGTTGATTAGAACTTCAATCTTCGGCAAACTCAAATTCTTAACGACCACGGTGTTTAAATTGATTTTGGAAGGGTTTTGCGCTGCTTCGGACTTCTTCACCTTCCTCGAAGAAATCCCTCTTAGTTTAAATTCTTTTTCTTCTGGTTGCCCTCGGAATCTTTGCTTGTTCTTCTATTAAATTCCCTTCGTTCGCCGCTCGCTTTAGGAGACACATCTTTCTTCGGCCATTGCTTCGCCTTATTCCCGTAACTTTGATTTTGCTTTTGCTGCGGTCTTGGCGAACTCCACTGACTTCTTCGCTCAAATTGGCGTCGTCGTTCGTTGTCGGCTGTTCTTCGGCTTTCAAATTGTACCGCGAGCTCAAATAATCTGTCTAATGTTGTTGGATTTCTTAGTTCGATGAAATCTTGAACTTGGGGCAGTAGCCTAGGAAGTATAACTTGAATAATTTCAGGATCCGGGCGACTTCCATACAAAAGCTTGAAAACTTGAATTTTCCTCAAAATAAAATTAGACAAATCTTCTATTCTTTCTTGGTATCGGCTAAACAGTTCAGCTTCCAATCTGGCTCGATCTCGCACCACGGGAAATGCTT
The DNA here is from genome assembly GCA_000611955.2 of Stegodyphus mimosarum. Classification (NCBI taxonomy): domain Eukaryota; kingdom Metazoa; phylum Arthropoda; class Arachnida; order Araneae; family Eresidae; genus Stegodyphus; species Stegodyphus mimosarum. The sequence goes on along the minus strand of KK122112.1, from coordinate 66,780 downwards.
TCACTAGAGAATTCTTGAAATTTTCATACGTGTATGTGGGGCTTCCTGGTTCCCCCAAGAGATTCTTTCCGATGCACTTGAACCAACTTAGCGCTTGGCCCTTCAAAGCGCTGGTAGCAAGAGCGACTTTCTGAAATTCGTGGACTGGATATAGCATGAAGTGGGAGTCTAGCTTTTCCAGGAAATTGATTACGGCTGTCTTGCCGTCAAAACTTGCCGCTGGCTTCATGGCTGCTCGCATGGTTTGTACGATGTAGCCGAATCCTTCTATGCCAGGAGGTGCTATCTCAGGATTCTGGACAGGTACAGCAGGTGTCTCAGGTTCGTCTTCTTGTTGTTGAGGCCATCCTCTTCTTTTTGTGCGGGCGCCACTATCAGGACTTAGCATTCTGTGTGTATTCTTTGAGAACATGGTAAATTCTGTAAAGGGTTCTTATCCTTACGTTCTAAGTCCTGAACTGGAACAGGGAGCGGAAGGTACGCTATGTTCTGATGTAACTGCTGGGCTGGAGAATAACTGCACGTGAAGGGATTTGAAATCCTCTTTTATTCAATCACTATTAAATACAAACCTCCCAATTCGGGAGAGATACAGAACGTAACAGACCACACTTTGGTCGAACTTAACAATCAAATAAATTTAAATAAATTAAAATAGAACTTAAATTAAACTTTGCTTCGCAGAGCAATTCGCGGAAGTTGGCCTCTACCTAAAAGGGTGCGTAGCAAGATATACTAAATACTACCGCACTTTAATTTATTTTACAATGCAATCACGTAGTAAGCACTATGGCTTATAAATTTAAACTGCTAGCTGGTCAGGCGAAAGTTGAGCAGCGTGACCGTGATCTGAGGCAAAGCTCTCACACACCGAGAGGTTTCTACCTCTGGCTTAAATAGTGCTTGGCTGAACTTCAAAAATTAGCATAAGCTAAAAGCGCGCGCTTCTTCTGACAGGAAGTTGAAGCAGAGAGGAGATAGAAAAGATTTAAATTAAAATAAACTTGGTTAGTTTAACTAAAACCTTACAACTTTAACGAGTACCTAGTAGGTAATGTACAGATTATCTAGGTAATTTGAGAAATTAAACAATTTTCCGCACTTTAACGGATCACCCTAGTTCGCTTGCAGATTAGCTAGATAATCTGTAAAATAACTGATTAGCGGAAACATATATCCAGACCTCTCACAAGTGATATGTCTAAGGCATGAGAGATATTTACTGAAGCTAAATAGGAAATAAGTGTTAGGGATGTCTTATCCATAAAATTTAGATTAAAATTACAAAAGTGCCAAAGACTTTGATAGCATAGCGCGAGGAATCGTACATTTCAAGAAGACAAAACCTGTAGTCGATTCTCAAAAGGAAATAAACTCTTAGCATAGTTGTAGAGCCAACTAACAAAATTTCTTAACTTTTTAAAATACACTAAAATTCAAAAATTATTTTAAAGCAGAGTTACGGAACTGAAAATTTGATCAAAACAATGTAGTGTGTAAATGATCGAAAGAACTAAGATACGCAGTAAAAGTCTATAACTGGTTGATGCAATCTTCTGCCTTGATAAATCCAATCAAAGCTACGAAAAGTAATCAGGTAGACTATAAACTGCAAACATGCATCGATTAAAACATCCTATGACAACAACAAAAAAATCATGATCGCATAACTTTAAATAATTGTTTACCATAAAAAATGTAAATGGCTTCCTGTTACTAGGCTTCAGCATCGTGTTAATTCCCTTACCTATTACGGAAGGTATTCTCAGTCCTACCACACAGATGACTATAATTTGTTACAGTGGTACCTCGATATACGAGCGCCTAATATACGAGTGTTTTGAGATACGAACCGTCGAGCGAGCGATATTTTGCTTAAAGATGAGAGCAAGATTTGAGATGCGAGGAATCGCGCACTACACCGCTGCACACGACCCCAACATGCGCGCACATGTTGGTGTCGTGTGCAGCGTTTAACAGTGTGTTGGTGCAGCGAAAAATTAGTTTTGAAGAGAATCCAGATCCCTACAAGAGATATAAAGGAGATCTTGGGAATGTGGAAGAAAGTTGTAGAGTTCGTGGATAAAAATCACCTCGAAAAAGTTTCAACGGGTCGTGCATCGGAGTTGTTCAACGAAACTTGCCTAACTCATTTCCACAATATCCTGAAAGGGAGGAAGAAACAAACTCCTTGGACAGTTTTTTTAAACTATCTGCAGGTGAAAATGAGCAAAGCGTGACGAAAAAAGCGAAGACCAGTAACGAAAATTAAGCGCTTCCGTAAGCACTTCACTTTTTCTTTTATTATGTTTTTATAGAATATGTATTTGTTATTTATAAATAAATGTTTCTTCTTGTAAATACATTTTTCTTATTCAAAAAAACTTAAACAACTGAGGTGCTGTTTTGGGAGCTGGAACGGATTAATGGCATTTCAATTAAATGGGGAAAATCAATGGGAAAATTGCTTTGAGATACGAGCAATATGACATACGAGCAAGGTTACGGAACGAATTAAACTCGTATGTCGAGGTACCACTGTGCTTTAAAACAGAAACTTCAAGGTTATTTTTCCGCCGGTTAGTTTGTCGCATTACCATGGGAACAATATCTGTGGAAAAAAGGTTGAATGGCTTAATTTCCCCCCCCCCACTTCTCTTCCGTTTAGCGAGTTTTGCTTCACGAAAAGCAAGCTAATGGACGCTGAGTTGAACTACAGTCTCAAATGGCATGGACAAAATAAATGCTCTGCAGCAATGACTATACGAATTACGATCGCTAATGGGAAAAGTCTTTGAAATGCCTATTTTAAAGTAACAAATTCTAGAATGTATTTAATGTATCAAAGAAATTTACGCTTCTGTCGAGTAAATCAGCTGCAGTTCTAGGGTCTTTTTTTTTCGTGATTTACATGAAATATTGTTTTGCCTCATTAAAGACACTTTAATGAAGAAAATAGTATTCGGAACTAAAGAAACTCAGTGTATACATAATAAGTGAAAAGGCTGAATTGAAGTCGTACACCAAGTACTTGCCAACTTTATAGAGTTACCAAGTATACCTGAACGCTTACAACTATTACATATCATATAGTTTTGGCCAAGAAAAAGTATCCAAAGTTTTCGGACCGCTCCCTGTTGTGTTACTAGTCACAATAGAGAGCCTTCTTAGCTATAGATTGTTGCGTTCTGAAATTTTTACTTGTTTTACTTTTTACCACTTTTAAACTTTTTCAAATTGACCTAACTCTAGTGCCAGACAAAATAAAATAAATAACTTGCTACTAATAAAAATAAATTAGTTAGAAAGGGAGGAAACTGACTGATTTAGCTGACTCGAAAAAAATCTCTAAATTAACTATTTTCTTACATCAATTAACTGACACAAAGCAAAGCAAATTCATCTTAATAAACCTTAACCTAAAAAAACACAAGAAGGAATAAATCTTCTCTGGTACTCGGTAGAACTGAAACTATCTTAACTAAAACATTTCTAAAATTTCACTTAATTTACATATTCACTCAAGAGCACAAGTTCAGATTCATAAAACACCTCATAAGCACCAGGGAAGAAATATTCAAAAAAACAATCAATCAGTTCCACTACTAAAAATCAAGCACTAGTCCTAACTTTCCTGGTACCTAAAACAAACATTCAAATATTCAATAAAATGTGGTTAGTACATATTTGCTAAAAACAGAGCGCGTTGTGAATACCCTAAAATGCATAAACATTTTTCCATAACCCCGAAAAAATTTTCATGTTTCTTAAAAGCCTCACGGTTCAAACAAATGGAGTGACTGAACAGACCAACTACGTAACACAAAAAAACAAATGCAAGTAATAACATAAAATCAAACTCATTTATTATTATTTAGGACAACCTAAAGATAGCTGGCCAGACTACCTTTACATACAATAGCAATTAATACTCTACATTAAATTTCCTTCAAGAGTCATTTATCAAGATAAAATTTTGCAATTTAGCATAACAACGATTACTTAGAATAACTAGAACATTAAATGAATCGTTTACACTGGATTTCACACAAACTAATATACAAATTACAATTAACATAAATTTCATATTTTTGACAATAATTTTAAATTCTTCTAAGACACATAATTTTATCTATTATCCAAAGAATTTTTTTTCTACCAGTTACGCAAGATTAAATTAAGTCAAAATCTAAAAAGATACCAAAGAAAATATAATATAACTCACAGCTGAACTACCTGAATCCATCATCATAACAAGCTACAGGTGACGTTGGCAGAAGAAATTACCCCCGTTGAATTCGTCCTATAAGTAATCAGCTCCAAAATGAAGTTCAAGAAAAATGACATCCGGTAGAACCATAATGAATTCATCTTTTAAGTAATCGGCTCCAGAATAAAGTTAAAAAAAATGACATCTTGTAGAACCATAATGAAAAAGCCCGGCAATCAACAAATTCTTAAGTATTAAAGTTGAAGGAGAAACCAAGGAAATAAACAAGATGACACTCAGGTGCTTCAGCTGTCAACGACAACGAAAATTGTACGAGCGAATACAGAATGTTGAAATTTTCTCTTCTGACGAACGCACCTGATTTTCAACTACTGGGCGGCAGAAAACCTCCATTTGCAGGGAAAACCTCTCGGAAAGGCTCAGAAGAGATCGTTCTAAGAGCTCTACATCTCCCATTAATTTCCGGAAAATGCTCAGTTCATCGCATCTTCAAAACTTGAATCGGTCTTTCCCGGCGCAGGATAGCAAGCGCGAGCCATCCGCAAGGGTAAAGCTCGGCCGCAGGGCAAAGCCCTCTCTGCTAATTCTCTTCCAGTTGTATCAAAACTCAAAGCAACTCAAAAAACTGACTTCTAAACCCGTGCAAAAACCGAGGAAAACTCGGTTTCTCCTCCCATTAAACATTACTGGTCAAACCTAGGACATAAAATTAAATTCTTGCCAATCCGGGACTTTCATATAATTTAACCGAACAAATTCAAACCCCTCGAACGAATCAAAATAAAGTCATTGTCTACAGTTGACGGTTGACCAGCTGTAGAAATGACTCTGACACCTGCGAAAACTTGAGATTAAAAATTCGACCCCCCTTGCTAACAAGCGAAAAAATCTAAGGAGAAACAACAAAACTGCCCTTTGAAGATCCAATTTACAACCTTTCCATTTCTTCCGAAGTTATAAGCAAGACAACATTCACAAAGCTAAAGTGTAAGTGAAAAAGCGGATTTCCTGGGAACCAATTTCGATGTTTGCACCAGGATCATGATTACAATCCGATCCTTTACAAACAGAAGTATCCTGGTTTAGAATCGACTCCATATCTACACAATCTTCATTATAAGACACTCATACAGTTTGCGAAGTAGGTACATTTTCTTGCAATACTGGATCACTCTGCGTAAGCTGTACATCAGCTTCTTCCATCTCAGAGTCACACGAATTTTCAGATGGTTCAATACTTGCTAACTGCGACTTCGTAACTTCACTATCAGTTTCTATGATCTCGACAATCGCATTTTCATTTTCTTCTGTCTCTACTTCAGGCACTTGAGAATCAAAAGCATCTTTCCCGTCTTTTATTTCTTCATGCTTTCCTTCTTTTCCTTTAACCCCGTTAGATGTTTCATTCATCATTTCTTGATTTTTCTCAGGCAGTTCATTAGCTACTTCCTTCTTTTCTTTATCCTCTGATTCTTCAAATGCCACTTTGATTTCCGCATCTTCTTTTATGGCTCCAGTTTGTTCTGCAAGCTCGACTTTCATCTGTTGGAGTTGTTCTCGCGCCTTTTCTCGGCCGACTTTCATCACAGCTGTCATCTCTTCATATCCAGCTTTTATCTCATTATATCTGGCTTTTATCTCATTATATCTGGCTTTTATCTCATTATATCCGGCTTTTATCTCGTCTTGCCCGGCTTTCATTTCTTGTTTCATCTCTTCTTGTCCAGCTTTCAGACCTGCTAACATGTCGGCTTTCAGAGCTGCTAACATGTCCATCAAAGCATTCATTTCCTCCACCATTGCTTATTCAAATATGCCATACGTTTGGCTGTCAGACACTTTTTTCCTTAACAATCTTTTGATATCTCGACAATGAAAGCATAATTTTAAAATTAACAAGATTTAATGATACTTTATATTTTATCTTTACTTTTATTGCGCTTCATCAATTAACTTAAGAAACTTCTATGTGTTAAATTTCGCGACTATGACAGGTGTTTATCATTAATTTTTATTCACAGCAATAAGTATTTTTTAAAGGTGTTTTAGCTAAGAGCATATTTTTTAAATATATTTTTATATCGATCCCGTTAGGGTCAATGAAAACTAAATTTTTTAAAGGATATTTGTTACATCAAAATCAATTAATTACATTAGAATTAGCCAGAGCAGTTTGTATTAAATCTTCCACAAAGTACTCAAAATTTTAAACCTCCTTTTTTAGTTCTCTAAAACTGTAAACATTATTTTATTGTTTCGGTATAAATAATCGGATTATTAAAAAACATTTATCTTAACTTATATCTTTACATTCCAGTTGACGAAGAGTAAACCAATTGGTTTAATCCTTCAGCATCTGCTTCACCAATAACTTTAAATGAAACAATCCATAGAGTTCCCTCGCAACATGAGTATGAATACAAGCCCAAAACTTCGATTCATGCGCCTCGTTTATTGGAAAATTTTATATAAAAAAAAGTGCAGTAACTAATAATATGCTACATTTCATTTTCAATCACCCTTGTTTATTCTTCCGATGCTATTCCAGAAGGCCTTTATGAAATTGCAAAACTCGGCAGTTATATCGCCGTAGCTGTTCAGTTAGTGGATTTGGCCAAGTTTGTTATGACTAAGTAAAGAGCTCAAGTCAAACGAATGAGAGACCGCAAACAATAACTAATATCGGCAGCATGATATTTTCTGTGAAAGTTTAGTCTATACAATTCATTAAGCAACGTGTAAGTAATTCCTTAAAGCTACTTTCAATAACAAATTTTAATGTTAGAAAATATTATGTACACTACTGTGAAAGCTGATGTCTTTTGAGAATAAATTAATGCTATTAGTTTTTCTTTTTCGTTTTTTACCTGGATTGTTTATAACATAAAACTCTTTTAATAATCACTGATGTATTCCAAAATTAAAAGTTAAAAATCACAAATTTAAAAAAAAATTCTGAATTTTAGACCGGATAGCTAATTTGGCGCCCTATCTATTTGATCACCCGAGGCAAGTGCCTCACCTGTCTCACCCTCGTTCCGGCTCTGCGTATACTCCCAATTACAAAACTGTTTTAAAATATTAAGAAAGTTAATTCTGTATGAAATACAAAACCTTGTTTTTTATGTGAACCTCTAGTCCCTATACTTATATTTAGATAAGTTTTGCACTCATTATAAAAACAAAACGAAACGCTTGACTAACGTACTACAAAAATTTACTACGACATTCGATACGAAAGTCGGAGATAATGTGCAGGAACCGTACAGAATTTGAAAAGCGAAATGTTTGCGTTCGTATACAAATAAAAATGAAATATCAGCTTAGAAGAACTTTGTTTATGTTAAAAGATGAAGTGACGAGTAATCTTATGCAGATTATTCTGAAAAGTATAGATTAATATATTGTTATTTAAATATAGATCTTATTCACAGAATCTTGCAGAATTAGTGTTAAAGGAAACACAGGCAGACTTTAGTATTTGGCCTTAGCCAACTCTATTTAATAATAAAAATGAACATTAATTCAAAAGGAAAAGTGTTTGTACTTAAATGATTCATTTAAATTTAGTAAACTACGATTCGAAAGTAATAAAACTGCATGGGTATATTACTAACGAATATTTAGACTTTGAAATCTTAATAAATTATTTGTATTAAAATCCTTTCGGCAAACCAAATGTAACAAAATTATAAAAAAGATACTAGTAAATCACAGAAGATATCACTGAATGGCATTTAAAGATAAAAAAATCAACCACGAAGTTCTGTAACTTATTCATTAACTGGCCCTCAATGCAAATTCAAACTGACGTCAATTATCGAAAGTTTTGCAACTGAATATCTTGGTAAGTTTTTGTTGTTGGATTTTTTATAACGAGTACAAATTTGTCAAGTATATAAATAAGTATAAGGACAGGAAGAATATATAAAAAGTTAGATTTCGTATTTTATACAAAATACATTTTTGATCTTGTCAAGGAAGTATCTTAACGTTTGCATAATATTCATTTATTTCCAAATTTTGTACATTAGTTTTTCTCGATTAAAGGAATTCATTTAAGCGTAAGAAGGAGACGAAACGCGATCATAACTCAAATTATTACGAACTATTTGGGAAAGAGCTAATTCCTCTTGATAAGTCAACACTCTTCCTGGAAATCGGTAGTAATTTACTTACTTATTTATATATGTATATTTTAACCTTATTTTCTATATATGTAGTAGTTCCTTTTTTTCTTTTATTTTAAAATACACGTTTTTGAGCTATTCCAATACAAATATTATACTTCTTTTAAGTTTATTATAAGTTTATAACAATTTTAAGTTTTAACAGTTTCTAATTTCAGTTAGCAATAAATTTACACTTCATTTCCTAGGAAATATTCATAAATAGAAAAGCATAAATTATATATCTATAAACATATGTATGGCTATCGTCTTACTAGAAGACGTAACGAGACTCCTTCACAAGAAATGATGGAAGAGTAAGGGTTAAATCGTTACTTTTGAGCATTAAAGCCACTGAATAGCTGCACGCAACTTAATTTTATCTGTGAGACAGCAACATGACATTTCCCGGCGTTTCTAATTAGCGCTGCAAGACCCATTGGCAGAGCATGAAAGATTATCAATGGTTTCCAAGCAGAACTGGCTCAGTTTTACGATACCTGAGTTCCATTTGATTCGTGAGCTACTTCAAAAGCAACTCAAGCTCATGGTAAAGGAAAAGACAGTTCAGCTTAAGGAAAGAGATGGCTGTGCTTACCAGTAGCTAGGAATTTCTGAGATCACTTCCGTGATACGGGAATTTTAGGATGTTTTATGACGTACCTTACTATTAGTTCTCTCTGCGAATGTCAAATAAATTCATAAATTATAGATTTTTTCCATTATTATAGAATTTCTACATCATTCGTAACATTTAGTTGGAAGAGTTTGCTTAAGGCTGCACTTTTTCTTCCCAAACATTAATTGATGGACGGAGTTTTGAAACGAAACTGTAATATTTATAACATGCATAAAGTAAGGGTATAATTCTCATGAAAATGATTTACAAGGAAACGCGAAGAATACTAGGCTTCGTGAGTTACGTATATGTCTATAGCCAGCTCACGTTATTTGGAAAACAGTTAATTTCTTTGCAAAAAATATAAAATGAAAATACAGAAAACCGTCAATAGTTTTTCTCAGTCAATCCAGTGATTTCGTCTTTGCGAAAAGAGCTGTATCTACTTGTTATGAAGCATTGATTTTGAAGACAAATTCCTTCAAAGTGTGTCGGACGTTTGTTCGCGATCAACTTAAATCCTTTGAAATTTTAGAGGACGACAGAGATTTATTTGTTTTTCAGTTACATTCTATAGTACGAAAGGAAGACAAACAGAAATGAGAATTTCGTGTATATAATGAGAAAATAACAGAGTTTAGTGCCAGAAAAATATCATAGGATACACGAAATGGGAAACAGTTTCCTTTTTCTAAGATGCATAGCATTGGGCTCGTTGTCTACAGGTATTAGCAAAAAATTAAAAGTTAAAAGCTGCTTTTTCTGATTTAAAAAAAAACCTAAGCAATAGGTGGTGCATTAAATAAAATGATTTCTGTATATAAAATATAATCTGTGAAATCATTGGCCAGCGCTAATTTTGATTTCATGCACCAGAACTCATAGCATTATTATAGTTTAACTGGTTTATAAATGTAAATATCACTGCGCTACGTAATCATTTAAAACATAAATCGCGTAAATATCAGGAATTCAAATTTTCTCCAAATGTCACAATTTACTACCTTGCGGCAGTTCTGCAAAGTTTGCGCTTTTTTAACTCAGTAAAATTAATACTCTACCGATAACGAAAGCTCAGGGAAGTTGTTATTTGCTAAGCACAGATGCATATCCAAATAACCATTCTCGACAAATATAAGGTAAAAACATATTGTTGCGTTATACGGGTTCGTGGATTTGAGAGTATCCAATGAAAACACGATGCAGAACAAGAAAAAGCACAATTTATTTACAAGAATAACTATTTACAGCACAGTTCCAAAATTACCTTTGAAATCGTCCAAAATCTACAATAAATACGCTGAAACAATCAGCAACACAGCTTCAGGCTGTAACTGTAAAGGTAGCTTCACGGCAACACTAAACTTATAACAAACACCGTGGAACAATCACCAATACACTGTCAAGCTATACTGTAAAGGTAGCTTCACGGCAAAGCACTATCTCGATCGCTTTCCGTTCACAAAACTCTCGCGTAGCTTAGCACTCACAGTAAGCAACTATTCTCACAAAGCCGGCTCTCAGAAACGCAGGGGCTTATATAGCTTTTCCTTAGGTTCCCCACGTTTCGAGAAATATCTCGACAGGAAGTTATTCTAGAAGCTTCCCGATTGGACCATGGGATATCGCCGATTTGGTAGCCAAATGAGCGATAAAGTCGCCAATCTGGCAACCCTACCATACACTATTTTATGGCAACCCTAGTGTTATGCCGGAAAGCTTACATACAGACGCAACCGCCGAATTTTTCGCAACAATATTCTTACCAGAAGATCTGCTTGAAAACTGCATCTCGCTAAGCCACACATTTGAGACCTTTTCTAAATGGTACATCTTGCGTATTTTTGATGGCTAAAGGTATAGTGACTGACACATATTAGAATTTTATCTAGCTCGCTTATAAATCTCATTAATTGCTTTTACTGAATATTAAATTTAAGTAAAAAAGCGTTTATAAAGTAACGCCTATAATGCAGCCTTGAGAAAAACGAGAAGGTTATAAATGTCCTCTTTTACTAAGGTTTAAAATGGATTAGTATTCATTTATATGATGAACTGTTTTATTATGCATTTAAGCAATGACTATGTCCCTTTAAGCAAAGCCATACTCGAAAAGGATCTGACGTTGAAAGTTGATTTCCAATAAATATAATCAATTTTCTCACTTACATTTCAAGCTTCATGAAGGAGATGAATAAAAGAAGAGTTACTACATCACACGTCACACTTATATCTAGTCACACGTATACACGGTTAATTAACTAGGTAATTAATTAGCTGATGAAGCCAAAGCTGATGAGAGCTAACTGTTTTAAGAATGATGCCTTCGAGAAGGACTTGTTAAACTGGATCGTATTCATGTTACTTTAGAAAAACTAAAAAAAACCCTTCATACAGGCTGTTCGTTCGTTGGAAATGGGTCGAAATGAGTAAAAATAAAGCTGTGTATAAGGTGAAAATGCAGTAATTGATAACAAGTGGAAAACAAAGACAAAATTTTAACCCTTCGTAAACAAACGCAACCATATTGTTCATATTTGCCTAGAACATAAAGATAATGAAACGTTTTGAAATTAGACAAAACAAGAATTGGACATGATACATATTGAAACCTCACACTTATTAATGACATCATTATAAGAAAGTGTAATTAATCTGCGTATTTACGGCAACTTAAAATGAATACCCGATAAAAGAAGAGTTACAAGCATAAAATTATATTTGTTGTCAGTAGAAATGAACTATTAGATACTGTACACTAGCACTGGAAGTCGTGCGTTCGGATATATACATTGATTATTTCTAACTAGTAAGCGCCCAATTCTATAACAATAAAAATAGAAGACAAATAAAAAACGCTACGGTATGAATTACATGGGAAGGAGAAAGGGAAGGTAAGAATTAAAAGGCAAGAATAAATTAATTTTAAAGTTGTATATACATTTGGAGAAATTGGAGATAAGATGAAACGACATTAACTGATAAATAAATAATATTAAATAAAGATTAAACGATGGTGGATCAATTATTTTATAGTTTTATTTTACGACAGAACTCAAACTATGAGCAACAATGAACAGTAAAGTTAACAAAATAAATCATCTTATGAAATTAATCAAAATCTTCGCTGTGCACAATGCTTCGAGTAAAAACATTGAGAAACATTTATAATTATACTTAGAACGTAGCAATAAATTGCTCCAAATTAAGTACTAAAGAATGCACTTCAACCTGATGTGATAGTATAACCACTGCATGCATGTAGGGTAAAATTTATCCTCCCTTTGACGTTGTGGGAGGATAAGAGGAAAGAGGTTTTCGACTTTGACCTTGTAAGATCGTCCGAGTACGCCCACGCCGCACACGTTTTTTCCTCTACCCCCATTTTCTAATATAAGATTACAATAACAAATCTATTTCTCATCGTATGCAGAAGTTTTTTATTCGAATTATCCCAAAAAACTTTGAATTAAAAATATAAGTTAGCAGGTAAAACAATCTAAATAAAAAATTGCAAACTCTTATCGCTACACCCGTTATATAAATAAAAGCTAGAATAACAGACTGGAGAATCTGTTACGGTCTAACCGTGGCAGCTTACAGTTTCAAATTTAAATTGCTTTTTTTTATTTTATAATAAAAATAGCAGTATGGAGAAGTGGAGCATTTATGCCTTCCGAAATAAATGAAATCCGATGTCTGCTCAGGCTAAACTAATAAGGATAAAAATACATGCGAATTCCACATGATAGATTACACCAGAGCAAAACCCGTTTACGGGCACACTTTTTCTGAGAAGCGGGTAAACAAATACCTGCTTTCCAGTAAAGCCAAAGGGGAAGTGTACCGTAGAAAATACTATTTGCTGAAGATATATGTTGTTTCATTCCTAAAGTTATTTTTATGTGCTTCTAAAGAATTTTCAAATGTTTTTTGTTTCAGTTATATTTCCATGTGATTGAGCAGTAGATTCTATTCAGGGAAGAAACCAGAAAAAAAAAGAGAGCTTTTCCCTACTAAGGAGAGATTTTTATTTACGTTTTAAATTTTTTTGTGTGTGAAGTTATTTATTACATAATGCATCTCTAAATAATGGTTTTTAAGACACGTGTTTCAGCTCGTTCAATTTTAGAGAAGCTTTATTTTATACAAATATTAATAACATTCTTGGATGAATATCACTTATAAAAGAAAATATATATTACCATAGGTTCAGGCAGTATCGGCTGAATTAAAGATTTGGATAGCTATATGCCAGCATTCGATAGTTTGCAAAATTAAATAGTGAATTCAATAAAACGGATAAGGACGGAGGTAATACCAATAACTGATGTTCCAGAAATGGTGTGAACATAATTAATTTCATAATATGCAGCTATCAACAAATTATCCGAGAAAAGGTCTTCTAAGGAACGTAACTTGATAAATGAGAAACTTTACCATACGAGTTTACCCATGCGTTACGTAAAAACGAATGTATGCCATTCAGAATGTCCTCCCCGAACGCATACTTCCTTTTACGTAGTGTGTTCTTCTTTTACGTCTTGGGGTAATCACCTAAACGGCAAACTGGATAGGAAAAACTTTGCTAAATTTATACGAACTAGCCTGCTTTCATCCAATATAAGGATGGGTCAAATTATCGGTTATAAGAACCACATGAGATAAAAAACAACGAATTTTAGGATTCTACAAAGGCAATTAAAAACACATTATTCTATATAGGTATCTGCATGATGAAAATGTGAAAGATATCTTGTACAAATTTGCATTCGTAAGTTTGCAGAGGCATTAAGTTTTTTTTAAGAGCATGAGCGATGAAAAATAACCAACGCCTTCGCCGTAATTCGAACCACGGACCTCTCGAATGCGCCATGAGCGTGCTGACCACTACACCACGAATTCATGCAAAAAAAGCGGGAGAAATACCTTATATACTCCCTCTTTTAAAGGACGGGATTAGGTGACCCAGTCGCCAAATTCTGTTGGTGGAGGATCATCATCCACCACCTTTTTAGTTCGGGCGCCAGTTGTAGAGACATTAGGATTTTTTGAAGCAGGAGATATTGAAAAATGAGCAATGCCCTCGCCCGGACTCGAACCAGAGACCTGTCGAATACGCGCTGATTGTGCTTGACCATTACATCACGAAGGCATGCTAAGAAGGCTGGAAAAATACCTCATAAGTTTATATGTGTTTATATATTATATTTATTTCATTATCAGTAGTTTCATAAGGCCTTCCAAAATTTTAATGAATGTTATCTTGGATAATTGTAATCGAATTCATACACATTTTTTTATCTAGAATAATGTTGATCACATGAAAGATTATTTTCTGTTTAATTGATACAACTGTGCTTTCCACTTAGTTGATGTAAAAATTTAAGTTTTCCACATTTGCACTGAAATATATCACATACCAAAAGTCTCATATTTTAGATATCTAATCATTACATAAACTAGTAACATGGAAACAAGTATCGTGATAAACTGTTCAAGACATA
>KK122112.1:36084-52117 GCA_000611955.2 Stegodyphus mimosarum | reverse complement strand
TGCACGCGTGTGATTTTTTATATAAACCAAGTGATGAAGAAAATTTGTAAGAAAGGTTACAAATTAAGCAATTACTTGTTTCAAATTGCTTTGCAAATCTAAAACTGTGTAATTACGATATGATATCATAAGCAATCAATCACGGTTTAGAAGGCATACGACCCAACATTATTCATGAAAGTACGTTTATGTCAAAAAACTATTTCCTTTCGCAAAACAAAAATGAAAAATACGGTGCATTCATAATCTAATTGAAATGAATAAGGCATGTCTTTTTACTGTTTACTGCTGAATAAAAAGAATGAAACAAATTACAAGAGAAATGCTCTGTCATTACAATAGTTTCATCGGTGATGTAACTGTAATGATGCTGAAAAGCGTTCATTTCGGAATTTCAATTAAATACAACGACTTTTTCTCAGGTTTGATTGTTTCCTGCACCAAATGTTACGACGTAGCAGCTGTTGCAAACTGATCCAGTCACTCACAGACATTGATTCGATTGATCCGCTTGCTTCTCATGTCAGATGAGCCTAAAAAGAATGGAGTAAAATACCAATGTGTTCTAGAAATAAAAGATTGTAGATTCTAAGTCTATTGCTCTTTTTAACATTTTAATAATGGATATCGCTTCTGAAAAATTATGCTCTGTACGTCAGATTAATTTCATTAAACAGCTCGGAGTTGAAGAATTAAGTTATAGCAATATCGAGCCTTTTACATTCAACGCTTCTAATGCCGTACAGCTCTTGATACTCTCCCGGAAAATTTCAATAAGTTGGTAGTCGCTATCTAATGGAATATTTTAATTTACAATCTTACAATTATCTGAATTTCTGACCTACTTTCAAATTAGTGTTTTCAACAGGTAAACTACACTTTAGGGAAACGTACGCGTACAATGTATAAGGTATTTCTCCCGCCTTGTTAGCATACCTTCGTGATGTAGCGGTCAGCACGCTCAACGCGTATTCGAGAGGTCCGTGTTTAGAGTCCCGTCTAGGGTATTGCTCATTTCTAACATCTCTTTAAAAAAATACCTAATGTCTCTACACAGGCACCCGAATTAATCAAAAATGGTTGGTGATGATTCTCTACCACCAGACTTTGGCGATTGGGGCTCTTAATCCCCAATCGCGCTTTAAAAGGCGGAGTATTTCTCCTGCCTTCTTGGCATGCCTTCATGATGTAGTGGTCAGCACGCTCGGGGCGTATTCGAGAAGTCCGTGGTTCGAGTCCCGGCGAGGGCATTGCTCATTTTTAATTTATTCTGCTTCCGAAATAACCTAATGCCTCTGAAAATGTAAAAAAAGGCGGATGATTAACAGTAGTTACACATGTCTTGTAATACAGTACTCGAAGGCAGTGACACTACGTGGAGCAGTGTTACTGCATGGCTTAGATTGTCTATTGTTGCTAAATTTCCTAATCATGCTAGTAGATATTGGCTAGATAAAATTAAATGGAATAAACTAATAAACGTTTTCCCTCGTGATCAGCAAGTTTTTAAGGAAAGATAATTGAACCAATTTATCAGTATCTCTGTTTTAGCAGTTGCAAAATTAATCGATATGGTTTCAATGTTTAGTTTTTTATTTCCAGGAATAAAGCGTACGTAGAAGGAGAAATGAATTACAATAGTAATTTAATTTTAATTAAATATATATTCATACAGTTATCGACATTATGTTTCGTTGTTTCCTTTTAAGGCACATTACGAAACATTCATATTTTCGAAATCTTTTCTACGCCTCTTACATACGCAATTCTAAACTATGATGTCTCAATATGTTTCTGCAAGTCTACTGTCCGCCCCCGGGGTCGACGTAGAGAATTCTGCGAGGCTACTGGCTAGGATCTGTACCTAGGCAGTCTCGGCCACGAGGGTATACAAATTACGAATCTAGTGGTTCTGGGGGCTGCGGAAAGGTCACTTATTGGCCGGCCCGGGTTGGGCATGTCTTAGAGCAGTGAGGTTCAAGTAGCCCGGGGGTAACTCCCTGGGTATGCTGGGTAATGGTCCTCTGCGGCGGACTGGCCCGTGCGACTGGTAGGTAGCAAATAACGACCAGTGACGAGCCAATTTGGGTTGCGTTGCGCCGATCTCTCCAAAGCTCCGGGAAAGGGGTTGAACCCCGTCCCGGTTCTGCGGGGGAAAGGACCTGTAGTGCGATTAAGTTCGCGGAACAGGGAATGTCAATAACGTGCAATCTACTGTCTCAAAATGTGTCTGCAAATCTACAGAAATTAACAGCTTCTTTTCACAAGTATGATTCTTTATCGTCTTACCAACAATAAAGAAGAAATAAGTAAAAACGCGAAGAAGATTATTCATAACTCTACTAAATGTCAGATTAGACTATAAGGTATTTCTCCCGCCTTCTTCGCATGCGTTCGTGGTGTAATGGTCAACACGTTCGACGCGTATTCGAGAAGTCTGTGATTCGAATCCAGGTGAAGGCGTTGCACATTTTACATAATTCCTGCTTCCAAACACCTAATGTCTCTACAACTGGCGCCCGAGCTGAAAAAGGTGGTGGATGATGATTCTCCACCACCGGGATCTGGCGATTGGTCCCCCAAACCCCAGTCGCTCTTTAAAAGGGGAAGTATGTAAGGTATTTCTCCCGCCTTCTTCGCATGCCTTCGTGATGGAGTGATCAACAGCTCGAAGCGTAACCGAGAGGTCCGTGGTTCGATTCCCGGCGAAGGCTTTGCTCATTTTTCATCTTTCCTGCTTCCAAAAAACCTAATGACTCTACAAGACAAATAAGGAGGTTCTTTCATCTCGTCTCGTATTACAAGTTGAAGTAATAACGTGTTTCATTTTTAAAATGAGAAGGTTGGAATCTAAATAGTGACAACAGTTTATGTACAACTGATGCAAAAGAGATACCTCTGCGAAATTTTTATGGCCTTTGTTGCAACCACTAGCGTTAAGTACAAACCGTTGCCATTAATGTCGACGTCGGGAATGTACTTGTAATAGTTCTGTTATTGGTCAAATGGACAATCTCCTGTCTGAAGAATCTCTGGAACACAAACAAATATCAGAAAGTGATTCTTTTATTCTATGAATAAAATCACAGCTACAAAAGTTTTCGTCTAGGGAACGTGGTAAGTAACAGAGCATTTTTGCGTCTAATCGACGCAGCAGATCATCCACAGATTTTGCTTCATATACAAGAATTACCATGCCAAAGCGCAAGGAAGATTATGCAGAAATTTCTGCGTCTTTTGTTGCTTGTTTAACAGTAATACTGAACATTTGCGTTCTACCCATGAGATACTGTATGCATTAGAATAATACCCTCAGAGTTATACATGAGAATTACCATAACGTTTACACTTCTGGTCTCTGATGAGCAGTTGATTTTTTGGCAACCCATAATGATAATGTTTTTCTGACCTGGTACATCAGATTTGGCTTGTTTGATCTACAACCTAAAGATTTAGGGGTACAAGTGCTTCTTCCTCGCTCTATTATCGCTTCGAGTGGCCTATTGTTTAAATCTCGTCCAAGCAGAATAAGGTCAGGGAATTGATGAACTTGCAGGGAATTCAATATATTCAGTCTATGTGCTGCAGCGAAATAGCGAAAGGTTTAACATTCTATTACTCCGAAGAGGCAAGTTCTATTTCTTGCAAAATCAATCATTTTTTTCAAAGTTTTTGGACTTAAAAAACAGGAATGTCTTTACACTGGAACCTGAAATAATGGGTGATAATTTCTTACCAACTTAGACCAACTGATTGGGGATCACTCTGCCTTGTCCCACTCACCCTCTAAATATGGGGGAAATATAAGAACCTAAAAATATTCATTCCATCTATTATTCTGTTATGTTAGTCAGTATCTAAGTCCGCTACTCTGAAAACACAAGTTCGATTGCAGTTGCAGGTATAAGAAGTTTTCAGATCTTCCTCTTTAAATTTCCTAACATGTCCGCAAATTAAACTACAAGGCAATAAACATTTATTAGAGAACTCATGTATTTAAACATTATGTTTAAAATTTATTTTTATTTGGTACATTATGATTTAAAACTTCGACAAATTAATGTGTAAGTGTAGTCCCATATTCTTCTGAGCCCTGTTAATTTTTTTCCACTGTTAAATCTCAGTTCTTACCAGATCTCGACTAAATCTACCAGGCTAAATCTACTACTTTATTTCAGTTCCTTTTAGGTTACCCTCCAAATTGGGCCTCCATCTGCGTTTACCGCCTTTCCTTCTTTACAGTTAGGGCAACCAGCGGCCGAGCGGCAAAATCGATAACGTTGGTAATTCTGACATGTGTTCGATTCCAGGCGAACGGGCTGCTGCATAGGAGTTTTCGTGCTTTGTGAATAACAGTCAGTTTTCCTTAGAAAGGGCGAAGGTATCCTTCCCTTAGGTAAATAGTTCTAGTGTGATTTGATATAATTTGTTAAACCAAACCAACTCCCTTCGTAATTTTCGATGCTGAGTTATAAATTTAAAATTGAAATGATCAATTGTAATGTTATTATTTTCCTTTGTAGAGATTTATGTATATTAACCGGTTATATTATCATTTCACTTTGATTTTCATTTATATTTTCATCGAGATCTGGAAGGATGCAAATTATTTATATTCTTTCTTCTAATATCTGACTTACTTGAACAGTTTTAACCGCATAATTTGAGGGACTAATCTAAATACAGTAGGCGCGCTTTGTCTCGTAAATCTCCTATTTTGATACTTCACATTTTATTTTGTTTCTGTTATTCTGACAAGCTATGGAGACTGGTCCCGTCATTACACTAGTTATATAATTGTTAAAGGCTGAAGAAAAAAGCATTTTTATTATAAACGTTCTACTACGTTATAGTTATTTTAAAGAGTAAGACGGAGTGATAAGTCGCCTGACTCTCTTCAAGAATCCAGAAATTAACAATTAAAATAGCTAAGTTTCTTACACCTTTAACTCCTTTTGTAATATCTCAACCTACTTGTAATGTAATCCAATTACTTGAGCTAATTTAAAGCTGAAAGGTAGGAGTGCCGTTGATGCCGCCGGCAGTGGTAGTACTTGTAGTGTTGCTGGAGTCACATTTTCCATCACGACTCGAGGAATGATGCCGGAATGTTGTTAGTTTTCTAGGTAGTGTGTAGGTCTAATACCTACTTACTTAGGGTAAATATTAGGTGGCTTCTACGTAACATAACATATCTCAACCTACTCCAGAAGCTTCAAATTAATAAATTAGAAATGGAAGACCAAGGAATTAGGTAAAGAGGTGTGGTGTTTTGCTATTTAATCTAAAGTTCTAACTTAAAACCCCACGAACACTAACCAGCGAATAATCGTTTAAGTGTGTGAACAGAACACGTAAGACTGAAAGAGGGCTTAAAACCCTTTATTTTTCAAATGTCAGCTAATAAGCTTAAGGTTTTACAGTTTTGTACATTCAAACTTCTTGCGCTTATAGATGAAAATGTAGGATAAGGAACTGACCAGAAATCTATAGATTGAGCTATAGTTTCCTGGTTTCAGGAAACAAATACATCTCCTTTCACAAAATTAGTAACTTTTGATAAGACAGATCACATACTTTGAAAGTTTGAGTTCTTTGACTTTACAAAGTTTTTCATAGCACCATCGCCTCATTTTATTTATATTTTTATTGTAAATGTATGCCATTCTATGTTGTTATATGTGGCAGCATTCTTCACGGGACAGTGAGTAAAATAACATTACTTTTTTTCACGAGGCCCCTCAAAACCCATTAAATAAATTCAGAGGCCAAGCCTTAAGTCTTAACGCAAGAATTGGTAACTCTCGTCTTCTGCCCCCCAAAAAGACAACACAAATAAAGTAAAAAATCAAGACGCTGTTGAAATATAAAAACTAACTAAAAGTACTTGAAGGTTTTGCGCCAAAGAAAATTTTTTTCAGAGAACTAAATGTCAGTCTCACATAAGAATTTAGAATATAGAACTAATTAAATCTAAAATAGATATTATTTACTGGTTTAGATGGAAGCTATCGAACAAAATCATCATTATAAATATTTTAAATAATGTGATAGAAAACAAATTCAAGATAAAACCCGAAAAATGCAGAAAATGAAAAAAAAATTCTCGATAATTTAAAACTCGAAACTAAACGATTCGAACTGGAATAAGGAAAACTGGAAGGAGGCAAAGAACACGGAATCAAGCGTAATAAATTTTCATACTTCAAAATTAACAGTGAAAATAAAAAACACAGCAAATTAGTCGTTTGGAATTCAAATATATTTAAAATTCAATAATGTGATCATTTCGAAGCGAAAGGTTTGCTTAAGACGGATCTATCCTACAGGGATAGAGACAAATATTTAAAATCTCATATACACTGCTCGACATTGAAAATGCAACACCAAGAAAGAGCTGTCAGAAATTTATGCAAATTTTAGAGTAGACGCAAGTCACTGAGTTACACGAATGATGTGAAATGCGCAGCTCTCCGACGCACGCGAAGTAAGATATAAGGGAAGGAATGCACAGAATGGGCAATATTCGTGTCGTTATTTCTGCCAGACGAATTATCGAAGAAAGTTGGTTTTTGTCCCGGACGATACGCGTAATAGGAGAGAATGCCAGGCAGCCGTCAACGAAGGCACTTCCAGAAGATAGACAATTTTACAAGGGGTATGGTGATCGGACTGAGAAGGGCGGGGTGGTCCTCACGTCAAATGGCAGCTGATACGCTCATGGATGCGAGCACGGTGCATCCGCTATGGCGAACATGGTTGGAACAAGGAAATGTGTTAAGAAAGAGGGGTGCAGGTGCAGCCAGAGTGACGTCAGCACGCGTGGATCGACGCATCCGTCGATAAGCTATTGCGGTCTCGCAAGTCACTTGTACCGCGATTCTACAGCATCTGCAAGATACCCTGGATGTTCCCGTGTCGACGAGAACCATTTCCCGTCGATTGGTTGAACGTGGCCTACACTCAAGGCGTCCGTTAAGAAGACTGCCATTGACCCCCACAGCACAGACGCCAACGTTTAGAATGGTGACGGACTTGTGCGATGTGGATGACAAAATAGTGAAACGTCGTATTCTCAGATGAGTCCCGCTTCTGTTTATCCAGTGACTGTCGCCGCATACGTGTGTGGCGTCGACGTGGAGACAGATCTAATCCGGCAGTAACTGTGGAACGCCCCACCGCGCGACAACGTGGCATAATGGTTTGGAGCGCTATTGCCTACGATTCCAGGTCACCTCTAGTTCGTATTCAGGGCACTATGACGGGCCCACGATACTTGGATAACGTACTGCAGCCGGTGGCAATCCCCTACCTTCAGGGGCTGCCTGATGCAATTTTTCATCAGGATCTGGCCACCGTACTCTCCTGACCTGTCACCAATCGAGCATGTGTGGGATATGATTGGACACCGTTTGCAGACACTTCCCCTGCCTCGTTCAGAAGACGAACTGTGGCAAATGGTTGAAAGGGAATAGACAGCCATCCCTCAGGACACCATCCGCACTCTTATTGACTCTATGCCTAGAAGTGCTTCTTCGTGCATCGGTGTCCGCAGTGGTCCTACATCCTACTGAGCCGACGCCGTTCTCGCTCTGTATTCTGACTATCATTTTGAAATAAAGATCACTTATTGCTGCTTGCTGTCTCTGTCTTTTTTCCAAATTTCATTACTTTCTGAGCACTCCTTCTTGGTGTTGCATTTTCAATGTCGAGCAGTTTATTTTACATTAATTTTACTGAATGAAAATTATATCTTGTAATTCCTAATTTTATCTAGTAAAATCATATTTAATCTGTGAAAATACTTATGCAGAATTTGACGCCAAGCAGATACCAAATAGTGCAATAATATGTAAAAAACACTTTATTTCGCGACAAGTTTCGAATATAGCGTGCGGTGCAGTTTACAATGCCATAACGGGGACAATGAGAAGTTATTAGAGGTACTGTACTGAAGTAGCGTTTACGGGCATGCTTATGCAGCTCACAGCGACGGGAAAATGATTGTCCGACTCACTCGCAAATGCCGTGTGTGATGTTAATGACTGGCTTAGCAATGATTATTCTAGCTGTAAGATGCTATGGTTTCTCTAGAAGACAAAGTTCAAGGAATCGGGATCCGGCGAGTTTGGAGGCCAGGCAACAACCAGTTCCGAATTCAGTCTACCTTCCGAGATATATAGCATGTAGGTTGTATTACACCCCAATCTTCAATTGAGCTGGTGCTGCATCATGGGTGAGCAAACTCGCCATACACACATTGTGGACTGTTTACCCTGCAGCGAATCCGGGAGACATACTTCAGGAAACGGAAGTAAGTTGCGAACATTTATGGCCCCAACAGATAATCACCGAGAGTTACTGGCCATTAATTAATCTTGAACCTGAGCCTTTACATTCCGATGCACATTGGTGTGGGGATTTTCGGTCGACCACATGTTTGCACTATGCATGTTGACAATGCCTTCTCGTGTAAGGTTGCCCTCATCAGAACATACCACAGTTGCGGGAACACAGTGGTGAATTGTTCCAGGTAGCGTCAAGCATTCTACATATGAACCTCGTTGGAATGGTTGTATTCAGCTATGAGTTGTATGTTCTGTGCGTGGAAAGAATTAATGTTTCCAACATCCAAAATCTTCCACACTACCATGAACAAAACATCGAGTTTAGCAGAAATCGCTCACACACTTGTCGATAGGGAACCGACGAATCGTTGCAATGATAGTCTTCTATTTCAACTGCGCATTCATTGTTTAGTTTCCCTATAGTTTACCTTACAGCTTTAAAGGATACTATCTTCTTTAATCGTAATTTCAGATATAGTGAGAAAAACTATAACTGAAACCAGTGATCAATCAACTGCTGCCTTCCTTTTTCTCACTCCCAGCTTTATTTTCGTAATTTTCACTCACAAAATGTGGTTTGCAGTAGCATATTTATTGTCAAATCTTGGACATCTTTATATCTGTTGTTACCCCTGAGAGTGTGCTACCGGATTAATAGAATTATGAAAATACTAGTGTTTATTTGACTTAAGCAAAGCACAACAGAACAAACACACCGCAAGTGGCTGAAACGTAGTCGTTACAACTCTTGCTGTGATCGCTGCTATTGACTTAGATACTTGAATACTTGAGTAGTATGCATGAATTTAATGCTTTTGTAAAAATTAGTTCTGCGGCCCCATAATGCGCACAATTTGAGCAACTGATTTTAAACAATTCTTGAAGTGGTTCCTGTAAAAAATACTGATGAGAGTCAATTAAAAAGAATGCCAACCTTTTGGTAACCATTCCAATTGGAAAAGAGAAGAACCTGTAAGCAGCACTATTGACAATTTGAATACTGTTGTTTTTTCAAATGGCTACACAATTGCAACTTAATACATTCGTTGGAAATAGTTATTATATTTATCTAGCATGTAGCAGTCTCTCATGTCTACCGAGAACATAGTCAAATGTGCAGCGCAGGAGGCGAGAGATTTTACACCCTTTAGAAAGGCGACATTAGGTCTCACTTGAAATGTAGAACGAACATACTGGGGCACGGATCAAAAGATCTCCAACCCATCCTCGATGGTATTTTAAGTTCCTGCATGTCGCAGAGATATTGTATCATTACAAACATTTTAACATCCAGAACTACAGGAATACCCACGTACAGAGAACTCTTTACTTCATTCATTTTATTACGTGACCAAGCGTACGATACATACACCTAGCATCCTAAATTCTAGTGCTCGTTGATATCGGTGTTTGTATTGCTGACAAAGTATATTCCGCAGTGCTCTTGAATTGCTACGTATATTTTTGAGCTAAACCTTATTTGAAGCTGCAGTGTCGTTTTCAGAAGATTGGTAATAAAATTCTTTATCTTGGAAGAGTCTTGTTATGTATATATCAAAAGTGCTTTACTTTGCAATTTTAATTTCACAAAGTTATAAGTATATCGGAAAATATATAAATGCTTACGGATCTGAACCACGACGTCTTCCAGCCTGTTTAAGGACCATCCCAAGGTCACTGTAGTTTCGGAGAAAGTCCTTTTCTACAAGTCGTATTCTATAACCACACCTTGCCTCTTCTTTGAAAAGATGTCCAGTAGCTCTCGTGTCGTAGCGGGTCTTCATCTTCTCCGTCGCCAAGCTGACTCGCTCTCGTACAAAGTTGTGCATCACTTCAAACCGGACCTGGACATCTTGGATGTATTCCTCAGGCGATGAAGGAACATCTTCAGGGCGCCCAAATAAGAGATCACAAGGCAGACGAAGAGCACGAACGATGAGCATTTGGGATGGAGAATTCCTGGTGGTCTTGAGTTTCTCTTCAACATTAGTATGATTTCGGCAGCTTTCTCATCAGGGTCTTTCAGACGAGACGTCGGCGTTTCCAGCTGAGGATCCCTTCTGACGATCGATAGTTATGTCCTCAGATGCTGAAAGCAGTTTATTGTTTTCGAAGTCTAAGGAAAAATTGTATTTCCTTAAAACGTCCAATCCTAGTATGCAAAAATCCGTAATATCCGCCACATATGCCGTGATATAGTAAATGGCACTTCCAAAGATGATGTTCACGTTTAATTTTCCTTCTGTGTCGATTTTCTCACCGGACGCAGTCTGGAGGGTAACACAGGATGGTGTCCAAATCAGCTTATCCTTAAATGTTTTAGCTAAATCTCTTCGAAGGATGGTAACATTAGCTTCTGTATCAATGACCATATTACAAGGAACTGCATCGATATGCCCATTGATGGATAATCCATTACTGTTGCCACACACTGCAGAAATCTTGAGCGCTTTAAAACGGGGTTGTTCACTGTCGTTCAAAATCTGCTCCGCGATATGATCATTAATTTGCTTCCTGCGTCGTTGTTGGAAAATGGCCTTATTTTCCGCATCTCGAGGTATTCCGCAGTTCCTTCGTACGTGGTCTTCAGCTCCACAGTTCCAGCACTTCCGTTTCTTGTCATTCGTTTTCTATCTCATGGCATTTAATTGTCTGTTTATATCGTCCGTCTTATTTTTCAAGCTCTGTAATGTTCGGCAATTCCTTTGTATGTTCCCTAAAGTACCACAGTTCCAGCACTTTACTGTCAGTTTCTTATTACTAATATACGGTTTCAAGGTATTGACTTGTCTAGATAAATCATTTACGAGCCATCAACTGATCCATTGGCTCGTGGACTCGCACAACTCTGACTGGGTGGTGATCTCTGCGAGTTGCCTGCTGAGCTGCCTCGAATTTCATGGCGTACACCACAGCACTTTTTAAGTCCTTCACATCAGCCATTCGCAATGCTTTATGTATTTCAGGATCCCGGATGCCGTCGATGAAGTATTGCAGGGACAGGATTTCTCTTGTTTCTGTCTGGCACTCCGAAAAGGCGAGGTGAGACAGCCTTTCAACATCCTTGGCGAGCTCCTGGAGTGTTTCCGTAGGCTTCTGTTGACGGGATTTTAACTGAAGCCTGCTATAATCTTTTAAACACTTCTCTCCAAAACGCAGCTCCAATGCGCCGGACAGAGCTTCAAAATCTAGCCTTTTGTTTTCGGGAAGAGTCTGAAGGATATCCGCGGCGTCTGCTCTCAGAGAAGCCGCAAGGTGACAAGCCTTGACTTGGGAATCCCATCCATTTGCTTCCGCAACTATAGAAAATTGTGTCTTATACACTTGCCAGGAGGTCTTCTCATCATATGTCGATAGCTTCAGAGAAGGATGCGCAGGCATGGCTAGGAATTTAAAAGTATCCGAATTGCTTCCTGCCGTCGCTACGAATTTCTTTAAAGTATCAACTTCTTTGGCAACTGCGGAAAATTTGTCATCAATTTGTTGTTCGATTTGGTGTTGGATGGCAGAGACTCTTCCTTCGATTCGTTGCTCGACAGCTGAAACTCTACCTTCTATTTGTTCTTTTACAGAAGAAACTCTTTCTTCAATGTGTTCAGCTTTATTTTCAACAGCGTCAATTCTGCCTTCCATAGCCTCGAATTTATTTTCTAATACTCTGGTAATTTCTCTTTTCATTTCCTTTTGACCTGCTTCAATCTTTTCTTGAATTGCCTTCATTTCTTCCTTAACAGATTCCTCCATCTTTTCTTGAACAGACTTCATTTCTTCCTTAACAGATTCGTCCATCTTTTCATGAACAGCCTTCATTTCTTCCTTAAGAGATTCCTTCATCTTTTCTTGAACGGCTCTCATCTCTTCTTTAACGGAAACTTTACCAACTTCCAACCAAACTGGAGCTTTAAGCTGTAACTATGTCTTAAGTGTAGACATTTTTTTATATAGTTCTCTAAGAGTAGGGTTACTATTTCGTTGAAACCTACGTCTAGCAGCACTAACCTGCTTTATCATACATTCCATTCCAGTAGTTCACCAACGTACCTTGTGAACTCTTGGCTTTTTTACAGACATGGAAGCCTTGAATGCGTCATAGAGAATCGAGACAAAATTTTCTAGTCGAGAGTTTAATACATGCTTATCCGTACAGCAATTAATAAACTGCGACAGCTCATCAATCAATTTCTTACATATGTAGTAAAAATGCTCTAGGTAGCGTTCTCTGTCAGAGAAAACAGCAAGCTGAAGACTATCTTGCTCTTTTCTGTCATAAAGATAGTTATTCAGATAGTTCAAACTCAATCGTACTATGATCAGACAGGAATTCATAATCTGGTTGACACCAACGCAAAAAATCTCCAAGAAGATCAGCTCCCACAGCCGTAATGTCAATATAACTTGAACCTTGAGCACTAGAGAAAGTAGGACCACAGTCTTCGCGAACAAATTATTCATATTTAAAAATTCACAAAGCTTAAAACACTTCGGGAATCTGAAACTGGACTATGCCAAATTTCAGATTTATTTTTAACATCCATAGCCCAGATCAATCAATTAACTACAATTTTTTTAAACTAATGCTAATTAATTTTTTGCAAACCTAAGTCGATATTTCAGTTAGGTTCAAAATAATAAGAGAAAAAGATAAAATCGTGAGTATTGACAGCAACATGAAGAAACACCATATTATAATCAAGATTATTACTATCAAGCAGAGTAGACAGCTTTTGATTCCGTACAATAACAGCAGCTTTAATGCTATTAGCATCAAAATAAACGCGGTAGAAGGAAGCGAAGTTGGAAAGAGAGCATTTATACGAGTGAGGCTCTTGAACAAGAGTGATATCAGTATTAGATTTTTCCCAATTTAAAACAAGCTGCTGAGTAGCCTTTTAGGAAAGATGAAGATTAAGTTGAATAATTTTAAGAAAAGAAATAGGGAAGTTAGCCATAATTAATTTGAGAAATAATTCTATTCTTCATAAAAATATGAGAAGGTCAGTTCTCGGAGAAAGGCTTATGCTTGACAATGACTTTCTCGCCGACATCCTTGATTTTGCTATTATAATGGATACAATTTATACAAGCTTGGGTTTCTTGAGTTTGGCAACGCTCACTTTTGGGTTCTTTTGCAAATTTGAAGCAAGCAATAGAATTTCTGCAGTTAGATCCTTTTGTGACTATAGCCAAGGCGTCTATTTATTATGATAAAATCCTCTACTTTACACGCCGACCACTTAAAATGCAAATAACCAAAGCTTAGGCATTTACTGTATGGCTCGGGTTTCATTTCGACAACAATATGCTTTGAGTTTTAGAAAGTTTTAAGATTAAAACAGAATATCATGTCATTAATACATTCATTACCATAACAAAATATCAAAATTTTGATCAAAAAGAACAGTTAATGCATCTTTACCATCAATTTCTTTTGGTACATTATTCATACGTAGAATAGGATTTTTCCGTCTTGGAAGGGAAGAAATTAATTCAAGTTTATTCTTGATTTCATCTTTTAGTTTATCACGATCAGTTGAAAAAGAGCATTGCATTAACATTCTCTTATTAGATATCGTCCTAATATTTTAATACCTATTTTCTTTTGTGCAGGATTAGTTTGTTTTCTTCAAAAATTTTTTAACATCAAGGGATGTAAAATGTTTTAATTCAGCAGCTGCCGAAACAAGCAAATTACAGTCATTTGACCGTTTGTTTACATTTTCTCCCTTAGATACAATATCAGCATAGGAATGTCTCATAATAGTGGTTTCCAAATTTGCCACGCAAGCTTCGAGATAGTTAGCAGATTGCAATCTTTCAAAAGCTTTAATTATAAGAGATTTTAACTCACCCAAAGCAGTTCTCGTATGTTCACGCAGCTCACCATTCATATTACATTTAGATGTAAGTGCTGCGTTGATGGTATCATAATGTTGTTCAGGAGAGACGTGTAAAATGTGTCTTCGTCCGCCATCTTGACAATAACAAGTATTTAGTAGCTGAAATTTCGTCCGATACAACGATGTTGTAACACTGTATAGGCTTTCTTGTATACATTCTTTGGTACAATTTCGTCATACACAAGGTTAGCAGACAGATGCTACAGTTGATATTCGACGAGCAGTAGCATCATTTATTTTGTTACAAATTTCTTTTTTAGTTTTATTATCACAAGGTAGTGGATATTAACATTTTGTGTTAGACCTCATCTTGAGTGTTATCATAAGCATTAACGCAGCGATAACTCGCCAAACACTGCAGTTAACTTCTTTAAGTCAGCCGTTAAATTTGATAATGAAATTAGTTGATGATCTACTGTGCAATTAGTTGATGATCTATAGAAGTTAATATATTGTATATAATAATGTAAGTTATAGCAGTCATTTTTAAATAAATATTCATCGCAAATTACAGAAACAAAAATGATTATAGCACATTGTGTTTGAAAGTGGGAAATTTTCAAGTTTTTCCCTTTCATGAATAAACATTTTAATTAAAACGGGTACAATGAATAGGAAAGGGTTTTCATTTTATGAGACAAAAATATCATTTTATTCATTAATCCAAATCATTATTTCTCGGAAAGCCAGTTGACTTCGTCTAGCATTCTTCACATTCAATGATGAAATAAACCTCTTAAAAAAAGTTAGCCAAAATCGGCTAAGAACTAAGATTTAATTCAACCACAGCAAATGGACAGCATGCTTCAGAAAGCTCAACACAAGTTAAAACAGTATCGGGGGGAAAACGTTTTGTAAATACAACTAAATACGATCGTTTCTGCTCGAAACTAGTAGCACATGAGTGGTTGAAAAACAAGTACAAACAAGTAAACAAAATAAAGTTAGCTCATTGTCGTAATCTTTGAGATATTTCTCTCCCACCGATGGAATTGAAAATCGATTCTTTACTAATGCATAAAATCAATGGCATCGCTACTAATACGTTTTGTAATATAAATATGTTATTTATCCAAGAATTTATTACAGCTTTTAAAAAAATATTTGATTTCTTTTAAAGATGATATCTTTTAGCGAAGATTTTAAAATTTAGGCATCTCAGATATTCTCTACCATACCTTATCTTTCGAACTTATAAACTGTCTGACGAAGAATATAAGATCTAAGTTTCTATGACAGAATCAGGAATGAAAAATTATATACAAGAATCTTTTTTTTCTGTCACCATGCAGTTTAAGACTGCAGTTAAGAAAAATGTAAGGATTATAGACTATGTAATTGTCTTTCTT
This sequence comes from Stegodyphus mimosarum, assembly GCA_000611955.2. NCBI lineage: Eukaryota > Metazoa > Arthropoda > Arachnida > Araneae > Eresidae > Stegodyphus > Stegodyphus mimosarum. The sequence continues at coordinate 36,523 of KK122112.1, read as the reverse complement.
AACAGTGATAATGAGATGCAGAATGAATGATAACAACAGGTCACAGTTGGGCAAATTGCTTCAGTTTCACAGAAGATTGTAAGGTTTCTCCTTCAATCTCTTGACCTTTTTCGTGAGCATAAACTGTGAAACCTTATGTGGAGGACAGTGAGCAGATCTAGGCTATATCCTTTAGTGTTGCAGAAACTACAAAGTCAGAAGGAGGGTTTAAAAGTGACCCTTTAATTCAAATATTTACAACTCTTCAAATTGAGAGTAAGCCACTACTTGGGCTGAACTAAAATAATATAAAAATAAAGTGTGTTAACAAATTCAATTCCCTAACTTAATTCTACGTAGGACGGCGAGGGAAGCTTACTCTTAGTGAAATGCAACAATGCGAATTTCACTAGCAAACACTAGTAATTGCAAATGCCTATAAAGGCGAACTTTCAGTAGA
>KK122112.1:0-18307 GCA_000611955.2 Stegodyphus mimosarum | reverse complement strand
ACAATGCTCGCATCTGCCAACATGCTCTGCAAGGTATACAGATGCTTCCCTGGCCACCGTACTCTCCTGACCTGTCACCAATCGAATATGTGTGGGATGTGATTAGACGCCGTTTGCAGACTCTGTCCCTGCTCGTTCAGAAGACGAACTGTGGCAAATGTATGAAAGGGAATGGAGAGCCATTCCTCAGGACACCATCTGCACTTTTATTGACTCAATGCCTAAGCGTGTTTCTTCGTGTATCGCATCCTACTGAGCCGACGCCGTTCTCGCTCTGTATTCTGACTATCATTTTGAAAAAAAGACCACTTATTGCTGCTTGCTGTCTCTGTCTTTTTTCGAAATTTCATCACTTTCTGACCACTCCTTCTTGGTTTTGCATTTTCAATGTCGAGCAGTGTACGTAATTTTTCTTTAAATTTATTTCCTTACGCAAGATTTTGAGTAAACAGCCTTGACAACTGATAAATGTATTTGTTGTGTGTATTTATCGAAAATTAACTTGTTATAAATATAAGAGCATAGAATTGCTAAAAAATACTTTAAATTAGGAAAAACCAAACGAAACTTCCACGTAAGTTTTGAATAAAATTGTATTCGAAGGCTATCAGACGCGAGTCTCTTTTCTTCATGAACAAAATAATTTTACTGAAAAGTGATTTAAATAAAAAAGTGTTTTCTCTCCTGAGAAGAGAACTTGTGCCTGTTCGCCTTTGAAACCAGCAGAAATTTATTCAGATTCTACGTCAAATTAAGGTTTCTTTTTGTCCAATATAAGATCTTACTTTGACGTAGTTCTCTTCCAATTTGATATCTGTATAAATATTTGTATATATTCTAATTGCGAAACATTTTTTTTAAAGTTCTTAATTTCTTACTTTATGTATTTGTATATATCCTGCATATACCGCTGAAGAATGAAGCAGTCTTACATAGAGCGGCTAAGGGATATATTGGTTAGATGGAACATATAAATATGATTACATGTCTAGTTTTACCTAATTTTTAGTTTATCTAGTTTTTATAGTGCATGATGGAGTCGTTTAAAACATACATACAAAAGTTTCAGGTTTCAGAAATGACACATGAAAATCATACATTTGACATTTTTGTCATATAAAATAAATGAATTTTTCAGTTTATGCTTTATAAACTGAAACTCTCGTTGAATTTCCATTTTCCAAGTAATGACATTTAATGAATGAAATGATGAATGCTTCTAGTGAAGTTTTATTTTCATGTCTAAAGTTTCATTTCATTTGGGTACACATTTACAATAATTTTAGAAGTAGTTTTCAATACTGTAACAAGAAGTCCAGTTAGTGCCTTTCATTGATTCATGAGTATTATCAAAATATGAACTGCTTGGTCTAACTAGAATGTTTTGAAATTATATCTTGATATCCTTTTCAGCAACTGAAAGATAGTAACAGCTGTAATTTCTTGTCTGTCAAAACAAATGTCTTTGTCGCTTCCAGTGATATGAACAGTTTAACTGAACTCCTGTAAAACTCATGAAAATTATTTTCTGTTTTCTGTGCAGACCCTTTATAACGTGACAGTGGCTCCCATTCGATTAATTGCAGAATTTCATATCACCACGAATTAAATCCACTGTTGAATAAAGTGACACCTGCAGAGACACAGCTTATAAAAAAAACTAAAAAAGCCACAGAGTCTCGTTCTTTTTGGTAGTACGAACTAACGAGCTCTAGAAATACTCTATGAGGAATTATCTTTGAGACAACAGAAAAATGGTGTAAAGAACCCATTAGTCAATCACATATAGTTGCACAAATGATCCACTTGGGTTTACAGAGGGTTCTACACATAAGCGCAAGTGGGCACTATATGTTTCTGGCTTACCTCAAACTGGTAATGTTGAACCTAAAATAAAATGTAATTAAAGTAGCCTAAATGTAATTAAACTAGCCCCTCAAAAATATCGCAGAATAATTTACACGAACAGGAAGCCTCTGAATTGTAGAAGACGGCGGAAACAATCCTAATGGCTAGAAGCAGTCAACGCCGCAGAATTAAATCGCTAGTAATTAAAAATAACAACGTGGCCTTCAAGCAGGCATAACACGCTCTAAAAATCTCCTTCCGAAAGCTTCGCTTAAATAGCACTTCTTTCTCCATTAATTTCAATATACGCAAGCTATCTGCTTAATATTCTGGTAGGAAAGCGTGGGTGAAAACGAGAATGAAAGAAACACTGCTTTAACTAAAATTAACTGTTAGTCACAATAAATAAATGCATACTCACAAAGTAAATACTTCAGAAGGAAACACTCTTGTACAGGAATTATCCCTCTCTCAAAAGATATGAGCTACAGAGCTAGTTTAAAAATTTAATAATATGTCATATAAAATTATATATAAGTCATGACGAAAACGAAAATGATGTCTGAGTCATACTGAATGTTATATTGTTCTTTTGCTGGATTTTTTTTCGTTTTCTTCATCATTTGCAAACTTGTAAGCAATAAAAATGAAGATTTTGAGCAATTTCTTGTTTAATTCCTGGCAGGCCTTTTCTAAAGATTTTCCTTTTTATTATGTTGATTTTCTTGTCACGTATCTCTTTATCACCCCGTTTATATTCAACAGAACGTAGGATGGGTGACTGGGAAAGTAAACAAAGTTTATTTTAAAAATTTGTATACAAAAACCCTACCTTAGTACCTCCGAACAAAAAGACTGCAAGCGTCAAGCGTTTGCGTTTTCCCCATGCGCAGCATAAATATGAACTAGCTTTGCCCAGAATGTTTTTTCAAAAAAGCAGGTTTCGTAAACATGACAGCCTGTGCTTAGTTTGCCATAATCAATTACCTAAACCAATCAGCAACCCGGAACTCTCAATGAAAACAGTTTTTTTTTATAATCCAAAAGCTGTCTAATCCTTAAATCTCTACATAACTTCCTCTGCGTCCTTAACGGTGAGCAAAGGATTTTCCAGTTTCGTTCATCCCTTTCATCATCTTTAGACTTACTATGACAAACGCAGCCGCTAATTCTCTGCTGTTTTATCTATAGAAGGCCTTGTCAATTCAGGTTTTGAATCCTCTTCTATAATTCCATTTGAAATAGACAACTGTCTTTAAAGTTATCCGAAAAAAATATATAATTTCTTTTAAAAACTTTGGATTTCTTTATTGTAACGTCTAGCAAATCTCGAAAATCGTGTGGCTGGGGATGAACAGCTTTACTCGTAGCTTGTGGAATTTACTCGAAAAGCCTTAAGCATTAAATTTGTGTTTGCCTTTGTAGTTTTATGGATTTATCAAGTAATTTTTCTCAGTGATTTTGCAACCAAGCTATCCATGCTATTCAACTTTAGGCATGGCTAGCTTGAAAATGTTTAAGTTCGTTTCACTTTATAAGCACTTGCTTAACTTTCTGGACTGCAGAGATGCTTGCCTTTAAGTATTTCTTTTCGACGCTTTGTAGTCAAATTTTGAATTTCTAGACTACCTTGGAGCTATGCCATTTATGAAATAAATAAAATCTTAGACTGATGCAAATATCGAACTGAAATGATGCAGTCGATGGCAACGGTTTCACAGAATTGTGAAGTGCAGCATTGTTCATAAAATGTCTTAAGTATGTACGTACTTTTGCATCATTGGACGTTTATAATCTTTTTATACTCTTCCTTAAACTTACGAATATTATTTTGTACTGTAATAAGCATTGTAATGTTATTTTCAAAAACTCCTTTGTGTTTTATCTCTTTATTTGTTCGGAAAACTCAGACGTTTAATGGTTCCCATACATAAATATGATTTTGCAACGTATTGCTTATGCAGGAAATAAAATAAAGTCGTAAATATCAACACGCAGTCAATATATTTAAACTTAGACTATTCTATGTTGAAAGGCAATACAGCAGTAGCTTATTATTTTAGTTCACGATGTATTTATTTTGTGCCATCATATTCCAAAGATTTAAATTAGTCTCAAAATTTAACCAAACATTAAAATTGTTACAAGAACTGATTACCTTAGAAATAGTTAATTTTTAAAAAGAATCTCATATATCATGTCTGATAGTAAATTACCAGTAAAACTATTAAATAATTTACTAAGAGTTCCTTTGTAACCTTTCTGAACTCTATATTATAAAGTATTTCTCCCGCTTTTTTAGCATGCCTTCGTGGTGTAATGGTCAGCACACTCGGCGCGTATTCGAGAGGTCCGAGATTCGAGTCCCGCCTAGGGCATTGCTTTCTTGCGTCTCCCGCTTCGAAATCAACTAATTTCTCTACGATATGATTACAAAAGTAGGTCTAAATAACAATTCTAATATTTGCTGTTAGAAAAGAGCCTAAATTCAAAATCGCTGTATGTAATTTAATAGCAATATTTAATTTATCGTATAATAAGCAACGTTATTTAATTAGATAATGTATAGTCTGCGTATTTAAAAATGTGTCAGTATTATAATTTTAAAATTTTGAATCGTGGGAACTACTTCAAACACAAAAATTTAATCTTCGTAACTAGATATATTTATATAAATCAAATTGTAAAACATAAATATAATTTTCTAGTCTATTTTTATTGCATTTTTCTTTCCGCAGCAGAAAAATCGTGTCTCTCGTCTTAGAGTGAAACGGTAATCAGCAGCCATATCTGGAATCAGTTTTCCGCTACACTGCATTTTCATATGTTTCTATATATCAGCTATACTTCATTTTCATATATCATCTTAATAAAAATTAATATACTTCACTTTCACATGTTTCTATATATCAGCCATACTTGATTTTCATATATCATCTTAATAAAAATTGATATACTTCACTTTCACATGTTTCTATATATCAGCTATACTTGATTTTCATATATTATCTTAATAAAAATTAATATATTTCACTTTAATATGTTTCTATGTATCAACTATACTTCATTTTCATATATTATCTTAATGAAAATTAATATACTTCACTTTCATATGATTCTATATATCAGCTATACTTCCTTTCATATATTATCTTAATAAAAAGTAATATACTTCACTTCACATGTTCCTATATATCAGCCATACTTGATTTTCATGTATCATCTTAATAAAAATTAATATACTTCACTTTCACATGTTTCTATATATCAGCTATACTTCATTTTCATATATTATCTTAATAAAAATTAATATACGTCACTTTCGTATGTTTCTATGTATCAGCTATACTTCATTTTCATATATTATCTTAATAAAAATTAATATACTTCACTTTCATATGTTTCTATGTATCAGCTATACTTCATTTTCATATATTATCTTAATAAAAATTTTCCTTGGGATAATCTAAATAACTCCCAATTTTACAGATTCAAATACTAATGCAAAAAATGTAATGAGATACAGTAGCCTGGTATTTCTAGGATGAAACCAATTCGTTTATGTTATCCTCTTAATTTCGGCTATAAAGCTGAGATAAAGTTTCATAGTTTTATCTGAATTTCAAATCTTCTAAGCTTTCGCAAAGATTTCAGAATGCATTCCAGACTCTATGCGTCGTTTCATTTAAAATATTGCTAAAGAAGGTTAAGGAAAATTTTCAGTCTGCTTAAAAACTCTTTTCTATACCTTCGACTTACTCACATCAGAAAATTGTACTTTTCAAAATGAATCAATTTGCCTCTTTGTCCACAGCTTTAGCAAACAACTGATTTAATAAGACCCAGTTCTATACAAAGTAAAGATATTTTTATTAACTGTATTATGTGGAGTGCTTCTGTAGTGTGTGCAACTTTAGGTACATGTACAGTGTTTTAATTTTTTATTGACCAATTTTGCAACTTTATTTTTCATCGTCTTTTGTTGGACAAATCCATTAGCACAAAATATAAAATTTATAACACGAATAATTATTAGTCTGCATTGTGCACTGGTATTACTACTAATATCAGTCAAATTCCTCATCTTTCCTATCTGGGTTAGATTCTACTAACGTTTTTTGTAGAGCCTATTTTGAAGTAATACTCTATTATCCTAAATCTATTTCATATTTGAAACATAAATTACATGAATATTAGCAATCCATTTACACTACAAACTAACACTGCAATTACGTTTATTTTACATGAGGGGAAGAAATTATTTATCACACGGCAGTTTATGTTAATTCAGCTCTTTTTGATCGCCATACTCACAGTTATTAAAACTTTGTCGTTTGATTTTATGTGGATTCTGTATTTTATGCTGCACTTATAACTAACTGCAATGACGTATTTTAATTACTTGTGATATAACCGTTTACTTCAAAATGACTGTTTTTTTTTCTTAAAAATATATGCATAAGAACAAACATAATCACGATATCAAAAACTTTGCTATTTATCATATATGCGCGCATACCTATTGCAGAAAGCATGTGATGAAAGTTTCTGATTGGATGAACATATGGAATTATTAAACTGGGACTGAAAAAAGAATATGCACCTAAAGTTATTATTATTCTACCCCTTATGTTAATTGAATACACTTGTTATTTGGTTACATTGTAAATTTATAGAAGCTGAGAGACTAAAGCTGTCAAACTCTACCATTTCATCCTGGGTTCTGTTATAGGATCTGAACAGGCTTGATGGGGACTATATGAAATTACCCATTTATAAATTAAATACACTGCAGCTTCCATCAAAATATCTCCACATTGGCCTGCCTTTACTTATGTAGATAGTTATGGCATATGTTCGTGTAAATAAATGAAGCATCCGCTATGGAGCATTGTTTGGACTTAAGCTTTCATTCACTTGAATATTAAAATATTGTAATGGAAATATTAAAATATTGTAGTCAGATCATTATTTTCATCTACGATTTATACATCGAAATAAATCAGTCTGCTCTGAAAACAAATAGTCAAAAAGAGTAGATAAGTTTGAGGTTATATCTCCGACATATATTCTTTATATTTAATATTTTTGTTTTGTTTTTCCTATAATATGACTTTATTGTAAGTTAGGGAGCTTGCTTGGATATGAGCTTTCAACATTCGAAACCAGAATTATCAAAATAACACGGTGATATCGTTGTTACTATCTATGCCTTAAGAGCAGAACTCTTGACATAAATCGCGATCAAAATCAGTGTTTGAATTTTTAGTTTTGATATCCCCGACATCTTTCCTTCAGAAGCATAATACTTTTATTTTCTCTTCTTCGTTTTATTATTTTATTACACGGTGCTTCCAAAACGAAATTTGAGAGAATGTTTTCATTAAGATCTTCCCTTCACGTATTTTGGTTTATAATCTCTATGTACTCATCATATTCTTTGTCGTAAAAAAAATAAAAGCTTTTCCAATATATATAATAATGCATTTTGTAAGATGCGTATTCGTAAACAACGCATTAAGTGTCTTAAACTATAAAATTTTATAATAGCGGTACCACCCATTCCCTGAAATCTAAGACTAATGTTTCATATAAATACTTTTTCTCAAATGTCCCCATCATTTACAGGCAATAGTAAATGCTACAGTAGCGTATAAGAGGTCTTTTACTGTCATCTTTTAAAGTACCATTTATCAATGGTTCGACTTTCATATCACATTTATTCATACCACATAGTTTTAAATTCCATTATGAACGTGAAGACAACAGAGAGTTTTGAGATTAGCCGTTAAATAACGAGTAATATTTTCGTTTTCTTGAAAGGACTACTGTTTTGATAAAATTTGAAAGAAAAAGATCAGATTACATTTCATAAAGTAACGGTTTTCCCGTGTTACACTAATGATTTTTGACTAAGAAGAAAATTGGGCATTTATAAAAAAAAGGATTAACAGGATTTGAAGTATTGTGTTCTATTTGTGATTCTCATATTGCCATTAACCATGGTGGAAAATCCGGCATCCGACAGTATATTGCTACAAATCTTCATGAATCAAATGTCAGAAGCACTTCAACTTCAAAGATATTTCTAGTTAAATGTCAACATTAATAAAAATAAAATAATATATTAATTTTTCGATATTTGATACGCATTAACATTTCAAACTAAAATCAGATTTATCAGCAACATAATTTCTTTAAAATAAACGTCACTTAAAAAATAATTCAAAATTGTTTCTCATCCATGATTTTCGTATCATTCCCAGCGCATAGTATATCTTATCTGATAATCACAGCACTTCATTATTTCTGTTTTCAAGAATAGGATAAGTCTTGGTTATGAAGACTGTTTTGCAGCGTCCCAAGAGCGCTTTTACCACACAAATATTTCTGTTATCATTCTGCCTCTTCCACCCTTTAAAAATTAAAGATTGTATTAGTGATGATTCAAATGGCTAGCAAACCACTTTCAAAGACTTTTTCACGAGGTTTTGCTGTGTAATACAGAGAGTGTTTAAACATTTTAGAATGATTTCGGGTCTTTTAATTAATGTTTTAGAAAATAAGGAATATTTTTAAAGTGTTCGACCTAACAGCCTCGTTTCTGAACCATATAAGGTATTTCTCCGCTTTCTTAGCATGCCTTCGTGGTCAGCAAGCTCGGCGCGTATTGGAGAGGTCCGAGTTTCGAGTCACAGCGAGGGTATTTCTCATTTTTCATGACTCCTGCTTCAGAAAAATCCTAATGGCTATACAGTGGAGCCCGAACTAAAAACGGTGGTGGATGATGATTGTCCAGCAGCAGGATTTGGCGATTGGGTACCCTAATCCCCAGTCGCCCTTTAAATGGCGGAGTATATAAGGTATTTCCTCACGAAGGCATGCTAAGAAGACGGGAGAAATACCTTATATACTCCCCCTTTTATAGGGCGACTGGAGATTAGAGGACTCAATCGCGAAATCCTGGTGGTGGAAAATCATCAAACTCCACCTTTTGTTTTAATTCGGGCGCCACTGTAGAGACATTAGGTTATTTAGAAGCAAGAGAGATGAAAAATGAACAATGCCCTCGCGAGATTTGAAACTTGGACCTCTAGAATACGCGCCGAGTGTGCCGACTATTACACACCGAAATTATGATAAATAGGAGGGAGAGGAATACCTTATAACTGGAGTTCAAGCCCGAATCAAAGGCTTCTCTCTCAATGTCACATGGCCTCAATATAGATTCACAGACAAGCGCTTGCATCGAAAACATTTGTCTTAGATGTTGAAGTTAAAATAGCAAATTTTAAAAAGCCGTTCGGAAAACATGCGGAGAAATGGGCGGTGAACATCAGCAGCTTCTTTTACTTCTAGAGATGCATTTGAGCATGCAGAGGTGCAGCTTATTCTGGTATTTACTTTGAATAAAACTCGATCAATTTCTAGGACAATCATACACAGTTCCACCCTATTCAGAAGACGAAAAAAAATCTGATCGCCCTTGAAATCGATACAGTTTTTCAAAATCTACGGCAATTTAAAGTTATCATTTCGCATAATTTTAAAGGAAAATATATTGCCTTTAAATTGCCAAATTACTTTTACATTATAATTTAAATTCACTACAAAATTTCAGCGAATATATTATGTTAAGGGTCCTATGAGAAATAAACCTCACATCATTAACTTGCGATAAAGAATGGCATTAACAAAGGAAAATATTGTATTTTTTGATGCCCTATGAAATGAAATTTTTGGACGCAAAATCCCATAAATTTATTTTTCAATTTATGTTCCGCGAAAACATGAAACGTTTGCTAGAAAGTTTCATATTTTTCATAAAGCCTGGCTCTCAAAATCCTAGAAATATGAAGTACCTTGAATTTTCATATTTAATGCTTATTTCCTGTTTCCAAAATGCATTCCATTCTAGTCAAGTGGCTGATACTGGTTCTTTACTGATACTCAATTATATCGAAATAATGTCTTTAACGTGAAATATAATTTTTACCGGAAACGTCCCTTATAATTCTGTTTTTCATATGAAAATTACAAAATAATCTGAAATTCAGTAAAATTCAATCTTAGATTGATATTTGTTTTGTAGAAAAATTCTGTCGATTTTTTTATATACAAAACCGTCTACCAAAAAATTTCTTTATTTTCTGTAACGCCAAAATGAGTCAAAGGCTGAATTCTGCTTAGATTCCACTTTAAAATTAGTGTGCTTTTCCTCTCTATGAAATCATAGTAGGTGTTTAAAAGAATCTCATATAACGGAAGCAGTTGCAGTATCAGTGTGCAAGTAATATACAAGGTGTTATTGCTGACAGAACATAAAATATAGCCTTTAGGCCAAATTTCTTTCTTAAATAAGCAGGAAAAAATGCACCTTTTCATCTAAGTAGTGAAGCTTATGCGAATATTGGATTAACGGCCCTACTTAAACACGCGCGTAAATAGCGATCTCTTGTTGAAAAACGGTCTGCAAATTTCACGACTCCAGTGTCAGTACGGACGGACGGTTAAATGGGAATTCGTCACAATGCCTTACGGTAAGCAACCTTCGTTCGAGAGTTCGGGAACTTCATTAAAATTAACCAAATTGATGATAGCTATTGAAAAGCCCAAAACAAGGGAATACAATATTTTTGTAGTTGGCTGTTTCGTTTGATAATCGAAGGTAAGTGCATTAAACATAGAGCTGGCCTCGATTAGGCAAAACTGTTAATTCTTCAGCTAGCTGAAGAAAATATAAACATACAAAGAGTAAAATTTGACCACAATTTTACGTTGTAGGGCAAAAATAACCTGTGGCTGCAAGTAGCAAATTTATTAATTTCAGGCTGCCCTTGGTGATGTGAATATCAAGATGAGTGGCTCGAAGTACAATAACGGCTTTGCCAAATAATTTAATTTTTATAGGAAAATGTTATGTGGTAATGTTTAAAGTTTGTTAATATTAAAACAAAAATTTGATTATTAATAATAAACTCAATAGAAAACAAAATAATAATAACAGAAAATACATAGAATAGAATAATAGAAATAATAATAATAGAAAGCAAAAATTTGATTATTAATAAAAGCTCATATGTATGAAGTAATCAATTCAAATAGTAAACAAGGAAATAATGATACATTTAAATTTGAGCCTAATATTCTTATAATTAAAATAAAAGTTTAATTTTTCATTAATAAATAAAAGCTTATGTAGATTAAATAATAACATCCAAGGATTATTTATTTTGAGTGCCTAGGATTTAATACCCCTCTACCTCCACAACATAAAAATACAACAGTGAGCAGAATTGGAAAAGGATACACAACAGGCGTTAAGGAAAATAATTTAAGACGAAGTCGTCATGACTTGAGAAAGTTTAAGGAGAAGTAAAGAACATTTTTAAAAGTATTAAAAGCTCTAGAAAAACTAGCAACCATTAGCGGCATTTAAGCTCCGGATCCTTCGGTTTAGAAGCTAACACGCTAACCACTGAGTTAGGGAGACAAGAGACATTTTTGTATTTTATGTCTTATAATTTTTTATTTGAGTGAAATAATAACATTTGTAAATCCAAAAACATTACACCAAAAGATTTTAAAATCTAATTCATACAACATTAGATTTTTGTAATTCCAAAAACATATTTTATGACAATCCTTAAATTGTTCGTCTAATTACTGACATGAACAAAATAATCCCAAGATGTTGAGATACTCTCAATTTTGGATAAAAATAATGTTATACATGTTTAATAATGTTTTATAAATAATTATTTATTTGATAATGTTTAATAATGTTTTATAATGTTTGAATTTTTTTTCAGTTGTATTTCTTAAAGAATATTTATGTTTTGTTCATTATAAATTGTATAAAATATTTATTTATTAATTCATTAAAATAGAATTTAATAACCAGTACAAGAAATATCCCAGAAAAGTTCTGTGACCCAAAGAAACTAAAAAAGGCACCAAAATATTTAATTTAAAAAAAGATACTTCTTTGCCCAAACGAAACTTTTTAATAAAACTTCGATCGGGTAAATTTAATGCACTCCTTCCATTGCGAAAATTTCTTTGCCGACGCAGAGAAATTTGATTAATTTCGTCTAAATAAGCTTCAGTTAAAGGTGACGCAAATCTTTCTGCCATTCCTATTGCCGAGATGTTACGATCTATTTACTTAAAGCGAAACTCAGACTTGTCATGAACTTAACAACCGTCTAGCCAATTTAAACATAGAGTTTGACGACTGCTTCATGAGAATACCAACACTCTCGCTTAACGTTGTCGTAAAAATGCCATGAATAGGGACTAACTCTAGTATTTAGTATGTAATCGGAACTTGATATAATATTGAAGTCAAAGGCTCCCTCCCAGCACATTTTCATGAATATCCGTTAATATAACAGAACTAAAAAATTCCAATAACTTAATATTTCTCAAAGCTGACATCCAGGGTTTGCTTAGAGAGAGAGTCGAAAGACTATTCATATTTCTTTTATAAAGGGACGTGCTGGATATCAGGGCAAGGAAAAAGTCGATGAACTCGCCAAAGAAGCAGCAAGAAATATCAGTTCTCAACCTGTGCCCATTCTGCTACCTAGATCTAATCCCAAGAGACCGATCTAGAAGAAGGCATTAAAGCAATGGCAAGAGGAATGAAATGCAGCTCCTCAAGGTAGAAGAGCCCATGTATTTTAGCACAAAGTTTCCACCGATCGATATTTTTCGGCACGCTTTGTAACAAGACTTGTAACTGGCCACGGCCACTTCCCAGAGTATTTCTGTAAAAAGGGATTTGTCTCATCTAACCTCTGCGTGTGAGCCGATGTTGGTACTCCAGACCATTACATAACAGCATGCCCATTCACAGAGGCATGGTACATGCGGCTGCCAGTTGATGATGTACCAATCATGCCCTTCTTCATTAAGCAGCCTGCTCTACAGAGAAAATAGAATATGGGTAGAGTTATAATAATGGAAATATTGCAGACATTGAAGGGATAGGACCTTTGTCATGTCACCTAAGTGCACTATTGATTCCTACCCAATCTTCAGTACTAACTATCTTACTCCTGGGTGTCTCGTTGCATGGTACTAGTGCTTGTGTGCGGCATGTTAGTGTGTGTTTGACGGAATTCTGTACATGAACACTCTGAAGTAACTAGTGTACTCAAAGCAACTATATATGCAAAATGAACCAGGGTAACTTATATGTGTGTGTATGTGTATAACGATTTCAGTTATTGTTTGAGCTTGTAAAGTTTAACTCTCTTGTATATCATCCAAAGTTAAACTCTGTGTAGACGATAAGTAACTTATCGCTAAGTACAACAGAAACTTGGGAATGGTGTAAAAGACCCTTTATTTAAAACTAAATAAGATGAATTGCAGGCACTTCTGGTTCTGCTCCGCCAGCATTTATGGCGAGAAACTCAAGGTCAGTCAGTCAAATGTAAAGCTTAAACTTAAATAAACTAATAATCAAAGGCTACGCAGAGAAATTTGCGCGAAGTTGGCTTAGAACTTCACCGAAGGAGATTTCAACTATCGGTAATTACAATGCAATGCCGAGGACAGTAACTCTTATCTAAATTGACAGACTTCGTGTCCACGAGTCATAGAACATGCTTTGTCTTAACAGCCTTAAAAACCTCACTATAATATTAATTTGCACCCTGGCGGGGGAAGACAAAGAGAGAATTGACATTACAGATTCAAAGCATAAAATAACTGGTTATTCAAATTAAAGGAGCCTCACAAGCTTTATATGCTTTAAATTCAAGCATTTTCCAAGAAGACTTACTCTAAGACCTTACTTCTTTTACTCAATGTATACTTAAAATATATGTTCATCTAATAAGAGTTACTTTCTAATTATAAGCGAGTTGTTGCCTTGGCTAAATCACTTCCATAGAAACATAAATTAGAATTTCAACAAACTTTATTTGTCTACATTTGTTGCGTAACAAATAAAACGAGAATTTACAGAGTAAAATCATTTAGTTCTCGAGAATAATTTTTAACACTCAGGCGAACTATCTGTTTTAGAATTATCAAAATTATATCCTCTCAAACAACAGATTTGGTTTTCTCCTTCGTTAATCTCTAAAAAGGGTAAATTCTCTAAACTCGAGTGGCAAATGGGAATCGATGAGTCCTCCGACAATTTCCAGCTTTTTTCTAAACGATTACTATTACCTTTTACGAATAAAGTGACACATCTTTACTTCACAAAGTATGACTTGCAGTTCATCTTTTTGCAAAACAAAGATTTTAAATTCTCTTGAACGTAAATTTATTTGCGAAAACTTTCTGACTTGAGCGAATGTATGTGAGTTAGTTAAAGGGAAGATAAGACAATGTTCAAGTTAGGCTTAACTGATGATAAAACATAATAGTTATCACTTAGTCATTAGGTTATTTAGAAGTACGAGAGATGAAAAATGAGCAATGCCTTTGCCAGGAATCGAGCCACGGAACTCTCGGTTACACGTCAAGCGTGCTGACCACTACACCACGAAGGGATGCGAGGAAGGCGGGAGATATACCTTATATCCTCCACTTTTAAAGGGCGACTAGGAATTAGGGGCCGCAATTGCCAAATATTGGTGGTGGAGAATCATTATCCACCACCCGTTGGAGTTCAGGCGCCAGTTGTAGAGTTATTAGGTTATTTGGAAGCAGGAGAGATGAAAAAGGAGCAATGCCCTCAGCGGAAGTCGAACCACGGACCTCTAGAATACGCGTCCAGCGTGATGGCCACTGCACCAAGAAGGCATGCGAAGAAGGCGTGAGAAATACCTTATAACTTTAAGAAGGATTAGTTTTCTGAAAAGAATTATTTCGTTGAAAATAGAAATATTTATAATATGCCGTTCAGGTTTTGTAACGATTACCAACTTTTAATTCTTATATTTGCAGATATATGAAGTTGATTTTTCGGATCAAAAGCCGCTGATATTTTAAAGGGCATTTAACGAGAATCTTTTGCAGTTGCTTGATAAGTAAGATAATTAATGTTACGAAAAGTATCACCAGAGTTTAAAGTTAGGCACAGTTCAGCAATAGGTTGACATCTTCTCACCTAATACCACCATGAATATAAGGCTGAATTTTCCTACATTTTAAGAAATCATGCGAAATATTTACTCTTTAGTCGCTTTTTATTTGGACGCGGAAAAAGACTAACATGGTAAGATTTAAATACGCAAGATTGTAATTAGACGGGACACTACGTAAATAATATATGAGCTTCAATTTATCAAAGAAATTTCATAGATACTATAAGAGAGTTTTTTAAAATTTTAAAACGTATTTATTCCGCCCTCTTAGCATGCCTTCGTGGAGTAATGGGCAACACACTCGGCGCGTACAGAGAGGTCCGAGGTTCGAGTCCCGGCGAAAGCACTGCTCGTTTTTCACGTCTCCCAGCATAAAAAATGCTAATGACTCTACAGTAACGCCCGAGCTAAGAAAGGTGGTGGATGATGATTCTCCACCACCAGTGTTTGGGGAGGGGGTCCCCAGTCGACTTTTAAAAGAAGGAGTATATAAGGTATTTCTCCTACTTCCTTAGCATGCCTTCGTGGTGTAATGGTCAACCCACTCGGCGCCTATCGATAGGTCGGAAGTTTGGAGTCCTGTCGAGAGCATTGCTCCTTTTTTCACACCTCTTGGCACCAGAAATTCTAATGCCTTTATAATTTATAGTTTATTTTTAAATAAAAAGATAGATTTAATGTTATTCGTTTCTTTCGTTTACTTTAATTTGCTAGTGAGTGTAATGCAGTTCAAAGATAGACTAAAATAAAATAATAATTGTATAGCAAGATGTCAAGAAAAGCTATTAATTTCACTGATAATGAGATACTTTCATAGAAACAGCAAGAAAAATTCCATTTAAAAAATATTTACGCTGTTTTTTTAAATATATATATCTGATATCATTACAAAATTTACCGGGACAAAATTTATCCTTTCATTTACGAGGTGAAGAAACACTGCGCATAATCATCGTATAAAAATTAAAATACTGTAAACACTATTAACTACGAAATTTCTTTCAAAATATGGTTCATACTGAAACAAAATTACTTTTGCTTCTATTTAATAAGTTCTATTCATCAGAGCATAGATGGCTTATATTTTTAACATTATTTCCCCAATTTCAGTTTTATATAATCTTTAGTGAGCTTTATTTTAATTAACTGCCTTGGGACTTCCAAAATAATTTCATTTTAAAGGCTTTTAGCGGAGTAAGTACAGTGTCTTAAAATAGTGATGGTATGCTTACATTTTGTCAAAAGGCTTTTAATGCCTTAAAGTAAGATTACAAAATGTGATTTTCTTTGCGTTAAAAGTTTGCACACTCTGCGATGTATAATATATATTTTTTTCATAATCGGTTATTATAGTAAAATATTAGTATTTTATCTTTAGGGCGAAAACTTTAGGTTATAAAATTATTGAAATTATTGAGATTGCAAACCAAATTATGTGTAATAAATATTGAAGGTAATACGCGTATCTATGACATTGTTTTGTATCAATACACACTCGCCGGTATCTGAAAAATTTATCTTCTTGAATTTCTGGATAAAGGTTTTCTAGAATTCATGTTATTTTAACACCTTAATAATATTGCGTCTTGTTAAAAGGGATATGTGACTGCAAATTCGCCAATGTTTTCTTAATTTACAATATGATAAACAAACAAAATCTTCTAGAAATGTTTCTTAAATAATTTAGGTAAACTAAAGAAACGTTTCTGACATATGAATGACCGCACTCAAACACGCTGTGAAATACAACATAATACCGTTTAAAATAATTAAAATGCTCATACTGGTATTCCTTAAGGGGGGTAAGGACCTTTCAAGCTCACTTTTCTCCAATTTTTTTACCAATGTTTGAAATGGCCTCATATACAGGATATTAACCACACAGTCATATAATTTACGCTACATATAAATAAAAACATGCAGATATAAAAACAAGTTAAATGAGAAGTTTAAGTTGAGAACTGTTTTTAAAATTAAATTTTAAATATTGATTGTATATCGAAAATGAAACATAATAGCATATTACTGTCCGTAAGATATCTTTAAATAAAATGTAGTTACACTTTCGATTCTTGATTCAAAATAAAGCTAAATGTATTGGGTATAGAATGAATTAAGGAATTACAATTATATTCATAATTAATATTTTTAAAATTGAGAAAAATATTGAATTTTAATTTACTTACCTTTTTTTTTACTAATATGGATCAAAACAAAACAAAAAAATTAAAAATCACTTTCATGTTAATTCATTCTATGCATATAGGTATTTTTAACATATATGTGCAATTTCAGAAAATTCCATCAATAATATTTCTTTAAATCTTACGGATAAGTGTCAAAAACACAGTTTTGAGAAAAATGACTTTAAAGTTAAACTTTACATTTTTTTACAATAATACATTTTTTTCCCTTGCTAGTGTCCACCTGCTTCATAAATATTTCCTTCTTTTTCAGATAATAATGCATTAGCATTCTTTTGGGACATTCGCTTAGCTCTCCTGGCCTCTTTTGTCATTAAACAGGCTTTCTTTTCAGCTGCGAGAATCCTTCGTTTATCAGCAACAAATGCACCTGTAGTAGCATTATGACCTGGGGTGATATCCATTTCTCTCATTACATCTAGGCGACCCTTATTACCTTCATTAAAAGGTACCACAGCTTCATCAACAGCAATTTTGGCAACTTTTACACCACACCCAGAAGTTTTCGGACAAAATTTCCAAATCATAGAATTTAAGGATTCATTTGGATTCTGCGTTTTTCCTTTTAAACACCGCTTTAAAAGCTTTGGTTCAGATAAGTCTGTACAAACCTTTTTTATACAGTCCATTACAGCTGAAGGTACAGTCTTCTTATGATGAAAAATTCCTTTATTGGAATCTTCTAAAGCTTCGTGCTTTTGGAACTTGCACCATGACTTATCTCCTTCAGGAAGAAAAAGTGCATGGGCTCGTCATCAGTGGATCTTGTGTGACACCATACTGCCCACACTGCTTTTCGCATGTTTTGTAAAGATCCACTATTTTCTCGTATCGCATTGCCATAATAATTAGTCAGTTGGTCAATTAGCTTGTCTGTTAACCGTCCTTTACCTGAAAGTGGTTTACCATCAGCACATTTTTTTGTTCTCATATCAGCTTTTAACTTTCTAAGTCTAGTGCCCATCCTTTTTTGAATATGGCAAATGCATTCCAGTTTTTCTACAGTCACTTCTTGACCATATGGCTTGTCTTTGCTGTTTTCCAAAAATGTTTTTGAGACTCCATCGCCAAGATATTTTAAGTAACGCATGTTATATGCTAATTTGTCGCGCACCAGATGTTCTGTTGTAATTTTCACGCCACCAAATGTTGTGGTACCAAATGTTAAATACTAACTGTTACAATAATTTGTCTACAATAATA
>KK122111.1:0-15853 GCA_000611955.2 Stegodyphus mimosarum | reverse complement strand
CTTCTTAATTTGGTTGATAATAATTATAAATCAAAATCTTTAATGTTAAGTTCTGTTATCCATCCTTCAAAGTATGATCTTATTTCAAAGTAGAAGTCTCTCCAAGTTGTATCTGGGTTTTTATTACGTTGCGCAAAAAACTGTCTCAAACGTTCAGCTGTTAACCTGTATCGCTTAAGAAGCATTTCCTTAATTTGGGGGTAATTTTAAAATTCTTTCTCATCTTCTCTAGCAATAAGTTGTACTATTTCTGTTGGCAATGAACTGATCAGATAAAAAAAACCATTTTGATTCTCGAACACTTAAAATTTTCAATTCAAAAATTGTCAAATACAATCCAATTTCGTCTTCTTTAGTGTTAAATTTAGGGACAACTCATATCAATTTTGAGTTGATCTATTCTCTGATTTATCACTTCCTTTTGAGAAATTTTTTGCAACTCCAGTTGAAGTTTTAACTTTCCAACTCGAACAGACGCTCCTTCTCAATTCGTTGATCTTTAGCAGCTTTTTCTCTATGCAAACGTTTTTCGGCTGCTCGTTCTTCACGCAAAAGATTTTCCTTTTTAGCTAACCCTAACCTGTCATTTTCAGCTGCTTGTTCAGCCATTTTTCTTTCATCGGTTATGCTGGTCAATAGATTCTTCACGAATCCCTCTTCATACTTGTCGGAGTTCGTAATTAACTCTCTGAGTTGAATCACTTTCAAATTATCTGAGACGGGCAGACCCAATTCTGTGGCTAACACTTGCAGGTCTTTTTTCCTGACTA
Source organism: Stegodyphus mimosarum (assembly GCA_000611955.2). NCBI lineage: Eukaryota > Metazoa > Arthropoda > Arachnida > Araneae > Eresidae > Stegodyphus > Stegodyphus mimosarum. The sequence continues at coordinate 15,083 of KK122111.1, read as the reverse complement.
GTCCCAGAAATGCCATATTATCGTACTTTCAATGTCCGTTTAAAAGTTCAATATTTGTTTGAAAAAAAATTATATGTTCAGAAATTTTACGAATTTCTTAATTACCTCTAACAATTATATAATACTTGAAAAACAACATCGAACGAAATCATTAATTTGAGATTACTTCAAAAACGAAACTAACATTTTACAAAGATTGGTACACTTGCCAATGAACAATAAAATGCACAAATTTAGTAAACATAAAAATCCCAAAAATAGAATTTAACTTTGGTAAATCTTCTATTAGTAATGCATGTGACGTTTACAAAATTCTAAAGACTCTAATAAATTAATTTTCGACTATAGTTCTCTTTCAAAAACACAATTAAACGTAGAAGTTGTTCTCAAATATTACGAAATAAAAATTTTTATAAATACACAATTTGAAAATGCAGCAAGTATTACAATGACTTTCAGAATAATGGCAACTAAAATATTAATTCAAAACAAGTATTCTTAATGAATAAAACAAAACAGTAGTGGCACAGTTCAAATAATATAGATAAAACCCTTTTCACTTTTTAATCATTTCTTTTCTCAAAGAGGAAAAATATCCGTCAATATTATTCATAAAATAAAACAAAACACACAACTCTTTCATAGACAGCAATACAGTTATAAAAATACTAAAAGAATTATCCACACCGAAAACATATGTCAATTAGAATAAAAATAACATTTTGCAACGTAAACAATTTTCGTTCGGAAGCGAAACGAAATTTGCTTGTGTTGACTTCTAATGAAAACAAAATTAATCTTCAATTAGAACATAGAATTAAAACACAGAAAATACAAATATAAATCAATTATTTAAAACAATGTAAGAGAATATAAATTATTAAAGTTCTATATCTAAAAGGAAATACCTGGAGCTTATATATACTTTATATATGATTTTGTTTCGTTTTTAACGACACATTCCAATCCATATTATTAAAGTATTAACGACGTTCTAGTTAGAATTTTATATTGCTTATTAAGTGAAAATCTGTTATCTTTTATTAAGTTAAATGCTTATTAAGTGAAAATCTCTTATCTGTTATCTTCGGGGCGAAGATGAAACCAGTACTTCATACGATTTCCAAAATATCAATTATTCGGGTGAGGACTGCGCTAGTGGAAGTAGTACCTAAAACCTTGAAAAGAATATGAGTCGATGTCCTGGAGTCTTGAACATGTTTTTTTTTTTTTTCCTCAACTGGATAAATCATTCGAGCCGTGCGTTGGGGGGCAACTACAACCAAACTACCATAAACAAAAGACTCACCTAAGCCTTTTAATTAACTTTAATTACTAAAACACAGTTAAAAGAAGAAATAAAGATAAAACATTACATTTAAGGACGTTAGAATTACACAATTAAGTTACAAAGTAAATCACGGGTAACACTATGCTTAGTTCGGGATTCCAGTATATCAACTGGAGACTATACTCTTTTTTGGCCAGTCTTTTTTCCGGCGGCCTCTGGGTGGCGCTCATTGAGCGTTGGGGTTGCATTCTTGCTTTGCGTAAGAGAAGTAGAATACAGTGGTTTATATTAATATGTGTGAGATGACTACAGCAAGGAGATGCAAATAATTTAATTAAAGAAATGCACTTGAACGAAACATTTCTTTTAATTACTTTCGCATGACACCTCATCAATTCGATGAATTTCTAACCTCATTTATTCAAAAAGCAGAACACTAATTTTTGTCAGAATATCGCAAAAAAGAATCGTTTGGAAGACAGGAATATGATATCCCAGAAAAGGATCGTTGTATATATATAACGCTCTATATACCTAGTTTAATTTATTTATGAATTTTATTGAATGATAATTAAAAAAATCCTAATTTCATGATTCTATTTTGGAGAGTAAATTTTTCATGGGGTAGAATACCATAAATGTTTTTGCATGATGTATGAACTTCCCTGAAATGCTTCTTTTAATGAACTTCCCTTAATTGGTTTAAATAATGCAATAAAAAAGTATATTTTGTTTAAATATATGTAGGATTTACAGCATTACTAAATTAAATATTGCATTTAAATAAAGCAGTTGCTTTTAAGTTAATAAACAACAGCAATTTTTTTAAATGCTTTAGTTTCTGCTTTATGTACATATTTTTTACTTAAATGTAACAGTAAGTACTTCAGTTAGTCATTCGTATATTAACGAACAGCAACTATCTAAAGGTTTATTTTATACGGTCACTTTTATCTACAATTCATTGAAGTAACTTCATTTTACATAATACTTCTTTATTAGCGTTAAAAATTGAATTCCACAATTAGCAAATTGCTAATGCTCATGCAAAAGTTCTTTAAATTAATGAAACATTACCATCAAGATTAAACCTCTGGTTAAGTTCATATATAAATTGTTCGAAAAGTGGTCTTGCATGTTAAGAAAAGCAAATATGAAGGCATAGACGTATTCCATAAAATCAGTTACATACTAGCGAGTTTCTTTTCTGTGTAAATAACAGTTTTTTTAATTTTTTTAAACAAATGGTTTACTCTTCACCACTCGTTTAAAATTCAGAACTCGCTAAATTTCCTAATTAGATGAAACAGCAACTTTATACTAATACCAGTATCGCTTTTCCTAGTCTCATGTCAGCCGAAATAGAATCAGATCATAGTAGTCAGATTATCTTATGAATTATACCAAATGCTTGTTGTCAAAAGAAGGAAAATGCGCACAATGCCGAGCGAAAATTAGGTTTATATGACTGATGAGTGAAATGAAATGAAAAATAAATGCAAGCTTCTTGTGTCCCCCTCCTCCTTTCCAAAAAAAAGTCGCGGTAGATATTTTAAAAAAAAATGGTGTCTTCGTACCATCATCAAAGGTTGGAAAATGAAAGGCCCGAACCCGCAATACAAGTCTCTAATACCTGCTGCAATTTTCAAGACTGAGCGTGTTACCTGCGCGCTAAGGTACTTGTGGGTAAGCATGGTTTTAACTCTTCACCTTCAGGAAACTAAAGTAGCATCTGGGCTGCTCTGAAATTAGCGATAATATTTTCTGTAAATATTTTTTTTTTAATGTCAGCTCCAATACAACACCACTTCTGGTGACATTTCAATCCAAAATCTTTAACTCAAGAAGCCAACGTTTTATCCACTAGGCAACAAGAGCAACTTTAAATTGATGTAAATATATTTTAAGAAAAATTCAAAACCTGGAATTTCGAAATCTATCACTATTTTCTCGCAACAATCCATTGCGTTAGATTATTGTGTAAAAATTATCAACTATATATAATTTATGGTTGGTTATTAAGGTTTATTACTGCTAATAAACTTGAGAATTTTCCTTTAAATAATTTATAAAGCTATTTATTATATTAGCATACGCATTTCTTTTTTATTATCTGAAATTTTTATTAACATTAGTCCATTTGACTTTTTCATGAAAAAGAATTTTTGAAAGCGCAATCATTTAAAAACCGTGGTATAACCTGGACATTTGAAACGAGATGCCTGAAATTGACGCGTCAAGCGTCGAAAAGTTGAAGTTAAGTCAACTCACGTATCCTCCGATCGTCTGGAAAATTCCGGCTCTGAGCTCGCTTCTGATTGGTCAACGCTTTCCGCCCGAACGCGTAACCGCGTTGGTGTGAACTGGGCTTTAATTACTTAACCCATCATTATGAAATTTTCAAGAAATATTTTTGATATATTAGAAAAGGTTATAGGCTATAAAATGTAACTTATCTGTTGAAACTTCAAACTATATAATAGGTTTTATAGCTTAAAATGATTGCCGTTGTATAAACATTAAATGTTGAAAATTTCATAACGATAAGTTAAACGATGTAAAAGTTTGTCTGCGCGCGCAGGTGCGTGGCTTAAACCACGCAAACATTTTTAACCTTTTCTAATATATCAAAAATATTTCTTGAAAATTTAATGATGAGTGGTTAAGTAATTAAGGCATGGAAGCGTAACATTTATTAATTAAGCGTTTATTAATTTTCATTTGTTTAATTTAATTTATTATTTAAAATCTTCCAGGATTTCCGGCTTTTCGCTTTTCTTTCACAAATATTTTTCAGTCATTAGGAAATATACATAGCAGTTTTACTAAATTTCGTGGCGATACACGTGTTTTTAAAATTCACGCGGAGCTTGAAACTTATTCAAGGACAGTTTAATTTTTAAGTTTTTAGTCCAAAGGGATTTAGTCCCGAAGGACTATTACTTTCGTTTTGCGATTTTGCGTTGAATCACTCTGAATGCCCGTTTCACTTTTCAAATTGTTGCCACTAAATGTTATCGCTCTGGATTAAATTTTAAAAAATGAAAAATCTGCATAAATGTATGCATGTTTCTCGCATTGTGATAAAACCTAGAGCCATCGAATTTTGAATGACGTAATCCTACTGCGAATATGGGCATCTGGAAGCCCTAATTTTGAATTTGAAATTTGCTTTATTATCGATTTTATGTTTTGTAACATTTCAACGAATTTCTGATTAACAAACTAAATGATTTCAAAGCGAGCAATGGCAACACTGTACGGAAAAAGAAAAACATTTTTATCTCCAGCGCACGAGACTTACGGAAATTCTAAAGATATGTTCATTTTAAAATGATTTTGCGATATTGATTTTGAACTGAATTTTATGGTTTGAGTACGTAGTACATGATATTTAATAAAAAAAAGTAGCACACGAAACGTTAAAAAAACGCGCCTTTGGACGTAATTTAAAATCTGAAATCTTTCAGATTTTTTTTTTTTTTTTCGTTCTCGAAATGCCTTGCAAACATAAATTTAACATGTCTAGGAATTCATCTCGGGCGCGGGAAGCAAAAATTGCTCAATCCCAAGAATCTTCTGTATATGCACAATTAAGAAGACAAGAACAAGCAAGGCGACAATCTGTTTTGAGAACTGATGAAACAACTTCTCAAAGACAAGAAAGATTAGAACTGAGAACAGCTGAGACGCCTCTCCAAACACAACTCCGCTTGGCAGAACAACTTGAACAACAAGCTGCTTTGAAAGCTGCTGAAACGCCTCTTTAAAAACAAATTCGTTTAGAAGAACAAGCTGAACTCCAAGCTGCTTTCAGAGCTGCTGAAACACCTCTCCAAACGCAGAACGTCAAACTGCTTTGAGAGCTATTGAAACGCCTCTTCAAACACAGATTCGCTTGGAAGAACAAGCTCAACAACAGGCAGTTATTAGAGCGAGAGATACTCCAGAACAATTGCAGGCGAAAAGAATCGTTCATGCAGAAATGCAAACCGAACACCGGCGAAATTTCATGCATAACAGTTAGTCCATATTTAATGATTCCGGACTTCAATATGATCCTTTAATTGATTACCATAATCATCCATTAATTGTTGTCGATTCGATGAGTAAAAAATGGCAGTTTTGTGGCGCTTTAAAATGGAAAGATGAAACTGCAAGAATGTGCTTTCCAATGGTAAAGCTTCGCTTTCTTTACTTATTGAACCAGAAGAGCCGCTGAAAACTCTATATTTATATGATACAGATGAATCAAAGCTTTTTTTAATCAAATCAGAAAGTGCAACTCTTGCTTCTATATGCCATCTTTTGGAGTAGACAAAGAGAAAAGAATGCCCGGTTTTCACCAACTTTTACCGTACAAGGCCAGATATATCATCGGATTTGGTTCACTTTTTCCAAGAGATAATGAACCGCATAAATTTTTGCAAGTTTATTTTATGGGTCAAGAGGAAAATGAAGTAAGCCATCTTTGTCAGTATATTGATGGAGTCGAGAGAGATATAGTATTGAAAATTCAAAGAATGTTACATGACCACAACGTTTTGATAAATACCTTCAAAATTGCAATAGAAAACTGCCCTCAAGACGGTTATAAAGTCGTCATTCACGCTGATCGAACTTCACGTGGCGAACATGAGAGGCACTATAATGCACCGACAATTAATAAAGTTGCTGTCTTGGTCACTGGCGACCCATGCTCTCCACAAGATATAGTGTTACGAGCGCATGATAATACACTGTCACGCGTAGCAAATACTCATAAATTTTACGATGCTTTGCAGTACCCATTAATTTTTAGTAAAAGGTAACTGGGATACCATTTTCATATTCCACAGATTAACTACAAAACAGTCAATTCCCAATAAAGATGTTTCTTGCATGGATTTTTACGCCTATCACACGATGCTTCCAGAGAATGATTTCAAGCTCCTTCCGCGGTCGAGGCAGCTCTTTCATCAATTCTTAGTAGATATTTATATCAAAGTACAGAGTGAACGCCTTCGTTACATTTTTTTTAAACCAGACAAATACGAGTTGAAAATTACATTCACCTACAAGATGCAATTAGCACAAATGGCAATATTAGCCCCAACGACTTCGGCAAGATGGTTATCCTTCCCTCCACTTTTGTGAACAGTCCCCGCTATCGGCATGAATACACACGCAAGACACTTTCGCCTACGTACGCACTTACGTTAGGCCTGGCCTATTTGTAACTTTTACCTGCAATCCTTCATAAAAAGAAATAACAGAAAAGCTTATGCTCGGACAAAGAGCCACTGATCGACATGACATAGATGCCCGCGAGTTTCGTTTAAAAGTTCAAAAAATCATTAATGTAATTAACAAAAGTATTTGAAAACGTCCAGTTCCACATGTACTAATTTGAATGGCAGAAACGAGGTCTGCCGCATGTGCACATTCTTATTTCGTTAAAACAAAAGCTGCGATCCAACCAAATAGATAACATTATAAGCGCCGAAATCCCGGATTCAGAACTAGATAAGAATTTGCACGAGATCGTAATCAAAAACATGATTTATGGTCTCTGTGGAGCTCGCAATCCAGCATCACTTTGCATGAAAAATGGCAAATGTGCGAAAACGTTCCCTCAGGAGCTACTATAGGAAACAGTGCATAATGATAAGAGTTACCCTTTATACAAACGAAGACCACCCGAAGGTGGTGGTAGAAGAGTTACGATTCAAACTCTCAGTGGGTAGTCAAGACTTTTTGATAATTTGTTTGTGCCATATTCACCCGTTCTATGTAAATTATTTAATGCTCACATTAATGTTGAAGCCTGCAACTCTGTTCGTGCGATTAAATATATTTGTAAATATATCACTAAAGGGAGCGACCAGGCGATCTTCAATCTGCGTAACGAAGGTGTGTTGCAGCCTCTGAATACAATCCTATCAAGCAGGGCGATATGTTGTAGTAAAGAGGCAGCGTGGCGGCTGCTTGGTTTTCCATTACATGAAAGATATCCGACTGTTACACATCTTGCCGTACATTTAGATAATGGAGAGCGTGCTTTTTAATGAGAATAATTTTCAAGAAAGAATTTTATCTCCTCCTAAAACCACACTGACCGCTTTTTTCCAGCTTTGCCAGACAGATACTTTTGCGAAAAGATTATTCTGTTCCGAAGTTCCCCATTATTATGCATGGAACATCTCAGGGAAAGAATGGCAATGTCGCGTTCAAGATACGCCTGTTGAAAATAGGCCAGGGGTTAAATCTTCGGACGCTATTGGTCGTGTCTACACCGTCCATGTAACGAATTTTGAATGTTTTTGTTTGCGCATTTTATTGCATCATGTTCGGGGTCCAACTAGCTTTAAAGACCTTAAAATTATTAATAGTCTAGAAGTCTATGGAAGAAGCTGTGCAATGTCGATTACCAGGTAAAATCAGGAAACTTTACGCAACCCTTATATCATCTTGCCGCCTTTCTAATCCACAAACTTTATGGATAAGTACAAGGACATGGTGGAAGATATTTTGTGGCGACCGCAGCGAGTACATGCACATATGACTTCTAATGAGCACATCTATAACGAAGCACTGATCATAATTACACACGATTGATACACGTTTTTTACAATGGTGTGGAAGAAGCTCCAAGATTTTGGAAAGCTTAGTCCACGCCCATCAGACGAAAATTACTCTAATGATGAAATTGCTCGAGAATTAGACTACAATTTCATTGCATTGCAGCAGCAAGTAGCAGAATTGACCCCTCAATTACTTCCAGAACAAAATCACGTGTTCCATCAGGTGTTACGTAAAATAGAATCCGGGAATGGTGCACTTTTCCTTCTCGACGCTCCTGGAGGAACCGGAAAAACGTTTTTGCTAAATTTATTATTAATGTCCGTCAGTAAAGACCAGAAAATAGCGATTGCTGTGACTTCTTCTGGTATAGCTGCTATACTATTGAACGGCGGCCGTACTGCACATTCCGTTTTAAAATTACCGTTGAATCTTGCGCAGGAAAATTCGCCCATCTGCAATTTCATTAAAAATAGCTCTCGAAGTAGGATGCTACGACAATGTCAGCTTTTAGTGTGGGATGAAAGTACGATGTCTCACATAAATGCTATAGAAGCGTTAAACTCTTTAGGAACTCTTTAGGATTTGCCAGACAGTACAGATATTATGGGACGAATGGTAGTTATATTAGCTGGTGATTTCCGCGCAACTCAGCCGATAATCCAGAGAGGTACACCTACAGATTAAATCAAAGCCTGTTCTCAAATCATCAAGTTTATCGGCGAAAGTTGAAAAATTCAGTCTTAAAACAAATATGAGAGTGCATCTTCATAATGATGTAGATTCAGGGAATTATGCAGAGACACTATTGAAAATCGGCGATGGATGTTTGCAAACAGATGCTGAAGGCTTATTTTACCTTCAGAGGAATTTTGTAATTTGGTAGAAAACGATGTGGAGCTTATTGCTAAAGTTTACTCGCATTTGCAAGAAAATTTAAATAGTGATCACTTTTATGTGCAACAGTAATTCTAGCGCCGACAAATAAAATTGTAAACAAAATCAACATTGATATTTTGAAAGAGGTGCAGAAAGAAATAAAAGAGTTATTCTCAATAGATACAATCATGGATACAGAACAAAACACTTCATATGCTGCTGAGTTTTTAAATTCACTAGAGCTATCAGGTGTACCTTCACATAAACTCCAATTGAAACTAAATGTACCGGTTACGCTTATGGAAAATATACCTCGACTCTGTAACCGAACGAGGCTTCTGATCACCCAGTTAGAGCTGAATATAATCGGTGCCACTGTTTTAACAGGCGTAGGAACAGGGGAAAGTGTTATTATACCTCGAACCCCAATAATCCCCACTGACCTACCATTTCACTTTAAAAGACTGCAGTTTCCAATCCAACTTAGTTTTGCTGTTACTATTAACAAAGCTCAAGGGCAAACATTACAGATAGCAAGGGTGCATTTGGAAAAGTCATACTTTTCCCATAGTCAACTATATGTTGCTTGTTCGCGTATATCCAAAGCCAGGAATTTATATGTATTAGCGCCGAATGGAAAAACATATAATATAGTATACAGGAGCATCCTAGAATAATACGCTTATTCGTGCTCTTCTGAAAAAAAATTAATTTGTTAATACTTGAAACTTTTTCAAACCTTGGTAATGAAAATTATTTATTTTTGTAGAGAGATATCTTAATTAAGCATATTTTTCAGTTTTTAAAATTACATTTTATTTTAGAATTTTTTAGTAAAACAAAAAAAATAAGATAAGAATGCAATGTTTGATATATCCAAATCGAATTTTAAAAATTATGCAGAATAGCGTCTTAGCGACATCAATATGGATTTCTTTTTATCTCAATGAAGAAGGGCAGTATTTACTGAAATTTTACGCGGAGTGTATTTTTAACTTAAAAAATAAGTAATAGTAACTAAAATTTTATCCTGATGATCCTGGTCAGGAAATAAGAAAAAAATCGAATTATTTTATTTTCTTTTCAATAGTCTTTGAAACTTATTTAAGGACATCAACGCGAGCGAAGCCGCGGGTCTATATTTTACATCTGCGTAAACAAATAGCCTTTGATCCAGATTCATTTAAATATTCAGGCTTAAATATACTACTTAAAATATTATGAATGCTGTTATTTTGCAGAGAGGAAAATTTATTAAAAGAAATAAAATGCAACAAAAAAGAAAATCTGAAATGTTTCAGATTTTAAATTAAGTACAAAAGGGGGTCTTTTTTAACATTTTGTGTGTTACCTTTATTTATTAAATATCATGTTCTTAAACCATAAAATTCAGTTAAACAGCACTTAAACCATAAAATTCAGTTAAAGAATAATATCGCAAAATAATTATAAACTGAACATATCTTTAGAATTTCCTATACATAGTCTCACGTGCTGGAGACAATTTTTTTTTTTTTTCTGAAATCCTTGAGTTTGTTCATCAAAAATTCGTTAATGTTTTACAAAATATGAAATCGATAATAAAACAAATTCCAAATTTCAAATTTAAGCTTCCAGATGCCCATATTCGCAGCAGAATTACGTCATTCAAAATTCGATGGCTATCTCTAGGTACCGTCATTTTCTCACAATGCGAGAAACATACATACATTTATGCACATTCTTCATTATTTAATTGCCTTAAATATAATACAGGACTGCAATATTTGGTGGCAACAGTTTGAAAAGTGAACCGATATTTAATGTTTCCGATGCAAAATCTCAAAACGAAAACAATAGTCCTTCAGAGACAAAGCCACTTTGGACTATTAAAACAAAAAATGCAAATTTAAAATGTTACTAATATTTAAGTACAATTATAGCTGTACTAAAAAATACAAACATTTTGTAAATAGAATTTTATTTTAATTAGAATTACTCACGGTTCATCGAAATTGATTTGATGTTGTGAATACTATGTCAAACTGAAAAGAACTTGAAATACATACCCACAGATAAAAATACGGTTTCTCATTGCCTTTTAGGAATTTCATTTATGGTGCTACGTTGCATACTGTTGTTTAAAACTCTACTTCTGTAAGTAAAGTTCTTCTGTATTAATTTCTATTAAACGATTTTAATATAACATTAATCCGGTGATTATATATAATAACCGGTAATTATGCATTATGCATTATCACCACTAAATTTGGTAAATATGGTAAATTTTTGAAAATTTATCAAATTAACCGGTTTGTTTACATAATTCCGAACTCGTAATGGTAAATGTGATAAAAAATCCCTAACTTCACGAAAATTCCTTCAGTTTGCGCAACTGCTTGGCTTCTATCAACACGTGATTTCAATAACAGTTCTCATTTTGTTGCATCTAAACGTTTTTTCGCTGCCCTCTCGTATTTTATAAAATATTAAATAATGGCCGGTATGCTTGAGCGTTTTAATTCCAAATTAGTTGATATTATGGATACTAAGAAAGCAAACAGTGGTTTTCTAACGAAAGAAAGATATGATGATTTGTTAAAAAAAGTGAATAATAGTAAAAACAAAAATAGTGGGGAAAAAACCGGAAGATTATCAAAGACTAAAAAGATACGATGTAATGAAAGTAGGCAATGTTGAAAAACTTGTCTTTCCCGTATTTAAGTATACTTTGAAGAACTTTTTACCATAATTCATGAGGTAGACTCATCAATAGGTCATGGTGATAGAAACATGTTAAAAGAACTTCAAAAAAGTACAAAAGCATTATTACCGAAGAAGTCATGATTTACTTAAATTTGTGTGAAAGTTGTCAAAAAAAAAATTAAGGTACCTAAGAAATGACTTGTTGTTAGGCCAATGGCCTTTCAAGAGATGAACTCAAGATGCCAGGTGGACCTAATTGACATGCAGTCGCAACCAGATAATGACTTTAAATTTATATTTGTCTATCAAGACCACTTTGCGAAGTTCGTACAGTTGCGTGCCCTAAAACGCAAACGTGCAGAAGAAGTTGCATATCACCTAATTGATATTTTATTATATATTTGGAGCCTCCAGTTTACTGCAAAGGAACAACGGCCGTGAGTTTAATAACAAAATCGTAGAAAAAGCTTGTGCAATGTGACCGGATCTGAAAATTGTGCACGGAAAACCTAAGCACAGCCAGACTCAAGGTTCGGTTGAACGTGCAAACCAGGACATTGAAAATATGGTTGGACATTGAAAATATGGTTCTTGGTTGGAAAGCAATCACACCAGTAAATGGTCAAAAGGGTTACGTTTTGTGCAAGTTATGAAAAATACAGCATTTCATGAAGGCATCAAGTGTTCTCCTTATGAAGCAATGTTTGGGACGCGTGCAAAATTTGGCTTGAAAACGTCTTCTTTCCCGAATGACTCTATCGAACATCTTAGAACTGAGGAAGAGCTTCAGGCATTAATCGAGACAGTTAATAATGCTTCCGATAACACCAATAGCGAAATAGAAAATGTTTCTATATGGACAATAACGATCTACCTCAAAATGAACCTCCATTTGAAGTTCATTTTAAGACTCAGAAAGAGAATGAAGCAGCGGTCACTCTAATCCAGACAGATATTTTATGCAGGCAAGAACAAGTAAGAAAACATAGAATGAGTGCTAAAGAAAGTTTAGAATTACAAGCAAAGAAAATGTTGAAAGTTTCAAATCTTAAATTTCCTGCTGGTAAAGTTGGTGACACAGTGAAACTACGAATGCCAGACGTTGACGGAGCAAGAAGCACCGAAATTTATTAGCGGTGATATTAGAATTTCAAAATGAAGAGCTTTATCAGTTAGGAGCGAAACAAGGAAAACTTTCATAGTTGTACACCAGAAATCAGTTCACAATTTGTGAAGAAAAATTTATTTTGCTTGTCGATGTCCCAGATCTAGGAATATCACTTCTGAAGTAATTTTTAATAATTTCTTCGTGTTTCTTGAAGCCTTAAATATTAATGAAATAATATATAATGAAAACTAAAATATACTGTTACTGCAAAACAAATAAAAATGCTAAAAACATTTCAAAATAGTTGGTACTTTAAAAATACAAAGCAACTGTAAAGAAAGGTTCACAATTTGTAATTCACAATTAGTAAATTTGCTATACTTGTATACCGCTGACCAAGCCTGGATCGAATAGGTGCGGGGGCCAATTGGATTTTTTTTTCGGGGCCCTCTCTATATATTAAATATTTAAATAAAATTCAAATTCAGTATATATATATAAATATATCAAATGTCATGGATCATCAGATAGGTAAACTTCTACATAAATTAAAAAATAAAAACGTTCAAAAGACAAAAACATTTATTGAATATAAATTTACATCAATTTACATAATGAATACATGAATTTACATATTTCTAAGTTTTTGTTCTGTAAATTCTTCTAAAATTGTTTGAAAAACTAATTTCCTTGTGTCTTCACTTTCAATCGACATTGCTAAACTATTTAATCTATCCTGATTCATTGTCAATCTCAAATAGTTTTTTTCTAGTTTTAGCCTGGAAAATTATCTCTCTCCAGAAGCAACGCTTAATGGAGTTGTTAAGAATATTCGGAGAGCAATAAACAAGTTTGGAAACGCCATTGCTCTACCATTATCCGATAAAAATTTGAACAATTTAAACGGATTTTCAAAAAATTCTGAAGGAAAAGTAGATTTCAACGCTTCCATTTCTTCAACTAACATTTTTCCGTTTATATCAGCTTCTTTCACCTTTGGTACATCATTTTCTGTTAATTTCGAATCTGTTAGAGAAATTTCTAATTCAGCTGCATGTTTTTGAAGTACTTCTTTTTCGATATTTTGAAATTTTTCCAAAAACCCAAATAATTTATTATGATTTTTTAATTGTTCAAAACGATCTTTTAGTGATTCTGTAGCTTTATGTAAAACAACATTAAAAAAAGATATCTTGTATGCATTCATCGGGTCTTCAATAGGTTCATCATCACCTTCATAATTGAAATGTTTCTTTCTTTTCCGAAGTCTTTTATTTAGAAATTCTGTTGATACTTCCAAATCTTCTGCAAGAGTTTTTGCCTGAACTAAAACTTGTTCGAATCCCATATTTCTGTAGTTGCTTAACCATTTTAAAAGTTTTTCAAATGAAGAAAGTGCAATGGATACGTCTACAGATTCTCTTTGAAGTTCCTTGCTAACATAATTGACTTGGAACAGTAAATCGTACCAAAAAAGCCAGTGATACTAAAAATTTATAATCTTGCATTGCATTTTCCAGAGATTCTGCTTCGCTTTTAATTTGTGAATCTTCGGAAATTTCTGATATTTCGAAAAGAGCATCATAAAATTCACCTGTTTGGTATCTCACTGCTTTTACACTTTGAATTCGACATTCCCACCTGGTATCGCAAAGCGTAAGTCCTTTTACATATTTGAGAAGTACTAACCATATTTTTGAAGATGCCGAAAACAAAACATATAGGCATTGGAGAATACCAAAGAAGGTTAAAGCTTCTGGGCAAATTTTTGCCACATCTCCCAATACTAGGTTATAATTGTGACGAGTAAAAAATGACCGTGGATTTTCTTTTAAGAGTCTAGCTAACACCCCGGAAACTTTCCCCTTCATGTTCGAACCATTATCATAGCCTTGCCCTCTTATGTTGTTGATGTGAAGTTCTAAACTTTGAATTTCTCTTTTTAACACAAAAAATAGATTTTCTCCTGTGCTGCTCTCTACATGTATAAATTTGATGAATTGTTCATATATAGCAATATTCGAGCCTGGTAATGTTCTATCCGAAACATATCTGATGTTAAGAGACATTTATTTGTTCTTGATGACTGACATCTGGAGTGCAATCCAGAATCACGGCAAAATATTTTCCATATTTTATTCTACCAATAATTTTATTTTTTAGTTTCTTGCGTATTAAGTTTATTATTTCATTTTGTATTGTTTTGCTTAAATAACTTTGGTGTATTTATCTTGTGGCAATTCTTTGTATATGATCCTGCATTACTGGATCAGAGTTTCCAAGTAATTCAAGTATACCTAGAAAATTTTCATTTCGTGCATCGCCTAGGTTTTCGATGGATCCTCTAAACGCGATATTACGTTCTGCTAAAAACTGAACTACAGAAAATAATCTTTCAAATATCTTATACAAACGAATTTTTTCTTGGTGCAACAACTTCTGTTGAACATTATCTATTGTTTGCTCAGCAGAAAGTCTTTTTTGAAGCTCTGTACGTTTTAACATAGCTATCAAATGATTTTTTGATTTTTCATGTGTGGCTAATCTATTATATATATT
>KK122110.1:0-11263 GCA_000611955.2 Stegodyphus mimosarum | reverse complement strand
GGCCAAATAAGGTTTTATTTACATATATTTATGCACTGAAATTCAGTAATAAAATTTTTAGGAAGTTTGAAATGATTTAATGACTATTTAGACAGTTTGTATTCTTTAAACCGCGTTTTCTCATTTTTAATTTTTTCTATAAATCCTTTTACTTTAAGTCCTAAAACATATACAGGTATGGACTAAATTATTTGATATTTTTACTGCTTATTTAAAATTATATACTTTATAGAAACAAGGATGGGTTTTGCAAAATACTGAAAAGAAAATTATTTGAAATGAAAATGTGACGGAGATCATATTTGTTTTAAAGATTTTACATGGAAATGTGTTTTTACTTTTTTTTCAGAAACTAATGCATTAATTGCAAAATCAATCCTTGAAGTTATTAAAAATAATAAATACAGTAAAAAAATCTGGGGGGAACACTGCAAATTGTAGAAGAAAGACATTATAATTGTAAAATATTTGTTAAAAATTAAAATAATTTTGTCGTACAAAAACATTTCATAATATTCGTAAAACGTAGATGAAAGTTCCTAAATAATAAAAAAAAATCATTCAAAAGGCAGCGGGCCCCTGTCGCGTTGAAGCCGATATGCGCGTCTGAGCGCCTTAACTTTAGTTTTAATTTCAATGATATTTCTGAAATATCCAGCATCAGATAACCTTGTCTGTACTTGTTTATAAATATCCGTATCTCGTACAGTTCCATCAATTTTTGGGGCGGGGGATGCTATCACATCCGCAGACATCTATCAACGCGACTGTTTCGCTGACAGTCCAGCGAGCAGTCAATTGCACGTCAGTAGTTTTTTCCCTGTCATTAATTTTTTTTTTTTTTTTTTTTTTTTAAGCTGAACTTAATTTTTTTTTAAACACAACTGTTACTTTTCTTTAGCTCTTAAGTGAAACTTCGCAGATATTTTTGGAGAATCCTTTGGTTTTGCCTCTTTACTATCAAGTAGGCTGGGGATATGAGTTTTTTAATGTATATATAAATATATATGAGAATTATTTTTTTCTATGTTTTTTAAAAACGTACATATCACTGTGATGTCTATACATCTTTTAGACTCAACCTTCTGCTCCATCTAAAGGACCTGCATATGTGGAACATGACATTTCAGTAAATGTGAGTTTTTCTCCTGTTTTAGGGGCTTATGGTGTGTTTGCGTGTGTGCTTATTTTCATTCACACTGAATTATGTTCTTTTCTTTCCAGATGGAAAATGCTATTATACTCAAAGAGAAGGCACGGCGTCGTAACCGAAAGTATCAAGGCGAGGAAATAACCTTCCAGGCACGTGTTGATATGAATCGTCTGCCTCAAAATACTCGTAACAGGCCTCTTCTAGCCGTAACTGAATCTGTTAGACAGCTGTTTGAAATATTAATTCAACGGTCAACAGAAAATCTAAGGCCGACAGATTGGATACGAATGTGTATCGAAGCCGATGGATTGGATAAACCCATGTCTACGAAAATTATTGCCGTATCTTCTATGACAGTGGAGACCGTATTATCGGTGATTATGAAAGTTCTGCAGTCAAAAGAGGAAATTCGGCTGGATTCAGGCTTCATAGTAGATGTGATCACGATTCGCAGGAATATCGGTGCAGGTAGAGCAAAGATAATCAACATTCAAGTAGATCGTCTTAAAAAACGCTCTGTCCTTTCCATCCCGTCAGATGATGAAGGATTGTGTTGCGCAAAAGCAATCGTATATGCCCTAGCTTATCTTGAGCAAGACAAGTCAGCGCTTAATTCTCTACGGGATCGGAGACGACCTGCTCTAATGCTACGAGCTCGAGAATTACACAAGTGTGCTGGAGTTCCTCTTGGTCCTTGCACATACACTGAAATCTGCACATTTAAAAATCATCTAAATATACAAATCTTAGTAATAAGCAGTGAAAATTTAAATAAAGTAAGCCAAAGATTTTAAACAAAAAAAAAAAAAAATTAATTAAATTGAAAAAAAAAACTGAAAATGAAATTATATTTATAAACTGTTTATTTCTAGGTCTCGTACAAAGGAAGCTATCGAACTCGTCGCATTAATTTGTCGCAACACAATGGCCATTTTGATGTCATTACAAATTTACACGGTTTTTATGGTTCGAAAAACTATTGCGAAAATTGTGAAAAGCCATATGACCGTCCAGAAGATCACAGGTGTGACAATATGTGCCATGTCTGCCTGAGATTTCAATGCGTTCCAGCATTGCCTAAAAGATGTAAAGATTGTGATCGCCTCTGTCAATCTGAGGACTGCTTTGCAGCGCATAAAGCCGTCACAGGTAGACAAGAGCATTCAGTATGCGATAGGGTAAGTATTACTCAATTAGGGAAAAAAAGTTTTTAATACTTACATTTTTAAAACTTTTTTTTCTAAATATATTTTTAAAAAATCTTTGTTCTACTTTTTTTTTCTAATTACAAATGTATCAGTGCAGATAATGCTCAAAAGTTATCATGCGACGGCAGTGTCCTAAAATTTTACATCGTTGCGGGACTATCAAATGCCCTTCGTATAAAGAGTATGTTATAGCGTCAGAACACCATTGTTTCTTACAACTCATTTCTGCGAAAAGTCCATCCGATAAATTAATTTTCTTTGATTTCGAAACTGACCAATCATCAGGGGAACACATCGTAAACTTTGTTGTAGCGCAGTACAAATATGGCCATGAGAAAATATTTAAAGGATACGAAGCATGTCATGAATTCTGCTCTTGGCTGTTTACAACAGTGCACAAAAATTACAATGTTATTGTACACAATATGAAGGGGTAAATGTATTCTTATTATTTTTAATCTGCATATATATATATATATTTTTTATAGGGCTATTGTTTTAAATATAATACATTTTTTTTTCTTTACAGATTTGACGGTCAGTTTATAATAGCATGGCTTTTATAACAGGGTACGGCACCTGAAGTAATCCCTAATGGCTCTAAAGTGATGGTAATCACCCATACCGCCCTCAACATAAAACTTATTGATTCTTTTAATTTCCTGCCGATGGCTCTCTCAAAGCTGCCTGCTTGTTTCAGCCTTACGAAACTAAAAAAAAAGGATATTTTCCGCACCTTTTCAACAAGAAAGAAAATCAAAATTATGTGGGACTTTTACCTGAGCCTAAGTACTACAATCCTGATTGTATGACTAGTGCAGTGCGAACCTCCTTTTTGGAATGGCATAAAGAACACGAGAAGGACATATTTGATTTCCAAGAAGAAATTCTCACGTATTGCCGGTTTGTATCAACAATATATTTTTAATCCTTCATTATTATCCGTTTTTAGGTGTAATTTTTTTGGTACCATGTTTTATTTATTTATTTACTCTTTTCGTTTTCAGATCAGATGTTGATATCCTTCGTAGATGTTGCGTTGAATTTAGAAATCAGTTTTTAGAAATTACAGGAGTAGACCCCTTTTGGTATTTTACAAACCTTTTCTTTTACATGGTTTTGTCATTTTGTAACAACGTATTGTATACGTGCATGTATAATTTATGTATATATGATTTATACTTTTCTTGTTTTATTTTCAGTTACATAACCATTGCATCAGCGTGTATGGCGGTTTACAGATCCTGACACATAATACCTAATACCATCGCAATGATACCTGTAGGAGGTTATATCAATCGCACGAATCATAGTCCTGATTGTATTCGTTGATTTGATTTTATTACCCAAAAAGAGAGCATTGAAATCGAACACGGTTTGAACGGAAAAGGAGAAAGACGATTGGATGGTATATCTGTAGACGGATATTGTTAACAACAATTGTATAACAAATACTGTTTATAAATACCACGTAAGAGTTCAATATTTATTTATAAATATATTATTTAATTTATTTATTTATTGGTATTATATGAAAAATTTTTTAACTATCGCAGGGATGTTTCTTTCACGGTTGCTCCACCTGTTTTGACGGAGATGCACTCCACCCCATAATAAAATTACCCATGTCGACATTGCGACAACAAACGGTAGACAAGACTTACCAGCTACGTGCTCGAGGGTATAATGTAATTGAAATGTGGGAGCATGAATTTGAGATGAAAAAGAAAACAAATGAAGAAGTAAAATATTTTCTTCTAAGTCACGAGTTTCAGGATCGATTGAATCCTAAAGATGCTTTCTTCGGCGAGCGGACAAATGCCATTCAGCCGTATTATGAGGGTGATGCAGAGTATGTGGATTTCACTTCACTGTATCCATGGGTAAATACTTTTTTTTTCTGTGTTTTGGCATAAAAAAATCTTATTAAACTCGCATGTCTTATTTAAAAAGAAAATCGCTTTTCCGATTATTCCTATTTTTCAATTCTTCCTAGGTCAATAAATACTGTTTGTACCCCGTCGGACACCCTGATATTATTACTGAAAATTTTGATGCCTTCGAAAACTATTTCGGTATTCTTATTATTTTTAATGTCAAATTCGGAGATTAAAAATAAATTAATTCGGAGATTAAAAATCTCAAATTCGAGGAGGCAGTATTCGGCACTTTATAATAAAGTGCCGAATACTGCCTCCTCGAGGTTTATACCTCCCCGTATTGCCGTACAGAGCACAAAATAAACTGATGTTTCCCCTCTGCAAGACTTGTGCTGAATTAATGTACCAAGACATTTGCCAGCACACAGATGATGAGAAAGCCATCACATGGGTAACGGCAGAAGTCAAATTAGCAGTGAAAAAAGGTTACTGTATAACAAAGGTAAGTATTTTGGGTAATTATTAGTATTATTGAATGTGTTACAAATGTCACAGCATGGATTTTTATTGTATATTATTATATTCATATTCCCACTATCATTTTTTTTTTTCAGATTTATGAAGTGTACCATTTTTCTCAATTTACGGATACTCTATTTCAATCTTATATCAACTTGTTTTTAAAAATAAAACAAGAAAGCAGCGGCTGGCCAGCCGATTGTGTAAGCTCGACCGAACGAAAGCGCTACCTTGAAGCCTATTTTGAGCGACAGGGTGTACAGCTTGATGAATTTAATATTAAGAAGAATCCTGGAAGACGGCAAGTAGCCAAATTGGCTTTGAACAGCTTCTGGGGGCGGTAAATAATTATTATAATGTTTTTAATAAAAAGAGTTGTTTCACATCTTTATATCATTTATTATTTCTTAAAAAAATGCTCATTCTTTTCTTATATATTTTTTTTTTCTTTAAAGATGGGGAATGAACCTGAACAAGATACGTTTGACTTACGTTCATACATTACCTGATTTCAATAAAATATTAGCAGATCCAACAAAAAATGTAAGTTTTGTAATTTTATTTTCTAATGTAAATTAAGATGTATATTTTTCAATGATTAATCTTGCAACCTGCTGACTTTTCCTCCAGATCAAAGACTTATATTTTCCGACTCCTGAAGTAGCTGCTGTGCAATGGGACTGTAAACATTATTTTGTTCCACAGGACACATCCACAAATGTGTTCTTAGCAGCTTTTACTACTGCATGGGCACGGTTAAAGCTTTACAGTGAAATGGAGAAGTTGGGCCGTGCTGTGTTGTATCATGACACGGATTCAATTATATACGCAAGCGATTTTACCAACAATCCGCCTCTTGGTAATTTTTGGGGGGATTTTACAGATGAACTCAATGGAGATACTATTACTACATTTGTCTCTGGTGAGCTTCATTTTTATTTTTATTAGATTGATTTTTTATTCTTTCTTGTAGTTTCTGTAGCATATTTTTTCCCCCATTCAGGAGGCCCTAAAAATTACGCTTATGTAACAGCACGAGGAATGACTTGCTGTAAAGTTCGAGGTTTCTCCCTCAACTTCAAAAATCAACAAATTTTAAATTTTTGGGAGATTAAGAATTAGTGTGCTCGATGGATCGAAAAACAAAAATCGCCATGTACGATAAACATAAAATCACGAGAGATGCCAAAAGGAGGAAAGTTTTAACTAAGCAGAAACAAAAATGTACAAAATTGTTTACAACAAAAGGGTACTAAAAGAAGATCTAACTACTGTTCCCTATGGATTTTAAGTGGTATGTATCTCATTTATTTTATTTCATTGCAGGGTTATTGTTGGATTAATGTAAAAAAATGTATATTTTGCAGTAAAATTTTAAAATGTGTGGTTGACTTTTTTTTAAAATTTTTTTCTTAGCCTTTTCATAAACGAAATGAGTATATAAAGCTTCACACATTTCTGAAGATCATCAGTACCCCACAAAATGGAGTGGCCTGTGTTGAAACACCCTTCCACATCTCTCATCAGCGGTCCGACAGGATCCGGTAAGACATGTTTTGTGAAACGAGTCATCGAAGAAAGTCTGCTTTCTCCTATGCCTCAGCGTATAATTTATTGCTATGGAGCATATCAACCTATTTTTAGTAAAATGATGTATAATTTATTGCTATGGAGCATATCAACCTATTTTTAGTAAAATGAAAAATGTGCAGTTTGAAGAAGGACTGCCATCGAACCTCAATTCCCTGCAAAATGCACTAATTATTGATGATTTAATGTCTGAGTTAGCGAGCGATACTCGTTTAAGTAAACTTTTTACGAAAGGAAGCCATCACCGAAATCTTTCTATAATATTTATCGTTCAAAATTTATTTCAGCAGGGTAAAGAAATGCGAACCATTCATTTGAATTGTCATTACATGATAGTGTTCAAAAATCCTAGAGATAAAAGTCGTACATTTGGCAAGGCAGATGTTCCCCGGGAAAACAAAGGCTTTTCAGGAAGTCTTCCAGGATGCAACTTCAAACCCTTACAGTTATTTACTAATAGATTTAAGACCAGAAACCCAAGAAATGTTAAGGTTACGTACAGGCATTTTCCCTTCAGATAAGCATTTTGTTTATGAACTCCGTTAGTTGCTGTTGCACTCAACAAGTTTTCTACTTCAGTGATTTAATTTGTAGGTTTTTTAAAATTTAAAAACTCGCTTTTACATTGTAAAAGAATAAAATTTGCCACACCGAAATTTTTTTTTGGAAAATTAGATTATTTAAAAAATGTCCTAAAATATAAGATCTGCACAAAAGCGGTTGCTTACGCGACCTTTATAAAAGAGAAGGAATTGTTAAAGTACCAATCATTTGAGGTCCAGATGTCGAGCCTGGAACATCTTAAACTCCTAGGCAAAAGTAAAGTAAAAAAAACTCTTCTAAGAAAATGTCCCAATAGTGTTATTAAAAGTGTATGTGAATGTGCTTTAAATGTATTACAAGGTAACGTTCCTTTGTCTAAAGGACAGAAACGTAAACTGGCCGTATATAAACGGACTTTGCGTACATTAGGTGATAAAAAGATACCCTTATTTAAAAAACGGAGACTATTGGTACAAAAAGGTGATGGATTTCTTTCGTTGCTCATTCCTGCCGCAGTTTCTGTACTGAGCACATTAATTAATGGAGTTCGCTCGTAAATTTATCCTTGTACCCTCGGATCGAGAATTAGAATTTGCTGAAAACCATTTATCAGATTTAGATCAGCAAATGAGCACCATTTTAAACGAGAAGTTATCCGAAGATGAAAAAGCTACGCAATACCTTCAAATACTTCAAAAATATGTAACATTTCCCCAATTAAAATCAGAAACACAAGAAAGTGTTCAGCTTAGCAAAGAAGAAGAGAAAAAGTTTACCATGGAAGAAGAAATTGTGAATTCCGCTCCAGTGAAATCTAAGAACATTGCCAAAAGAATTATAGACTTTTTAAAACTTCACAATGATATTACAACATGGACTCCATCTAAAGAATTAATCATGAACAAAGTTAAAATTAATAATTCTAATGTTCAAGACTTGGTGAATTATTTGTTAAGAAATCAACAGACCAAGCCTGTAGGTTATGGAGAGTTTAAAAAATTCTTAGATGTTGTAGATTTTCCCAAAGAGTTTGTAAAAAACAAGTATCTGTTTACAATGTATGCTAAACCTAAATGTGTAAAAAAGAAAGATATTAGTTAAATTTGGTGTGTTTTTGTGTGTGAAAAAATATTTTTTAATTTCAGGTTGAAAAAAAAAATGATCCAGATTTTTTTTTTTAATTAAGTTTTTTTTTCCTTAAAAAATGTGCAGATGTCATGAGTAAAATAAATCTGCTTTTTTTTCTTTGCAGTAATTTTTAATGGAAAATAATTTTTAAGCTTTAAAATTTATTCTATAACTAAAAGGTAAAAGAAAAGTTATTTAAGAAAATTGTAAATTGCACTTTATTGATAAGAAAGACAAAACTAAAATTCCAAGCAAATTAATATTTTATTTCTTAAAAATCATTTTTACACCATACATTTTCTTCACAAAATGAAATACATGAAAAATCGCTATTTCTTACAGAAAGATTAGATACAATTGATTCCAAGCATAATCCTTGACATCGTTTTAACAAATAATAAGTACAATATTGTCCACAAACATTTGATTTACACTCTGAAGAGAAACTTGATTCCATGTCACACAGTTAATGCTAGTAAATTTTGCTATGTCATCACCATAAGTCATGGGAGGAAGTCCATACGAATCGAAAAATTCTAAAGTCTGATTATTTTCAATGAAGAAAGCCAGCCAGTGCGTCCCTTTCTCGTTGTGTTTATCAGCGTTGACTACAATAGCTGCTGGGAAACGATGAACATCTGGGATTTTATCTGAAGGGAAAACTCCAGTGTAGAACTTTGCTGTCCATTTGTCACGAGAGAGTATTCTATGAATATCTGAAGAATTCATTAGTTACCAAAATCGTATATAATATTTCTAGATTTATTGATTTCTATCAAGTTTTCAAATTCTGCATAGACTACTAACGATGTTGTTATTGGCAGAGGGAAACCGAATTTTACCTCCAGTCTCAAATTACTAGGACGGACTAAATTCAAGTGAGAACCATGACATAAGTCAGGTGATAGATTAAAAAGAAATCAGCAGTATCCTTCTGGATACTCTGATCTCGAAAGATACTATCCTCGGTTTTCTGCATTGGCAAATAAATTCTGATAAGCACGAATAAAGGTTTTATTCATAAATCAGGTTGGAGAGGATTGTGAGGGCATAGGTTGCCCACTACGTAAATGCCAATAAAATTGATATGATTGTGCTTAAATTCGAAGGGAGATTTTTTATAGTTTCCGTTGAAAGCATCATTATCGACACAAGCAACAATTAAGCGTTTAGGCATCTGGCCCGTAAAAATACTGTCTTGAACAAAATTCATATTTCCTGATGGAATGGAATACACTTTCCAAAGCACTCGGTTGATAGGATATTTCGCTGTCGCTTTTTTCTAAACTTTTTACATGCCCTAAAATTACACCTGGACTGACTCCAACTTTGCGTACAAACAGTGAGGCATGTTCCAATGACACTTTAAAATTCCCCTCCCCCAGTAAACAAAATTCCAGTTTGCTGCGTTGTGAGTACGGGTGTGGCAATCCCGAGGTACCCTAGCCCTTCAGGGGATCATCTTCTTGATGACACGGGTGTCACGATCCTGGAGCCCCAGTGATCTGTCCTCTTTTCCGTCTCATCTCCTATGAGCTGAAGCTTTCTTCCTTCCTTTCTCCCTTGTGGTTTTTCTCTTCGGAGTTTGGGGCTTGCCATGACAGACTGGAACAGCCCTTGTCTCTGGTTCCGAAGTGGTGAGAAAACTGCCCACGTGTTTGCCGTGCGTGGAGACCCGTGTCGCTGGAAAGGAGGGTCCTGGTAGTTGAGGGGCGAGGTACAGTCCCCAACACACTGCTTTGGCCTCTGCTTCAGCTAAACGGGTGGCACCTTGTCGTCCTCACGGGTGTCAATCGACTGGTCACTAGTCCTTGTGTCAGTGGCTTGGGGATAAGCTCTCGGCAGTACCTGCTTTCGGGAAAGCCGACTGTGGGGCTTCAGTTTGCGTATAGGTCTGGCTAGCCCTAACACAGGAATCTGTGTTCCCTTGTTGGGCTCCGTGGTGGGTGGGGCGGTCGGACCCGACTCTTTTTCTCTTCACTATGGAAAACCACAAAATCTATATAATAAGTCATCCTGAATCTAGTCCCGTCGTTTCAAGCCCAAGTCCCCCTGACACGTCAACTAATAAAAAAGCACGTACCGATGCAAATGCCAAGGAAACTAATTGTCCTCGCTTTCTTGTTGTTTCTAGTCCTTCTGGTGAATTACAAAAGATGTCTCCGTTTCTGATAAGGAAGTACATTGATTCATGCGTTGGTGAGCCAAGGAACATAAAGCGTCTTCGTTCTGGCGACCTGCTTATTGATACCGTTTTGGCCACCCAGTCTGCTTCACTTTCATGTCAAACTAAACTTGGACAAGTACCGATATCTGTGTCAGAACACAAAACACTCATCTTCTGTAGAGGTGTTATCTCGGAAATCGACCTTCTGTTTGTTTCAGAAGAATTCGTCTCCGAGTTAGCTGACCAAAAGGTTTGAGCTGCTAAGCGGATCAAGATGCGTAAGGAAGGTCAGTTGATCGACACGAAACACGTGATCCTGACCTTCAACTCGCCTGATCTGCCGAAGAATATAAAGGCTGGGTATCTTAACTGTCCCGTAAGACCATATATCCCAAACCCTATGCGATGCTTCCAATGCCAGCGTTTTGGCCATTCCAAGATATCCTGTTGTGGCAACCTTACGTGCGCTCGATGCTTGTTGGTTGGTCACGATAGTGAAAAATGCTGCGCTGCGCCATTGTGCATTAATTGCAAAGGTGACCACCCAGCATTTTCTCGTGCATGTCCAAAGTGGAAATCGGAAAAAGAAGTTCAGGCAACTAAAGTTACTAGGTGATTTCCCTCCAGCTTTAAAACAGGGCAAATTATTCCCTTCAAAAAGAAAGGACATGATGCACAAAATTTAAGTTCTTACAGGCCTATCAATTTACTACCTTCTCTAGGCAAAGTCTTCGAGAGAGCCTTGGCAAATCGCTTAAGGCATCACATTAAGAAAGAAAACTGTGGAAGTCGATTCCAATTTGGGTTCACCCCGAACAGAAGTACCATTCATGCTACAGTAATAGAGCAAATATCGAGCAATAAATCTCAGAACTTGCACTCAGCGTTTCTCTGCCTAGATCTGAAAAAGGCATTTGATTCTCTGTGGTGGCCTGAGGTCTTAGGCACACTCAGAGAAATCAAATGCCCGAAAAATACTACCAAACCATTCAAAGCTACTTTACAGATAGAGAAAGTATTATTTTGTCCAATAACAGACTAATCGAAAAGAATCAAGAAAGAGGCTGTCCGCAAG
>KK122109.1:532508-577107 GCA_000611955.2 Stegodyphus mimosarum | reverse complement strand
GCCGAGGCAATCTAACGAAGCCTTCTGCCTTTTCGAACAATGGCCGATTTGGATGAAGAGTCCAAAATCTTTATGATGAAGCACCATTACGATTAAGCACCGCGAACTGGAAGTGTGTAATAAACGGTGATCTGCTGCAGAATGGCCGATTAGGATTTAAGACGAATTTTGCTTATTAATAAAAACTTCAAATTAATGTAATTTCCAATAAAGATGTGCAGCAATTTAAAACGCTAACATGCGCCTTACCTTTGCCCATGCCGAAAGCATCTATTTTGAAATTATCCTCTCCGACGACACCGTCCGTCAGTTGACCTAGGCCTCCGTGTAAATAACTGTCATCTTTAACACCATCGTAGGTCATGTCGGAAAGGTTCACTTCTGCTCCTCTCCTTTCCCCCTGCGGCATCGAATATGACAGTAATCCATCTGAAAAAATATACAAACAATATAATATTTCATTGGAACTGTTTCAAAATTTGATACAGACATTTTTTTAGCACCAGAAGTGATATTAGTATCGAAACTCCTTTATATTGCCTATATTACTTTCCAGATTGTTGCCACCAAATGTTCTCGCCACTTATGATTTAAAAAATTTAATTAAATGAAGAGTCTGCATGAATGGATATGCTCCTCGCATTATGGAAAAACGACGGCATCTAGAGCCACAGAAAGTTTCTTAGACGTAGTCTTCTACACGAACATGTGCACCTCGAAGCTCGAATTTTGAATTTGAAATTTGGTTTTCATTTATTTATATTTTGTACAAAGGTACCGAAGGTTTGGTTAACAAACTCAGAAATTTGAAAGCGAGAAGAGACAATACTGGTCCAAATAAAACAGTTTTATCTCCAGTGCGGCAGAGACAGTTACCTTTTGGCAAAGTGTAAAATAGTTATCTTTCAGTTTTAATTAACAAATTAGAGAATCTGAAAGCAATGTCTTGCCAATTCCTGAAATAAAATACTTTTATTTTCCACCTAATGCAGAATCCTTTCCCTTTGACAAAATTTAATCGCAGCTGCTACGAATCATAATTTGATGTAAATGTACGTTAGAGAAAACGAAACTATTCCATTTTATTTATTTGTGAACTTCTCGAAAATAGAACATTAACTTTTAATTTCTTTACCTCTAAAGCAATAAAATATTTTTAATAAACAACATGCAGAACAAAAGACTTATTCCCATAATTTTTGGAGAAGAAATAATAATGAACTGAGCAGAACTACAACGTTTTGAAGCATAAATAGTGAAACTACCGATTTAAAATTCATAACAACTATTAAAGCTCGCATGTAAGTATTTCCCAAGCAGCCTTAAGGTATTTTGCCAGAAGAATATATCATCATAACAAGACCACGCACTCATCGAATTAAAGAACCACTCGCGTGATCTCGATAAAAATATATCTGTGCATTTTGTCGAAGGCTTTCTCCTTAACAAGCCATTTTCTCCAAAGAATTTCTTTTAAAATGCATTCCGTGATGAGATGTAGGAAAAGGACGTTGAAGGTTCCAGCAGCAGAATATATTTTTTTCACGTGACTGCAGCCAAGATTTGAGTATGTGCTCATGATACCAAAATTAAAGTACGCAAAAGAAAATTCTTTCTAAGCAATACCTATCTTATAATACCTACTCTTGGCCATGATTGGGGAGAGGAAAAACATGGGAGCACGTATTCAGAAGAAAACCAATTTGGATTTCAAACAGTCTCGAAGGGGGAAAAAAGCATCTATTTACTCAAAAGCTACTTGCCGAAAACTTTATTTATATATTTATTTCAACATTCGATTTGCAAAAATTGTAAGCCTTCGAAAATAATAAATATGAAAATGACACGGGGACCGATATGACATCAATCAAACATCACGGAAAACAGGTCATTTCCCTTCCATCCTCACCACCTCCCCCCCCCCGAATGTTGTTCACCCACATCTTTTTAGATTCTACAACACTTCAGGGAAGTATCGAGTAGGGGGTGTCTTGAAAATGTATCATAATGTTCGTTTCGAAAGTGGGGAAGAAAACGTTTTCTTTGCACCGCATTCCTTTTTGGTGGGAAAACCACCGAGTGTGCAGAAGGGGGAGAAGGTCTACAACAAGATTGGAGAAGCAAAGGCCCCTTTTGTAGGAGGGTTGTCTGCATCATTGCAAGTGATTGAGGGGCGTCTTCGTAGGAAAAGGGATGCTCCTTCGGAAAATAGGGGTTTCCACTACTGTTTGCGTCTTTTCATTCCTTGGCGTAATGAAGGTGTTGGGGTTGCTGATCGGGAGTCATCAAACTTTATCGCCAATCGTTTAGATGAAGCGCCAAAGGCAATTACGTTTTCCGTTTTCCAGTGCAAAGATTATTTAGCACATTGACTACCCCCAACAAATTTTTTTTCTGTAGCCGTTATGAAATAATTAAATTTCGATTGCCACTAACATATATCAGGTACAGTCAAACTTGGTGTACACGTCTCACGGGCCACATTCCATATTTAAAACCCTTCAATGCAGCTCGTGTCATAATAAACAATTTGTTTATTTTCAAAATAATGTTCGTAAATCGTACAATGACACACTTATTTAATAATCAGTCACTATTTTCATATACATATTTTTGTGTGTATATAGAATAATTTTAAGCAATTTCAAACTGCGTGCCATTTATGCGTATTATTACCATGGCGATTCTTATTAAGAATAGCTTAAGACTGTTTAGAGTAGAAGAAAAGACAAATACATTAATGGAGTGCTTGCTGCGTTGATAATGTACCTTAAATCTTAGTGAATGGTCCTACGAATATCTTTAATTACTGAAGGAAAGAAACGTATTTGATAATCAAATTTACGTTTAATCAATTGATTAAATGATTAACATTTTTCTTCATATGTCAGTTATCACATTAGCTACGTATAAAAAATAAACAATTATTTTTTATGTAAAAATCCCGCTAAAAATTACCATCTTACACAAAATTCACTGATGAACTCTGTTGCGCACCAACAAATGGTAACTAAAAATTACATTTGCAGCTATAAGTGCAATAAGATCGAGAGTTACTATAGCGATGAATTTGTGATTACGTGTATGTGATTTGTGATTATGTGAACAAGCAAGCAAGACATCTTCATGACGAGGAGCCATTTGTAAAAGTTTCCCAAATATCACACCCAAAAATATGGAACGAAACCAGTCATTTGAACATGCGGATTATCGGTGGACGATCAACGACAATGCAGACATGGTTTATATGTCGAACAGTACTTTGAGGACAATCTTAATGTAGGAACTGAACATGAGAAACGTTGCTGACAAGTAAATCTGTCCTCAACTCCTGAACATTTAAAAAAAGAGCCGTTGGCATGCAGATCGAAGAAAATCAAGAAAGCATCCACATCGCAATATGCCAAGAATTTCCATCAGGGTGTCCAAGATAATTCTTTACGCCCAGAATCATCACCAGTAATGGGATTCAGCGTCAATCATTGTGTTTATATTGTGTCCGATGAACGCATTGTCTGTTTCATTTTCTTTAGAGTTAAGCATAAAAAACCGTTTTGCAAATTATTTCATTATGCCGGTCAGACGGAATGAGGTTAGGGAAGCCGACTGCGATACCAAAGGGCTCGTGTTCAGATCCAGGAGAAGGCATAGTTGTATTTCTTCGTTCCTTCACAGGAGGCGAAGGTGGCCCACTTTATCGGATGCCTTCGTAATACAGCGGCCACCTTTTCTGGCCTTAATAGTGGCCAACGTCTGTGGACGGTTTCGGCCCGCCATTGGATAAAAAAAAAGATCTGAACATTTTCAAGTTTTACATTATGGCCAAAGGGGCTTTTTTTAACGTTTTCTGCGTTACCTTTATTCATTAAATATCATGATCTTCGCACTTAAACCATGAAATTTAATTCAATAGCAATATCGCAAAATAATTTTAAAATGAGCATATCTTTAGAATTTCCGATACACAGTCTCGAGTGCTGGAAATAATGCTGCCATTGCTCGCTTCGAAATCGTTGAGTTTCTTAATCAAAAATTCATTAAAGTATTGCAAAATATGAAATCGATAATAAAACAAATTCTAAATTCCGAATTTAGGCTTCCAGATGCCCATATGTGGAGGAGGATTACGTTACACAAAATTTGATGGTTCTAGGTATCGTTGTTTTATCACAATGTGAGAAACCTACATACATTTATACAGATTCTTCATTTCTTAATTTCTTTAAAACAGGGCTATAATATTTGGTGGCAACAGTTTGAAAAGCGATGCGGACATTTACAGTGAATCGACGCAAAATGCCAAAACGAAATTAATAGCCCTTCTGAGTTAAAGCTCCTTTGGGCTTAAAAAAAATTATTGCATTATTCTTTCTTAGGACGAAAAGTTTTTACGTTATTATAAAGACCACTAAATCTGTTTTCTTTTCAGCTTTACTCATATTAAAAACAGTTGACAATTATTACGAGAAAACATTTTTGGAAACCAAGGAAAATGCTTGGCATTCTGTGTGAAAAAAAAGAGCATTCAGTACACCCCACAAGTGCCTAAAACTTGCAATTCGTAGGAATGCATTTTTCCAAATACAAGGAAAAAGCAAAAAACAGTTTGTACAATACGACAAAGTCCTTATAACAACAAAGACAAGTAGAGGAGTGCCAAAATAAACAGTTTTTTGCAATGGAATGCGTATGGGGAAATGACGCGTTGAGACGGTAAAGGACTCTTAAAATCGGTCTATGAAAGCGGTCTGATAGCGTAAATCATCATTCGCTGTACGGTTTTCAAACGGTGCATCGCAATATGTACGCGATGTTCACCGACATACATTTTACCTATGGGGCTCTGCTGAAACGACATACAGAAAACGATCTCCGAATCACTAAACATTCGAATTATTAACTGTCACAGTGATTTTGGTATTACTGTTAATGGTTGCAATTTCAACCACCTACTGTAAAAACCTTCTGATTTTATCTGTCTTTCCTACTTACCTTTCGTTCATACGTACCTTACGTACCAGCGCTTGCACGCGCCATATCTGCAAAACCATTCCATTACAAAATCTGCTGATTGTGGTCAACCTTTACCTGCATTTACATTTTTTCCAGATAGTTTAAAATGACTTTGTATATTTAAACTCGCTTCTTCATTTATCGCAGATTTCAAACTTTACCTCACCGCGTCTGATATTCAGTACAAGGTTCTTTCCTCAAATCACATTTTAGTATTCCTTATATTTAGGATTGGAACACCTTTGAAAGATTCCGATTCTAATTCGAGAAAATTTAGGATTCATACCGCCTATAATCTAAATTGCCTGAATTCATTCATATGATTTTCTGGGATGTTTTCTTACGTGTACACAACCAAATGAGAGGGAAAGTCAGTTTCCACAAATATATCCCTATGTTTACATTTAAATCGACCTCTGCCGAGAAACAATTCCAGAAAATGTAAACACATTTCTCACCGTACCAAATTTCCTCGAATATTCCTCCTCTGTTGGCTTAAAGTGCGGAAAACCTATCGCAGAGTACAGAACCACCGTCTCAGAGTAAAATGGTTGAATTTCTTACCTTCTATTCTCATAAATATTTATTTGCTTCGATGAATTTGAATTTCATCATTGGAAGAAAGGAAGGCACATAAGCAACAATGTATAACGGAAGAGTTACTGGAAATCGACAAACGGCTGTTCGCAACATGAAGTTACTTTTTCTAAACAAAATAAATTCGCTCCTTTATAGCCAAAACATTGCGTAAATGAACGTCTCGCTGTTTTACTAATTTTGGAATACAAATAGTGTTTTTATGATCCCAAATTCTTAATTGGCTCCAGCCTTTACTACATAGTCGCGGTTGCTAGTAATTAATGTGGCTAGCGGCTTCTAATAACCCCTTTATGAAATATAAGTACAGTATAATAAACCTTTGGAGAAATTCGTATCGATAATGTTACGAGAGTTTATTTCTAAAACAATGGTTGCGTAGAACTAGGGGGGATCAGGATATGATGTTTTTAGTACCTCAAAATATATAAAGAAGCGCTACATTTAACATAGAAACTTTCGACAAATAAATTTTTTCCCAGTAATATTTAAAATTAGCGAAAGAGAGCATTTCGGTTTAGAATTACTATAAGGAGGATTCAGAACTGCTTTACGTAATTTTCATACTTTATAACACCATACAGCTAAAGACGACGAAGAAAAAATTTTCTCGAATCCGAAGCTGAAACGGTTCTCGAAAGTTTCGAGAACCGTTTAACTTTATTCGTTTAACACTAAAAACTAGAAAAAAACATTATTCAATATTAAAAGCTTTCAATGAATCATAAATTGAAATCAGCAATTAAGGAAAACAAATTTAAGAACACAGGTCTTAAAAGATTCATCAAGACGGTAATTATTCATAATATCAAGATGATACGTATTTATCAAAACGGTACAAATGAAATTTAATGATAAATAAATCACATAATTTAAATGCTTGAATTCTTGAGGTTATTTATTTTCATTATAGTACAACAAAGAATATTTCAGCCTCATTTCAAATAGTTTACATTTTTCTCAAACCTTATAAGGTATTTCTCCCGCCTTTTTAGTATGCCTTTATGAAGTAGTGGTCAGCACTGTCGGCGCGTATTCGAGAATTGCGTGGTTCGAGTCCCGGCGAGGGCATTGCTAATTTTTCATCTTTCCTGCTTCTAAGTAACCTAATAACTCTAGAGTGGCGCCCGGATTATAAAAGTTGGCGGATGACGATTCTTTACCACCAGGATTTTGCGAATGGGTCCCGTAATCTCCAGTTGCCCTTTAAAAAGAGGAGTATATAAGTTATTTCTTCTGCTTTCTTGGCATGCCTTCCTGGTGTAGTGGTCATCCCGCTCGGCGCGTATTCGAGACGTTCGTGGTTCGAGTCCCGGCGAGGGCATTGCACGTTTCCTCACCTGTTCTGCTTTCAAAATATAGCTCATACCTCGAGAACCTTTTTTAAACCAAAGCAAGCTAAGGGAAGGGATATTTCAAACTTTAATAACATAGAAAAATATTAAACATGAAAAGTTAAATTTTCTGCAAAGTATTAAGAATGGCACACTCAGGGCCAACTAAGAATAGCTAAAGGCTAAGGTTATACTAGCGATAGATGTCCTCTGAAATTTCAATCACATTTCACAGAATACTCCCAATAAAGGGGGATGTTTTAACGACGTTACGGATTCACCTGGCTTCCCCAAAAAGCAAGACTTGTTTATTGCGAAATATAAAAAAATTATAATCACAACCCAACAGAGTAAGCAAAACAGTCTATGGAAAGCATAAAAAAGAAAGGAGAAATGGATGGACTAATAACACTGATAAGCAGATAATATCAGAATGTTTGGAATATGTTTCCATTCACACGTAATTTAATTGCGCATATTACGGTACCTATAAGCACTGAGAATGAAAGCCCAAAACGTTCTAATCAACATTTTTATGCTAGTTTGAACTAATAAACTTTGTTTCTGTTCTCGTTTAGACTGTTCTGTAATATCATTTATAACTTAGCTTCTTCATTCCTAATGCTATTTTACAATTCGTTATTTATACTTCCGAAACCAAATAAACGTATTCTCTGTATTAAACTGTTTAAGAATGTAATTAAATTTTTAATACTATTTTTGTAAATTATAACATCGGTATTGCCCTTTCCTGTGTTTTTCATCTGCGTTCAGATGAAACTTTATTTCGAGTTAGACCTTGGCCACTATGCCCTGCCAACTACACCGTTTAATCGAGAGATGAAAATGGCTATATTTTAATGAATACTTTCATTGAGAATAAATCAAATTAATTACTTTAAAGTTTCGAGCTTAAATTTTATTATAGCGAATTAAAGATTTCATATGTTTTAATTCGAAAGATTCGAATAACATAAAAGATGCAAATATTCGAGCTTTTGAATTTCGAATTTTTTTTAAGATTTATAAGACTTGAGGCTTCGAGATTCGAATATCCCATATTTAGACAATATTCAGGATTAACACTGTCTTTTGCAATTCGGCGAAAAATATAGGTGTAAGAAAAGGGGAAATAAAAAGAGGGTGTGTATAGCTTTAAGCAAAACTATAATAGAAAAAACAGTTCTCAGTGTCTTAAGTACGTTATTTATTGGCTCATCGGTACTTGAACTCTCTCAGAATCAGGACCGTATTAAGACTTTTAGCACCTAAGCACATAAAAAATTGTGGTACAGTCTCAAATTTTTAAGCCAGTTCTTACTTCATTCATTCGCTTTCTGTCAGTTTTGGTTCAGTTGCACCATGGTAAAACTTGCAATGGAAATTATTTTTGTAGTCCTGAACACCTAAGTACCTTTTTAAGGTGTCCCCTTTCCCTGAAGCCCTAAGCACGTGCTCATGGTTAATCCAACCCAAGGCAGAACCCTTGTTCTTTCACAGAGGAATTAAAGGCAACCAGCCTGACAATGTTAACTTCACTTTTTTTGTTCAGTAAACCTCGAATATAGGCATTAGCTTCAAGACTGCGACTATCTAGGAGGATTATTCGATAGGTGCAAGAGCCTTGCATACAGCATAGGAACTCAGGGCAGTGAAACAAGGAACGGGAATCAAAGGCAATATAAAAATCCAGTATGTAGACACCGAAAAAAAGGAGTAAATATGTATTGAGCAGCGCCAAAATGTTATACAAAAGGCATATAATATTAAAAAGTATTCTGCTTAAAATCGCTCATTCTGAAATAATTATACTTCATGACGTCACTTTTCTATGCCACCGTATGGCATGAATGTAATTTTCAACGATAAGGTAGCTCAAAAGAGCGTACGTCGCAATTAAAAATAAAATAATACCAAGTGTCCATAGCAAGGCTGACTTCCTGAAATAGAGTTCGAACTTTGGTAAAGGAGAAATGTTTATCCAATGCTGCGTATCCTCGCGTCAGGAATGTAATATCACTTTAATTTGTAGAAGGCGCCTGTTCTCTTGAAACTTATATGGCAAAGAAAAAGGATATGAGAGCCTTTTGTTCCGCCCTCGTGTGTTCTCGATCAGAATGATTGGAATTAAAAATGAGTACACTCATTTTGTTATTAAAAGCGGCAAAGAACTCTTTTGTCTCTTCTCATGGTTATATGTGCGGCTGCTGGTGTTTGAACCTATAGATTAAGTAACAAGTCAAGTAATTTGTGGTCATTTGATAAAGGCCAGTAATTTGCGGAAGTAGTCGATCATTGTCTGATACCGGCTTCTTTGAAAGAGTTTTGGAAGTCTGGCGACTACCCAGCGTTCATACTTAGACACAGATCCAAATATTAGCCGATTGCATCTTGTATTACGATGTTTGATTTCTGTGTTGTAGATTTCGGTTCAGCCACCAAGGTGCTTGAGTAGCTTGATAGGCATCGAAGACTTAGAAGCGTAGTTACTGTCTTTTCTAAGAGATGACTCCACTA
The DNA here is from genome assembly GCA_000611955.2 of Stegodyphus mimosarum. Lineage (NCBI taxonomy): Eukaryota > Metazoa > Arthropoda > Arachnida > Araneae > Eresidae > Stegodyphus > Stegodyphus mimosarum. The sequence goes on along the minus strand of KK122109.1, from coordinate 567,646 downwards.
GACAGCGACAGTCAGACTTGACTACCGCAATGTCATCCACAGAATTACTAAACAGTGCTCATATTGGAAATCAAAACATAAATGATTATCGTGTTGAATCTTTGACAAAGAAGTAATTAATTGCAAAAATGCCCGATCCGAGGGTTTTCGCCTTGTTCCTTTGTATTAATTACAAAGTTGCATAAATAACATACAACTTAACTTTGTGTAAATTACAAATGTTTCTGGCAGTCCTGTTTTATACGCTTGTTCAGTCTTGAAGAAACTGTTATGGCGATAACGGAACCGACTTACAAACTTTTTTGCTTCAACTGACCGTAGTGCAAATGTAGATGTAGCTGCTTTATTTTTAATAAATTAAATTAAATTAATAATTTAATTTAAATAATTAATTATTAAAAATTTGCAGATGCTTTATTTTTAATATTCATTATTTTATTTTTAATATGCGCAGCGCAATAAATGATTTATTTTTAACTTGCTTTTCCTAAATACCTGAAGCATCCTACTTTGTGAATTTCTATTTGAATTTCTCCTCCCTCTAAAGTAAACTGTCAGAAAATTAACAATTGTCTTCCTTAATGAAGTAATTATTATTCCATTAGATCCTTTATCATGTATTATCGCTTTAAAGTTTCGTCCTTTGGTGGATTGCAGTGACGAATGTTGCAATATATTATTGTCAATAGTCCGAAATCAACCGTTATCAACAGCAGTAAGACCAGTAATAAGAATGGTGTGCTCACTGTAACAAAAAAAAACAGATTTTAAGACCATTCAGGGCAGACAAGTCCATTCAGGAAAGTTCTTCAGTTTTAAGTCCATTCAGGTAAGGCAAGTACTCAGCTTAAGAAAAAAAATTTTAATCCGCTTAACAAATTGTGAAAACTTATGACCCATGCATTAATGTAACCGCAGGAAGAATTAAGCTTGTGGGGTGGGAGGGAAAACTTAAGCCGACGTTAGCGCGAAAAAAAGTAAGCCGATGTTAGGTTACCCGCGAAAGGGTTAAAAGTTATCTTCCTATCATAAATGAAGAAGCTCTTTTGGCACAAATCTTTTGTTTGCTCATAAAACGTCAATTACGTGATTCGATTACTGAAATGGAATTCCTATCCAGTACATTTCTCAGTGACCGAAGATGAAAATTGGAGATCTAGATTGGTCTACCATTTAAGTCAAGGTCTTACGTCAAGGTCTACCATTTAAAGGCCTCCAGAGTCTGCTTTATGACACCGGACACAAGAGCTGGTGCACATCAGTACCAAGAAATGTGCTTTCTAGATATGTTACCACAATATTTTTTATAATTTACAAATCAGTGCCGAAATATTATAATCACATAAACGTCCATCGAATTAAGTCTTGTGACAGTTGGGAACACTACCTATCCGTTTCCTTGCTTCCGATACATTTCGTAGTAGCAGTGATATAAGTATGGGTGGTACATACTCCACACTGAATTATGAATGTTTCAGTAGTTGCACAGCTCGATCCCACCTTATACCTCGCTTTTTCAAGGCCACCGTCCCTGAAATAACACGCTCTTCACCCAATATTATAAGTGCAATGAATGAGTTATAGGAACTAACTAACTGCTAACTGCATAGATCAATCACATCCTCTGTATCGACTTACTAAAGTCTCTTACACATTATAACACTCTCTGCGCACAGTTATGAATGTAAAGAATGTTTTAATAACTACACAGTTAAATTCCGTACAAGGATTCACCGAGATCACTGTATGTGTCATAACAAGCGATCACGTAGTGCTGTCACCACAGGACCTTTTTCAATACGAGTTTTGAAAGCACGTTGAATTTTCCATTTGTAAAGCTGTTCTTACCTATACCTGTTATGCGGCTATCTCATTGTTTCAGTCCTGAACATCGGAGCCAGCACATAATGGATCCCAGGATCATTACTGCAGAAATCGCATTTCATCGGAACAAAGACGATCTGAATTTAATTCAGTGTTCTCTTAGCTATCTTGAAGCTTATCTTCCACACTTTAACCTTTCGCACCCAAGCTCTCAAACAGAATACGATATCTACTTTCTTCGTCATTGTCATTCCATATTCTTACTATGAGTATAATTTTAAAGTTTTCGCAATAAAACCAAGCACCTAAATGACTTCATTAAATGATTTGGATTTATTTCTATTTTATTATTTTTAATTTAGATTTCTTTCTTCAGTTTATTTTGATTCTAGTATATTTAATGCGTTTTTTCCTTATATAAATATATATATATATATATATATATATATATGTATGTATAATACAAAACAAAATTATTAAACTTAATCAATTTGCGATAGACCTTCAAATTCAAGCATTTTAATTAATCGCATCCGTTCTTCAAAGAACATGCTTTACTGCGTCACTCTGCCGCATGTTACATCATTCTTTCCCCGCAATTTTTCTGCATTGCGACATCTTTAGCCTAATCGCTGTTCAGGATTAACATAAAGACTTTTCGGCTATAAAGACGACAAAAGTTACTACACGCTGCTTTTGCACCCTGCCCTGCTGCTTGAATAAATAACGACTCTCGCTTCGCCTTCTCACTTTATTATATGAAATGTAAACTGCGTATATGGAAATCATGGGGTGCGTTTAGCACCACTAGTATTGTACCAGGTTTAAGCAAAAATGTACTTCCTAATAATCGTTCCTATACGAAATAAAATGATGGTTTAACCATCAAGCCAGTTATAATTTTCGCCTCAGTCTTCACCTAACCAACAATCTTCACGGCCATGACTAAAAAATGAAGTGGTTTCATCTAAAACTTCTGATATGCTATATATTAGTAATAGATCTCTTTCAAAATTCAATGTACCCTTACTATGAATTATTTTTCAAGCGTGTTTTTGTATAGTATTTATTTTGCATTACCGATGAAACATTATTCAATAGAAAGGAACAAAAAATAACTAATAATACAATTATTAATCAGAGATAATATGTAATAATTAGAAAACTCACAGAGAAGTTAGAAAGCACATTGTCAGTGGAGACAGAAGACTTACAAAAAAATCAGAGAAGACTTAGTCAGAGAACTTAGTCACTACAGTCAGACAATTTACGTGACGTCAGAGGACACTTAGTTACCAGAATCAGAGAATTTACATTGAAAATCGAAGAAATTAATCACTACAGCCTGAAGATTCTCAGTGAAATCTCAGAAGATTTTGTCCCAGTGACATCAGAGAGCACAGTTCAAAATCACCAAACAGCTAATAACAAGCTTACGATACTGTTCTTCAACTATCTGGGAATAAAATTTTGAAAACAGTTCCAAATTATTTACAGAAAAAGCAGGAATAGCGTTAGATTTTTTTAAAAATGGAGTGTCAAAAAGCAGATGCTAAATATACTAAAAACAATGAATTTTATATATGCAAGATTATAAACGTTACTGCTTATTAATCATGTCAATGCGAAAGAGCAAAATAAAGAACGATATAAACAAATATATTCTTAACAAAATGCATAGTATCATTGAGCTCAGGAAGTAGTTCTGAGTTCGTACTTGTTCAGAAACGAGTAGAATACCAAACATATGAAACCATTGGAAATGAGCGAGAACTTTCCCAAACTTGCAACCTCCCAGATCTCAATTCGGGGAAAGAAGCCCCTTAGCATGGGTGGTGGATAGGTTCTGTGGTAGCAACACCTGTTCCCAGTTCTACCAAATCCCACGGCTAAGGAGGAACCCAAAATGTCTTAGGAAACTGTTTCCCTTCCCCTTCTTTCAAAATCGGTGTCTTATCTATGCCTTTCTCTTCGATTGGGGGAGGACTTGGGGGTGGTAAATTAATTGTTATTCCATTCAAACGATTGAGGGGAGAAAAATAACTCAAAACTTGAAAGAGAAATTAACCGCAAGCAGTTCGGTTTTCTTCGTAGCTGGAAGCTTGTGTTTTGATTGGGGTAATCCCTTGTGAATACGATTTAACTTTAAGAATAAAAGGTGCTTGAGTAAACAGTCAAATATTGTGATTAGGGATAGGAATAATATTTAAAATTGAATAAAATCTAAAATCATTTTTAAATAAATAATATTACATATTTTTTTCATATTTTATTTCTGTAAGATACTTTATTATTTAGAAACGGGATGAATTCTAAATTTTCTCGAAATTCAGACCTGGTGTATTCTCGAATCTCCCGAATCTTTCATATAAGAATAATAAGAACAACAAAAAGAAAATATAATAATTAATATTACAATTTCTCAGGCAAAACTTTAAATTATGATTTAAAAAAACAAATTGAAGTGCAGAATTTTTAAAATGCGATTTATATGTATTAAAACTAATCCAAACGAAATTTAGTATATAAAGTATATACATAAAACCATTCAATTTTGAGACTCATTTCTTAAATATAATTTGACGAAAAATATTCGGATTTTCCCGTTATAAGGCAGTACTTACGAAATATTTTTTTTTTCAGAAAGATGTATGAGCTAGCCTGGTACATTCAGGGATAAAATCCAGTATACTTTTGTATCAGCAGTTTATATATTTACGTTATCAGCTTATTTAGACTGTGGTGAAATTTTTAATTTTTAAAAATTTAACGTATCTCTTTGGTTAACGTTTTCAGTAAACAAAGAACGAAACAGAAGGACACACTTTAAACACTTTTTAATAACATTTCGTTCTCAGAGAACGAGAACACTGTTAAAAGAGATAAGAATAACACATTTAATTTAACGCTCAACAAGCAAAGTTGATGGCTTATATTTTTCAGTAAAAAATTCGTTCGGCGCGTGGTTGTCGTATAATGGAAAATACACTCACGTTTGTGAAAATTGCAACACCAAGAAGGAATCGTCATAACTGAATGCAATTTAATACACAGTTGAGTGGTAGTGGTACAAATAAATGATTAAATGTTCAAAGCAAACAAACAAGAACAAGAGATCAGAATCAGTATTTTGTGTGGCCACCACGCGCCGCAATAAGTGCTGCTACACGACGTGGCATGGAGTCAAACAAAGTTTGAATGTCTGACTGAGGAAGAGCATTCCATATCGTTTGTACGCGTACCCAAAGTTCGTCTGCAGACGCAACAGGACGAGGATCACGAGCAAGACGCCGACCAATGACATCCCACACATGTTCAATTGGCGACATATCCGGGGAACACGCAGGCCAAGGAAGAAGCTGTACCTGCTGCGCTGCAAAGAAGGATTTAACAATCCGAGCAGTATGAGGGCGGGCATTGTCCTGTTGAAATACAGCGCCTGGCAAGCTTTGAAGGAAGGGAACAGCTTCGGGCTGTAGAACTTCACGGATATACCGGTTGCTGTTCAGATTGCCCACAATTCGTAGCAATTGAGATCGTCTATGATATGCTATGGCGCCCCAGACCATAACTCCGGGTGTTCGTCCACTGTGGCGTTCGATAATGCACTCCGGAAGGTGGCGTTCACCGGCATAGCGTCTGACACGAATGCGGCCATCATGGTACCACAAATTAAAGCGGGATTCGTCAGAAAACACGACATGCTGCCAATCAGCACGCCAGTCTCTATGCTGATTGGCCCATTGTAGCCGCAGGCGGCGATGGTCGTGCGTTAGGGGGATCCTGTATAAAGGAGTCCGTGCGCGCAGTCCACACTGCAGCAGACGTCTACGAATTGATGAAGCACACAATGAAACACCTGTAGCTATTGACCACAGTGCTGCCAATTGTCTAGAGGAAGCTGTACGGTCCGTCCGCGCCATGCGGACCAGGTGTCTATCATCGCGAGCTGACGTCACATTTCGGGGTCCACTCCCGGATTTCCGAGTTGTCCGACACTCGTCCGTCCACTGCTTCCAAACGCGCATCACTGTGCTGCTGTTACGCTGCACACGAGAGGCTACTGCACGATACGACAATCCAGCTTCACGAAGGCCGATGATTCTCCCTCGTTCAAACTCTGTAAGTTGTTCAAATCTCGCTCTCTTTCGTCGACGAGGCATAAGTACAGATTGAGTTAACGTTTACCACTAGCAGATAACCACCGATAACCATACACGCCTCGCTACAGCCGTCTATTTATTCGGATCCATCAGCCGTTCAGAGGGCGCTGCTCAGCATACGCATGCGCTACGGATTTGCAATTCTAATCATTTGCATATCATGCGCTACTTTGCATTTCCTGAAAATTTCAGCTCACTCGCGTAAGTCCTTCATGGTGTTGCAATTTTCACAAACGTGAGTGTACATAAATATTTGACTAACAGCTCAAATTTTTATATTACTTCAATAAAATTTTCAATTTTTAAATGATTTAATGGTTTCTAAGAGTGGATTTTAGATTAGAATAATATAGAGGAAAAATACTTAGTTCAAGAATGAACACAGGTACGCACAAGAGATGGAACGCTAAATTTTGTCCAGAAAATTAAAAATTTAACTTAAAGAGTTACATATTTAACATTACTCTACAAGGTACACTGAAACAGCAACTATTGCGTTCATTTGAAAGAAGATTTCTATAAGATATTAATACTAATTTTACAGTTGAAATGTTTTAAAGTTTTTTAATTTATGAGTAGGAAGAATAGAATAGAAAATGGATTAAATAAGATTGCGCGAAGATTCGAGTTTTTAAGATTCGTGGGATCTGAGGATTTGAAAGTTCCAAGCCTAGTTTTAATAAATAAATATGTTTCCTCATTGCCAGAGTCCTTTTCTTTCTATTCAAAGTTTTTTCCTTGAGACGCCACATTTTGAGGATTAAAACTCCAAACAAGCAAGCTTTATTCGGTTTTATCAATTTATTTATATCAGTTAAACTAACAAAATATTTCCAAGCTAAAACAAATAAATATCTCTTGGGTTTCTGGAAAACTTTTCCTTCAAATTACTCACAAAACTATTAAAACTTAATGCCACATCAATCAAATAAATCCGATGATCGGGTAAATTAAAGCCTAAGACAAACAGATTCAATTGGGACCCCGCATAGAAACTTAAACCTATTCGGTCATTTGGTCCAATAAGTCTCAGATTTTATGATTTAAGACTACTAGATTTCAAAGCTTGATACAGTTAGCACAAAATACGTGACAGAATCATTCGCTGATTCATTTACTTATTTCATAAAAAATGCCTGTCTTTTGTACTGAAACCAATGGCTGTATTACCTCCGAATACTTTTAGTTAAGAATTAAAATCAATACGTGCAAAACTCATGTTTAAATGTTCTTTGTCCTTGGGCTGCTCAAAGTGATAAAGAAGACGCACTAGAGATTTCCCGAGTCTAAGGTAGCATTAAATTAACCATATTAAATTAAAAGATGTAACGATGCCACAACTATAAAAGGAGGAGCGTTTGAGACAGTCTGGTCTTTCTCCAACGATACTACCAAGCCTTTGCACAAGCATTTATGCGCAAAGTTGAGTTATTTTGCTAACGTCGATGTTTATCAATCTCTTAGTAGAATGTTCTACTAAGTTTCCTGTTTATTAGACTCTTAGTACTATGTGCTTCAAAGTTCCACGTTCATCAGTCTCTTAGTATAGTGGTCTAATAAGTTCTTGCTAAGTTCCATGTTTATAAGTATCTTAGTAGAATGTTCTACTATGTCCTTGCTAAATTCCATGTTCATCAGGTTCTTAATAGAATATTCTACTAAGTTCTTGCTAAGTTCTATGTTTATCAGTCTCTTAGTAGAATGTTCTACTAAAGTCTTGCTAATGTCGATGTTTATCAGCCTCTTAGCAGTAGCGCATTACCTTCAGGGTACCTGTTCTTCATTAAAACATCAGTGTACATGTGATATACTAATGCTTGGGAAAACAATTTTCAGCGATCGATGAATTATAAAAAAAGAGAATCTGCATTTTAATTTTGCTTTACTTTCAATTAAATGCAATTCATGCACGACTGCTTAATTTACTGTATTGCAATAATCCTAGGGAAAAGGTATGTTTTTTTTATGCCACTGTATTCAAAAACACGATACATAAAAAATATAGAATTTGAAATAAGAAAATATCGGCTGAACACAGGTTGAACTAACGTCACAAAAACTGCGTTTTATAGACCTCACTTGAGAATAGAAATGATTTTAACTCTCAATGTACCATTCAAAGAAACTCCAATCTAACTTCAATAAGTCTAATTTCTTTCCATGTCTTACTTACTGCATCGAAATTTTTGTGTGAAAAATACAAATGTCAAATAAATAATCACGATGACATTAATGATAACGAATCCCTATCTAAGGAAAAAAAATATTGCAGAGGTTTACTTCATTTGTTTTCTAAGGAAGACTAAACTGAAACATGAATTAAGTCCTTCCAAATTTTTTCAGCCTGTTCTAAAATGCAGTTTTAAGAACACAGTTTGAAATATTTTAATGACAGTAAGATATTTTACAAACTACAGTTGTAGTTTTTATTAGTTATGCGAGTAGATTTTCTAAATAAAACTTGATTATTAATTATCTAAGACCTAAAATTGATTACCTTTTTCAGAACGATTAACTTAGTTGTCAACCAAAGAACTATTGGAGTAATGAAATGGACTTCTCTAATGTCAACGACAATTTTGCTACGAGCAAATAAGCAAAATATAATTTTAGAATGTTGGAATTAAAAGTTTTGCTTGAAAAATATACATAACGTTTTAATTTTTTCCTATGTATCATATTAAGGTATTTCTCCTGCCTTGTTAGCCTGCCTTCATGGTGCAGTTATCAACACGTTTGGCGCGTATTCGAGAGGTCTGTGGTTCCGAGTCTCGGCAAGGCTATTGCTCAATTTTCATGTCTCTGTTTTCATAAAATACCTAATACCGCTACAAAGTAGAGTGGATTTTAGATTAGAATAATATAGAGGGAAAATACTTAGTTCAAAAATGAACACAGGTACGCACAAGGCATGGAACGCTAAATTTCGTCCAGAAAATTAAAAATTTAACTTAAAGAGTTACATATTTAACATTACTCTACAAGGTCCACTGAAACAGCAACTATTGCGTTCATTTGAAAGAAGATTTCTATAAGATATTAATACTAATTTTACAGTTGAAATGTTTTAAAGTTTTTTAATTTATAAGTAGGAAGATTAGAATAGAAAATGGATTAAAGAAATTGCGTGATGATTCGAGTTTTTGAATCTCAAACCTTTTCCAAGATTCGTGGGATTTGAGGATTTGAAAGTTCCAAGCCTACTTTTAATAGATAAATATGTTTCCTCATTGCCAGAGTCCTTTTCTTTCTATTCAAAGTTTTTTTCTTGAGACGCCACATTTTGAGGATTAAAAATCAAAAAACGCAAGCTTTATTCGGCTTTATCAATTTATTTATATCAGTTAAAATAATTTAGTTATTGTTAGAATATTGCATTAAGCAATTTATACCATTTTTGGTATGTATTAAAAAAGACAGCAAACTCAGTACCGCCCTGGCGACAAAAGCTCTAGCTACGCCGCTGCTACAGAGATGCAAGTTTCCATAATTTTCTACCAACTTGTGGAGACTATTTCGAAGCAGGAGACATGAAAAATGAGCAATGCCTTCGCTGGGACTCGAACCACAGACCTCTCGAATATGCGCACCGAGCGTGCTGTCCGCTACACCACGAAGGCATGTTAAGAAGGCGGGGAAAATGCCTTATAAACTTATTGTTTCGCAATGCCTTATCTGTAAACTCTCTTCATGAATCTTAAATAACTGAATAGAGGGCTTAAATTATAAACGTTTAGAATAAAATTTAAAAACGAAATGTCTTTTAAAGCTATTTACAGTGCCGTAAACACGTTTGGTTTAAAAAATATAAGGCAAAAACACATCCGTGAATACCATAATAAACATAAAAGTAACTAAATTTCTTTCAAATTGTATCAATGCACGCCACGCAGACGCTTAACTGTTGCTACTTTAAGAGAAAGAGGTGTACATAAAGTAGTTAATTACTACAAATGCATGTTTCCTCCTCTTTAAATTATTAACAGCGATGTTCTTGAAGATAATAACTTTCTATTAACAATCTGGGACGAAAAAATTGCGTCTTAAATACTTATATAAATGGCAAGGTTCCTTGCACTTCTGAGAGCTTGCGTTTTAAGGGTCCACTCTCGAGAAAGTGTTACCCTATGAAAAATTACCCTACTTCTTACTCCTCTTTATTGCATATAAACTTTGCCCAGTACTTGCTAAGAACAATAAATAGAGCAGCAATTTTCTTAACACATGTTATCCCCTTCCCCCTTAAAACTAATTTAAATTCTTGAACCGCGTCTTTCCAACGAAATTATTTAATGCATTAAAACGCTCACGCAAGTAACATCGCCCACAAAACACACAATTGCGTTTGTCTAATCCAGCTGAATTAATAGAGGAGACGCCAGCTAAGTAGCAGGCCATGAGAAGAATATAGCATGAAAGTTAAAAAAAGGCTTTTAGAGGGAAGGAAAAAAGTGTTAGAAAATAACTTGAAAGATAATTGTGGTAACAAAAACACATTTTGCGTGACAAATGTTTCGATTGTTTTAACCATCTTCTCTTTGTAGTCACTGAAATGAAACATAGCAACGAGAATAAAACAGGTAAATAAGAAGCGACTAAGATTCCCTAGACCGAATTATGAGTTTAACCTTTCTTAACTCATATTCCAGTTAATATATGAAATTTAAACGTTGTCTGGGTGTTTATTTTTGGTACTCTATCCCTCAAATAAAATTCATGATTCCACTTAAATTTTATATTTAAGTAAGTAGTAGGTTGGAACAGGACAGTGGTCTTCACACTCTGTTCTGAGAAATCCCAGGGTTCCGCGAGCCAAACCCCAGGGTTTCATGAGCGAAAATAAAAGTTCGGAAAGAAATTATGACGCACTCACACTAGCTGACTAGTGTTTATTAACTAAAATGTATAAAGGTACATTTAGTTACAGACTGGTTTTGAAACTTAAAATTTCGTCATGATATTGTAGAGTTATTAGGTTATTTTGAAACGGGAGACATGAAAAATGAGCAATGCCCACGCCGGGACTCGAACCTTGACCTCTCGAATACGTTACAGCACGAAGGCATGCAGAAAGGAGGGAGAAAATATTTTATGTACTCCCCCTTTTAAAGGGCGACTGAGTATTAGGGGACCCAATCGCCAAATCCTGGTGGTGAAGAATCATCATCTACTTCCTTTTAGTTCGGGAGCCACTATAGAGTCGTTAGGTTTTTTGCAACAAAAGACAAGAGAAATTAGCAATCCCCTCGCCGAGATTCCAACCTGGACCTCTCGAAAATGCGCCGATTGTGCTACCGTTACACCATGAAGGCATTGAGAAAGGAGGGAGGAAATACATTATAATATATCAAAAAGAATTACGTGCATTGCTTTAAGAAACTAAATAGTTTTCTGATAGAAAATCAATTCAATTTAGACGACAGTGTTAAAAATGAAACAATGGAGCACCTTTTTCAACTGAAGAAAACTACGAGTAAGAGAATATTTTCTAAAAGAAAAAACGAAGTATAACTGGATAACAAATTTGCTCGAGTGCTACAATAAGTCAGAAGGCTTGCCAATGAAGGAAAATGAACAACTTACAGACGTACAAAAGATTCGATGTTCAGATCTAAATTTAAGAGCAGATCCTAAATTTTTGATTGCAGACTCGAGCAGAATACCCAAACGTTCCCCATTCAGCAATAAACATTTCGATGCCATTCGGAACAGCGTATTTAAGTGAAAGATCTTTCTTAAAGTATATTGAAACAAAAAATATAGAAATAAATTAAATTCAGAATATGAAATACGACTGCAGATCCAACCACAGAGAACTTCCAGAGTTGGTATAAAAAAAATGCAAACACACCCCTTTCACTAAATATAATGCAAGGGTAGGTGACAACTGGAGCAGAGTTAATATTATTAAGAAGTAAATGACATTAGTTTTATGTTAAATATTTTAACATAAAATACAATACTTTAATTGGCTTTATATAAAATACCTATAACGTACTTCTCTACTTTAAATACTATTTTAAGATATATTGTTCTAAGGATAGGATGTTTTCTTCGAAACGTTCTTAAGATTCTAAGCGTTCCGTGAGTCTAAGTTTAAAGTTCACTAAATTAGGATATCATCAAATTAGGATTCTAAGCGATCCTAAATTTTAGTTTTGTTCCAACCAGAAGACTTAATCATACATCAAATAACGAAGAATTTTAATTACAGAAAGTGGCATATTGTTTTCTTTTCATTATATATGTGTCGCATTCATCTCAGCGAGTTAACGCACAGCGAAGTAACACTACGCTTGTAGAATCATTAGGTTAATTTGAAGCAAGAAACGTGAAAAATGAGCAATGCCCTCGCCGGGAATCGAACCACGGACCTCGCGTTTACGCGTCGAGCGTACTGATCACTACACCACGAAGGCATGCGAAGAAGGCGGGAGAAGTACCTTATGCACTATGCTTTTGTAACTGCAAAACTGTAACAGTGTCCTACATGTTTTCAGAGTACTTCGTGAAATTTCGAATTTTTTTCATTCATTAAGCATTTTGTTTCTGAAATAAAGTGCCATATATAATTTTTCTTGCTGATTTAGAATATGAGCAGCGTTTCTATAGACTATCAGTAAGTACAAATGATTCACCATAGCAGATTTTTATACTTCAAGTAACCGATAGCGCCAAATGTAATGCATAAACTTGCATTGTTTCATTATGCAGAATAATTCGGGATTTTCCTCGAGTTCATCAATTATCTCTGACATTATCTCACACAGCATTTACTGCTTTAAGATCCCACAATGCAATAGTCCCAACATTAACATAGAGCTCAAAACAAAAGAAAGGAAAATAAGAAAGAAAGAAAAAGGGAAAAGATAGAAGAAAGAAAGAAAAGAAAAAATTAAATAAAAGAAAAAAATTAGCATTGTTGTTTTGCTTCGGCTTTGTAGGAATTTATCCACATTTCATCAACTGTTGCAACATCTTCTGAAGCACTACAATTGAATCTTTAAAGATTTTGCCCGTGCCATTTCATAAAAGCATGGTTTTAAACTACAGATCAAACACGTGGAATACAATGTGTACACTATTTTTTAACTTTTAAACAATCGTTTAAAACTGAATGCACTTATGGCCCTCAAATGTCTAAAGATGCCTTAAATTCATTATACGTCATATGACGTTCAAAGCGATCATTTCTTACAAAGTATCAATGTTTTCCGGTTATCCACAGCAATCTCAGTTCACCTTCGCGAAATTAATCACCTAAACTATTAACGTCTACGAGAAAATTCTTTAAACCATTTGTAAATTATCGGTTTGGAAGGTGTTTCTTTACCAAAAATCGAGTTAATTCGATACTGTTGTTATATTACTTTTATTGGTAAGAAAGATCATGTTTAAGCTTACAGTAAAAACTTCTGCAATTTACAGAACGGTCAAATTATGTAGTTGCTATTTATAACTCCGATAAAGACATATAAGTATTTTGACAGTTTAAAAATAATCCAATTAATTACATTCTATTTTTGTTGCAGAGTTTTACAAGCTTTCCTCATCATAAATTGCAAGTGTGCCTTACAGGGGTATTACGAGAAGAAAACAACGCTTTGAATGGATCATTCAAGAAGGTTGTTTAACCAACCAAATGTCTCGCAAAAAATAAGTTAAATAATATTACTTTAAACATTATTCACCAGAAAATTCGATAATAAATAAACAGATATTCAAACTTTAATCTTCAAAGCATCAGTTAGCAAACTGAAGTCAAATTATACTAGTGAAAGAAAAATTAAGGTTGGATACCAGCTTTTAGTAACTTGTAAGGTATATTTTAATTTTATAACAGTTATTTTAATTTTGAAACACTTTCCTTTCAATTCTTGTTTCCACTTGCAACTCCCTACCAGAATGAGGCTTTAAAATCACATTGAATGCAAATGAGTTAGAAGAAGTATTTAAGTAAGCTGAACCTTCAGCTTACTTCGATAGAGAGTGCTAGGAGTCCTTAGTGGTCCGTGTTCGTCTTCTGGCTAAAGGCCAGTTTACACTTCTCCGAGTAAGCTCCGAGTGACTCGTAGCGAGCCGCTCGGTAAGATTTCCCGGATAATGCAAACGCTTACTTCGACCGAGTAGAAACGTCGGGGAGATGAGTCAGCTAGTCCGTTTCTACTTTGAAACAGTTGAAAATCTATCCGGGCAGTAAATCCGAGTAGCGTTCGCAGAGACACCCTGTCCAGTTTTTTCGTCATATCGAAAACGCCAAGATGGAGCGATAATCTAATTATGTCATTTTAATGCATATGCATCTTGTGACGTATTATGGGATACTTCAGTACCTGGATATTGCGACTATTGTTTACTATACCTAAATATAACTACTGATCAGAATGAATTTAGGTTTTTGATGTTGTAGAAAAAACACAGAAGAAAATTAAATTAGGGTATCGGATTTAAAATATTTATTTTAAACATATTTATTTCTGGATTTTCTTTAATCAAAAAACAATTAAATTATATGTTATTGAACTACCCAATAAAATACAGTTTTCAGTTAAAAAAATAAGTGAAATGGCAAACATTTATTTTATTTTGTTGATATAAATATTGAAAAGCGAGTTTCTAATTATGGCCAATACATCCAATAAAATATAATCTAAAACTTTGAAATTTTGTTTTATAAACTTTCCTTTTTATTTAAACCACAAATTAGATTTTATTTACAAACGATCAGTCGGAATTATTGAAATGAAAATCGCTGACAGAAGGCCTTATGAGGCTATTATTAACATTTTAAAATCCGAGGGTATTGGAAAGTTCAAGCAAAAGATTAATAATTTTCGCTCAACCTGATACACATAAAATGTCCTCAAACACTTCTGGTATAAATATGCTGATTGTGCATTTTGGCATTCGAAATAAATATTGCTGAGAACTGCAGGAGTCACCCGTGCCTAGAAACCGAAGCGCTATCTCCGTTTTAATTTTGCTGGCAGAGCATCTCGAAAGAACTTTTTTTTTGAATAAGTGGAGTGACCATTTCCAATAAAGTTTTAAATCATCCTTCTCCCATTCTGATGAAGTTTTTTAACTTGAATATCGTCGCCTCGAAGTTCCTTTAAAAGTTGATTTAATGCTCCCAATTCATCACGGCGACATACTTACGCTTTGATTTCCTGTTCTTCTTTTCCCTCCTAAAACAGAAATTAATTCGTTGGAAACTGCTTAGCAAACTTCAAGCAACAACAGTTTGCACGTCGGTATCCATCTTGCAAACAAACGGAGGCGAGCTGTCAGTCCTCTCTTATTGGTGTAATCAATCTATCCGAGTACAGGTCCTTTCACTCAGTTCGAGACGATCGGACGACGGGCTCGCCGAACGTCTCTCGGAGAAGTGTAAACCGGCCTAAGTTAATCTTGAAGCTGTTAAGCTTGGCCGTATTATACGTGCCTACTGATATTCGCCGGTTTGTTTAATTTAAGTTGGATAATTGTGTCTAGCTTCGTCTAAGTCTCGTTTAGTTAATTTTAATTTAGTTTCTTATTCTGAATTAAAGCCCGAATAGAGCATTTCCTGTACGCCCGGAGAGGAGCCAACTGTTATTCTTATTTGACTGAAGAAAAGGGTATTGTAACCCTTCTAGAGTCTAAGCCTTAGTTGTTTTGAACTCAGCTATAAGTCGCTATAAAGTTCACCAGGTTCCTCGACGTTTTATCACAGAGAAAGGGCTAGAAACGCTATATTTGGCGCCCGAAAATTCAACGGACTATGATGTTAGAAAGTGGAAAATTTCCTCTGAATCCTCCTACCTTTCAAGTCCCTCAGGTACCAGTAAACTCGTTGGAAGGTATCAATTTGATAGGAGAAACCATGCGGGAAGCAATGGAGCTAACTGCGACGTTCGGCGGCAAAGGTTCCTTGTTGACGGTTCAGCTTTCTGGAGCAGTTGGAATTGCATTTTACGTTACATCCTGTCAAAGAACTTCAAAAAGGAACACCTGCAACAGCAAACTTAAAAGTAGTTTAGTTAAAGGTTGGTTGGGTATCGGAAAGTTGTACTTAGTTGGTTTAAGGGTATCGGAAAGTTCCCGCTGGGGGATCTAGACTCCGAAACATGCAACTGGGAAAACTTCAAAACATCGCTACTAAAAGCATTACCGGTAGTCAAAGATCGAGCAAAATTGGAGTCATAACTCTTCAGTTAATACCAGACGAATGTGGAAGAACTGACTGATTTTATCATATTTCACAGGTTTTGATTATATAGATGTTTGTAAGAAATCGAATTTTAATTATAAAAGCATAAAATACTTGACGTTTTGTTCTATTAGTATAATGTTTGTAAGAAATCGAATTTTAACTATAAAAGCATATAATATTTGACTTTTTGTTCTATTTAAAAGCACGTTATCCCGTAAGCAAAATATGTTCACAAATTTCATAATTATAGTAGAACTTATCAAAGATTCTTTAATTAATGTTTATTTAATAATAAGCATTAAATATGAGCATGTTTATAACTAACCAAAACAAGAAAGAACTCAAATTAAATATAAAAGAAATTATATTTATTTTTTTCGTATTTCCACTTTAATTTTGACTCATAAGAACGTATAATTATTTTTAGCACCTGTAAAAAAGTGCACCGAGAATTTCTTATTAAAGCAAAAATCCTTTCTGCTGTGCAAATGGAAATAACAATCAAGAAAAGAATCCAGGGTATATGAATAAATAAAACAAAACAGCCTCTTAAGCAAAGAAGAATTTCAGGAAATTTCCGCAAGGGAATGGCACAGAAATACATAAAGAAAAAAAAGAACAATTTGTTTAGTTTTAAGTTTTTGATAACAGTGAGCGGAAAAGCATAAGATGGAACATTTTAAACTTCTATGTATTTACCTATCGTCTGTGATTGGAACATGTTCTTAATTAAGAAAATAAAGAAATCTTTCGAACGGTCCTGGGACTGAACAGATGCTCCTCTTCCAGAATGAAAATCGCGAATGGAAAACGGAAATTTCAGATAACAGAGAGGGGATGTATAGTAATTTTAAAAAGTTCAAACAATTTTCTGCTCACAAACGCTGTCATTTTATAAATGTATTTTCTCAGTTCCATGATAAATATTAGCAAACCATTTATCATCAAGCATACTGTTTTAGAGGAATATACTATTATTGAAATACCCAATGTTTGTGAGCATTATGTAGACTCTGCACGAAGACAAAATGGAGCAGTTTTATATCTCTCATTCTACTAAGCCAACTGACGAAATTGTGTTTTTCGTCTCGAAAGCACGACTTAAGGTATATATTTGATTTATATATCACATTGTTCTAACTTAGGTATTTTGACAAAAATCGGAATTTTTCTGAAATGACATAACTATTTTTCAACATTTCCGCCGAAATGTTAAGTTTTCGCGAGTAATCGCACGAGTAATTTTTAAAATATTAGCTCTTAAAATTTAGTTCCTCATTTTTAATTGAATTTGGCATATATTTATTAATATCTCCTTTTTTTTACTGAACTTAACTTGATTCATTTTCTACAATTCGAAATTTAGGTTCAATTCAAATAAAATTTGCAGATATTTTCTGATTTACTTTTTTAATTTGTATTTTTTAGAAATTTACTGCTAAAATAATATCGTTATTGTTTTGGAGTTGCAGTAAGAAACAGAGAAAAGGGGAAGAGTTCATATTGCAATGAACAAAGAAGTGCTATTAACTATTTACTTGTATTTTCAAGCAGTTTAATTTGGAGAGTAAGTTCCTTTGCTTACAGAAATTCAATCAGTATTCAAAACAAGAAGAACACACCACAAATAGAAAAGTTTGCATCACCTGAAATGAAGAACGTAAGTCGTAAATAGCTTTAACAAGTATTATTTAAAAGAAAATTCGTACGATGTTATTAAGTTCAAACTAGTAAAAAATATATTTTTTATTTTTAATTTAATTTAATTTACTTGGAAACTTTCATCTTATAGACATCAATATATATCACTGTTATCAACCGGAATATTTTTTTCCCTTTTCGTATTTTCCGTAGTTCATTTTTCTTTGCGTTGATAACTTGCGGTTTTATATATTTTTCTGAATCTTACTAAAATAAATAGCCTTAATGTTTTTCAAGACAGGGACCGGCTAATCGAAAGTATTGTATAAACCTTTCTGAAGATCATCATTTCAAAATTAATCTCTGTTAAATGTACCTTATAACCCACTACCGGCAGTACGGTAAAATCGCCGAACACTGGTAGTTCGATCCGAGGTTCAAATCCCGGAGAACGGGGTAGCTACATGGGCGTTATCGTGTTTTTCCTCATGTGTAATGTGTATAACAGCTAGTTTCGCTTGGAAAGTCCCCCACAAAGGTAAGAAACATTTATCAAATTATATTAAAAAAGTTATATGAGTTTACTTTAATAACGTTATGCCAAAAACAAAGAAGTGTATGAACTATATCCTCTTTGGATAAATCCATCCAGCTCCATCATCATAAGTTCTTCAATCAATTTTTTGTAATTAATATTTCGCATCTACTATGTACATGCATTACAAATTTAGTTTTGATACTGAATTTTCAAAAGAGGCGCCATTGTGTCATTATCCGAGTTTGAGTGATAGTAGAATAAGTTGTTATAGTGTGTATGCAGATTCTGTCATACGCAAAGTACGAACGATCTAGTTTCTCTTAGAATGTCTTCCATGACAGAAATCCTTTTGCGGAAAGGCAGTTTTGTACACCTTAAAACTCAAATAACCCAATGTGCCTGTAAAACGTGTTTTTCTGCTTGACTCATATTTGTACAAGAAAACTACTTTACGGGAGTAAAGGAAACAATAGCGTTGCTTATACCCTTTGCACTCGAAGGCTTTTTCGCTTTGACGAACAGCAACTCGAGACGATTTTCTGCATGGTGAATTTATTGTAGCTAACTTAAAATGATTTCACAGAAATCTAATGGTTCTTTTATGTCTTAAGATAGTTGTGGTTCTGCAGTTCTTTCGCCAGATACAAACGGTATTCTTTGCGGTATTTTTTCGGATTCTGTGCACGTTGTCCTTATTGAATTTTCTGTCTCTTCTACGAAATCATTGTCACTTTTACATTCACTATCTATCACCTTGATCTTTTGCTTTTTTACACCTCTTACTTCATCGCTATCCTCATCGCTGCTTTCCTCCTCTCTGTTATCAAGTATTCTACCCATAGACGTAATTTCGTTCATCAACGAAAACTCGAACTCGTTTTCACTTGAACCGATGCCTTTATCGTATTCCATGCTTACTGGGCTCCATAACTCTAAAAATAATATTCCAATTGCCATGATTGTCGAGTTCTAACTAACGTCGAAGATGCATGTATAACAATAAATTTAAGAAAACGTATTTAAGATTAATTATTGCCAGTTGGTTTACACGCATGTATTGTTAAATACACTCATGAAGCGATATTGCCTAAGCCAAACCTAAATAAACATCGTTATAGCTCGAATTACCGCATCAAATAGAGCGATGTTCAAGAACCACCTCTCGACTGCTAAGGGTACATTCTACGGAAAAGAGGGTCTAATGGAATTTTTTACTTATTGAAATTTACTCCAATGGTACTTCGAAATAAAACTGATGAGCTAAGTAGCACTGGGCAAATAAATGTATTTGATTAACACTTAATTTTAAGTTACTTATTACAGCGCACAACACCATAGAGCACAGACTTTTATTAATGTGAATAATCCTCCACTCTGATCATAGTCTAGATCAGGTTCGCGAAATCCTTGTATTCACAAGAGAAAGGGTTGTGCCTTTCGTTCGCCCAGGTCTTGGACACCTTATAAATGACAGTACAAGTCTGCCCAATTCCATCTAACGGACTTTAGTCATATCGCTATCATATAGGGGACTTTATCAATAGTATTTTAAGTTCCCTTACGCCGCAAAGACACTATACACCTACAAACATCCATACTTTCTCCGGGATTCGAAGTTGGGCTCAAGGCAATCCTACGACTTTATCATGACGGTGTCAGGAACTTTTAAATTGCATTGCTTAATTTTAAAGAACAACTGAATATTCAAATAAAAAAGTGATAAAGCACTTACATTTCTCAAGAAAATAATGATAAACAGCTTACTAAGAGGTGATGAGAAGAGATAAAGTTAGTAAATAAAGTTGTTAGTGAAATGGCTTCATATATGAATCGAATAAAATACTCACTACAAGAAAAATAAAGATTATAATAAGTCTTTAATTTACTTTGTTTCCAAGACACACAGGTTTTGTTCATAAATTTCTATTTTTAAAATTTACTGTAAGTAACGTGGTGACTGGAAAAAAACCGAACTTAAGTCTAATTATCTATACTATTAAAATCTGTGTGCGTATGTTTCTTTGTTTGTGGCATTATATCCTCCGGTACTATGGGGAGTTGAGGTTCAAGAAAGGTACCCCCAGATTTCCAAAATTCTTGGGAAGCCATTTCCACCGTTCTCATCTTCGTACGACTTTACTCAGCCGAGATATTAATTAAAAACTCGGAAAAATGCTATTTTCACCGTCATTTTTCCAAATGGCAACAGTCTCGCAAGCTGAAGATGAAAGTATGCCTTATTTCGAAAAGTGTTGCCATTGCTGGCTTTCAAATCGTAGAGCTTCTTAATAAAATATTCGGAAGTCTTACAAAATATGAAATAAAAATAAGCGTTGCCAAACATTAAATACATTATTTCCGATTCCAAAAATTCGTCGAAAGCCTTTTTGACTATTAACATCTTCGAACGCTTTTAATCAGACGAGATATTAATTAAAACTTTGAAAACGCTAAATTTGTGCACTCATTTTGCGAGTGGCAACAATCTCGCGCGCTGGGGACAAAAATCTGCTTTATTTCGAAAAATGTTGAGACTGCTCGCCATCAAATCGTAGAATTTGTAAGTTTAACAAACTATGAAATAAAAGTAGCATTGCCAAATATTAAATATATTATTTCTGATTCCAAAAATTCGCTGGAAGCCTTTTCAACCATTATCATCTTCGAACGATGTGATTTCAAATCATCCTTATCGTTTAAATGTTGTGTATATTCACGACATAAATGCACGTTATTTACCAATTTAATATTTTTTAAGGAAAATGGATTCACAGGCAACATTGCATTTCATATTTAGTTTTGGAAACAGTACAAATGAAAGTTCTTAAGCCTGATTTGAAAAACAAATGTATGAGAGGTAATAGCAAAACAGCATAAGTATGAGAAACTTCTGTTACTATGAGCTAGACATTATAAATAATAAACTAATTAACATCTAACAGTGTCTCTTTTATGTAGCACATATCGGCAACATATCTACCTATTTATCTCTTTATCTATGTACCCCCACTTTATCTTTTTTATTTATTATTCAGTTTGTTCGTACAAATGTGCAGCTAATTGTCTCTCTGCCTAGTATCTGTTTATGCAACTGTGGAATTCGAGACTTGAAGGATGAAAACACACTATTAAAAAAACTTCATAACGTGAAAAACTCTGAACAGCACATGTTCCCGATTTCTCAGAAAACGTTCCGAATTTTTCTTAATGATTTGATACATTAATGATGATATTATCACTGAAACTTCTCTGACTATTTGTCATTTCCCTAAGGCTCAAATGGAACTATGTGACGGCCCGTTATGTACAGCGGAAACCAGTTTTTTTAATCCTTTTAGAAGTCTGTTGTTACATTTGTTTTCAAATACAGTACTCATATTTTGAGCCTTAAGACCAAATTCCTCCTGAATTATCCTTTTCCAATCAAAATGGTCACAAACGCAGATTTTTCCACAGATTTCTGAAACCTAAGTTTCTGAGGCTTTGGTGAACCTGCTCCATCCTTTGCATAGGATTGCCGTTTTGTCTCAAGATCATAGGAAAAGTACCAAGTTTCATCTCCAGACACTATTTGTTTGATACAATCAGGACAGATGTGTGCCATTTGGACCACATTATATACTCAGCTTTCAAGTCCATGAAAACGGATGTTCACTTGATCAAAAATAGTTAAGCACATAGAAAATCAGTAGACGGTATTTTAGGAAAAAAGATTAGATGTCATATTATTAACCACTATCACTTATCGTTCGGCAGGTTTTTCTGGAATTTATTAAAATTATTAGTCCTAAATCTTTTCAGGCACACTTTGTATAATCTATGACTTCGTATTTTTTCAAATAAATACCCAGGCATTGTACATATATGTTAGGAAATGGACGTTTTACGCAAAACTGCGTATTTGCGTGCAAGACAAAGAAGGATGAGATTAGAAATACGTAAATAATACGCATACAAAGAATGAATATTTACTTTGCTGCTCATGCATTTACCTTTCTTCTTAAGCTTATATGACACGCAAAGATCATATTGAGGAATGTGATTACATAGATATTATGTATAGTCTCATCATTCAGACATAAAAGAACTACGTTTTAGACATGAAATTTAAATATACGCTAAGTGTGCGTGTGTAAGTGTATGCAACCTTAAAAACAATTCTTTCTTCAAGAGCAATTCATAGATTGTTTGCTCGTAATGTTAATATAATGTGTCTGCTAGAATTTCTTCTCCTCATGTCCATGCTTGCAGTTTTCTACCATAAATATGCATAATTGCTAACATTTATTTTTACTTTACTGAAAATATGTATAAGAAAAGTTCAGAGTACTATTACAAAGAGTGCAATAAATTTAGACACTTTAAAAAAATCATATAAAACGATATAGAGTTCGGATTGTAAAGCGAAGTGATAGAGGAGAATTTGTGTGTGTGTGTGTAAAAATAAATTTTAGCTCAAATTTTCGCCGAAAGATTGTGCTATTAGTTTAGCACTACAGACAAAATTAGGAAAATTAATATTTTTTGCCCAATGTTTGTTCGCATTTAGGAATATATTAAATAGTATAGCAGATCATCACCAGATTTCGTTGAATAACTTGTTTTAATGAATTTCAATTTGCTCACATTTGCAATATTAGTGACACAGCTCCACCTACCAGAAAAAATTGGAACTAAAATACTGTTTACGGAGAGGAAAAGAAAGGGCAGAAAGAAAATAAATACGCTGGTATAAGAATTTGCTCGTTTTATATCATTTTCTTTTAATGAATCCAAATTTACGCACACCCTACGTATTAAATAATACTTACTTAAAATTAGAATTTCCTGCATGGTTTATAAGTGTATACTGAAATGACTCTAAATGCTTTTCATTTTTCAAATAATATTTAAAAATATTTAAACAACAACAACAACAGCCTGATATTTACAGATACATAAATCTTAATAAATTTTAAGTTACATTACGTGTTTAAAATTAGAAAATTCATGGTAACTGTTAATCCTGAAAACGATAATTTTGAGAACGACCTGTTAAGGAAAAATTAGCTTGTTTTAATGCTATACATTGAAAAGGAAAGGGGGAAAGTTTCTGAAACCAGCACTCCAAATATGCGTTCAGATACCTGCAGCTGACGTAAAAGACCGAGATAAGGTACCAAATGATCAGCTGCCTTTGCCACTCCATTGTTATAGTTCGACTGCCTCATCCGCGACCATGAGCGCAAACACGCATGCGCCATTCGGACCGAATTATTCTCAAAATAGGGTGGAAGATGAAGACTTTCTTTCCCTCCATTCTGTCTTTCCGGAGAAGAGAAAACTTTCACGTGACCTTTCACGTCGCAGCAAGCAATAACACCCCTTTTGGAAGAGTCCATATGATTTGGCAGAATGCCAGCCAGGGTTGCTTTAAAACGGTCGAACTATAATAAGCTACACATTTTTGTATTTCGTTGCCTTGCCAAAAATATACAGATTATGTTGGTAAAAAATAAGCTAACATTTCCTTATGTCTAGAAATTTAAATTCAAAATTAGTAAAAAGATTTTCAAGACCATAAATTACGGATTAGTTACATAAATACAAAATATTAATAATAATCTATACATATAAAGAGGACAGTCTGTTCGCTAATAACTTAGTCACTACTATAGCTATCGTCACCAAACTTTCTACAATTCCTTTCTGGGTCCGTTCCCTCTTTTCCAAAAACAAGTAGCTAAAATCAGAGTTATTAATTAAAAACTCGGAAAACGATAATTTTCGCCCTCATTTATCAGACTGGCAAGTCTCGCAAGCTGGAGATGAAAATCTCCTTTATCTGGAAAGTTGTTGCCACTTTCGAATCCTAGAATTTGTTTAAAAAAATTTCTAAGTTTTACGATGAACTGAAAATAGCATTGCTAAACATTAAATATATTATTCCAGATTCCAAAAATTCGTGGAAAGCCTTTTCGACTATACCCATCTTCTTACGACTTTAATCAGCCGAAACATTAATTAAAAACTATGAAATCGCTAATTTTCGCACTCATTTTTTCGAGTGGCAACAGTCTTGTGCCTTGGAGATTAAAATGCTTTACTTCGAAAAGTGTTGTTACTGCTCGCTTCCAGATCGTACAGTTTCTTAATCAAAAATTTATAAGTTTTACAAAATCTATATATATATGGTTAGATAGGATAATTTACTATGTAAGATGGCATGTATAAATTTAAACTCAATTTGGCTTAATCGAGCCGTCTTATATTGCAAGACAAATTTTCATTTCGATTTTATCTGTTCAATAACAAAACACTAAGACTTACAACAATGTATAGCAACTAACAGATTTAGTCGAACTTCAATTCAAAGTCACAAAACTAAAATACTTAACAGAATTAACTTCCATTTCTTGTGGGTGCACCCATGAGAAGCGGAAAATGCAAATGTAAATAAACAAAACCACGTAGATCTTTAAACGGAAAAAGCTTAGAATTATTTTTTATTATAACTTTCGTTCTAAAGCGAATTTTTACGTGAAGTTTACTTTAAAATACTCGTGCAAAATCGAATTTTATTATAAAAACATAAAATAAATTCAATTTTTTTTGTTTTATTTAAAAGTATCCGACCCCTTAACTTAAACTGATTGGTTAGATCTGACGTGGGTAAGCTTTTTTGGCTGCGGGTAAAAACCAACCAAAATGTGTGTTTCGAGTCAATGATATTTTCATTTTACACATGTCTTTTTTGGTGAATAATGAGATAAATTTTATTGAAATTGTAGTATGAAATTGAATCAAAAATATAAAATAATTGTAGTATGCTTTAGAATTTCACCATAAAAAATAAAATAAAAATTATTGTAAAAACAAATATAATTGAATTAAATTTATCTTTCTCTTCGATATCAGAAGCTTCCTTGATATCGAGCTTGTGATGTTAACTTGGTTGCCTGGTTTATTTCTAGTCGTATTAAGCCGAATGCAAATATCTGCATTTTGAGTAGTTTAGGTTCTCCTGCTATTACGTAAAATCAACGTCATGTGTGATTTGCTCGCATTTATAAGTTGAAACGAGTATGGAAAAAATGATAAGCCTTATTTAGAATTACGTAGTATGGATCAGCGTTGCCAAACTTATCATTTTCTCCTTAAAATTGTGTTAAATTGTTTATATTTAAAAATTAAAAATGCATGATCGTTACTGCAATTTTGTATTCAAACAAAACTATTATTTAGTTTCGGTTTATTTTTTTTTATTCTTTACGTGCTCATTTCATATTCATGTTTTATAATTTACTTACATATTATTAATTACTTTAGTTACATTTTACAAATTATACTTCATTTTCGAAACTCAGGTGGGTTACTTTATAAGGTATTTCTACCGCCTTCTTGGCATGCCTTCGTGGTGTAGTGGTCTGCATGCTCGACGCGTAACCGAGAGGTCCGTGGTTCGATTCCCAAGGAAGGCGTTGCTCATTTTTTATGTCTCCTGCTTCGAAATAATCTAATGTCTCTATATTGGCCCTCGAACTAAAAAGGTGGTGGATAATGATTCTCCAGCACCGGGATTTGGCGATTAGGTCCCCCAAACCCCAGTCGCTCTTTAAAAGGGGGAGTATATAAGGTATTTCTCCCGCCTTCTTCGCATGCCTTCGTGGTGTAGTGGTCTGCATGCTCGACGCGTAACCGAGAGGTCCGTGGTTCGATTCCCGGCGAAGGCGTTGCTCATTTTCCATCTCTTCTGCTTCGAAATAACCTAATGTCTCTACAACTTAAAACTATGAATTGGGTCATAGATTGCCGAGGTCTGGGTTATATGTTTAAGTAACTATCACAAAGCATACTAGAGCTACCTACTCTAGAAGGTGTGAGTTCTGGAGAAAACTGCCTCATATTCACGTTGCACATTAGGAAAACCACAAAATCCTCATGCATCCAACCTGTCTGCAGTATGTAAATATTGCATGGCCATCGCTCAGTGATCTTAGCCGCTCAACCACTAATGGGACGTTAGGCTGCAACATGCATTAAACACTTTTACGTTGGATAAAAATATTTTTACACGATAAATTGTTATTTATTGTAATATACAAATCGCAAGGTTTATTTAAATTAACACGTTATTTCTTATCTAAAAGTCTCTTTTACATTCCTACTGTTTCGTATACTCATCAGAACACGAAACTGAGAGAAATTTTAAGTTAGAATAAGAATCTAAGTGAAGAACTGGAAACGCTAAACTACAGTGCTGAAATTTTCCTGCTGGTGTCTCGTGTGAGTGATACTGTTTGCGATGGATGAGTCCCCCCTTTGCTTTGAATACTGAGCAGTAGTCATGCGATTAACCGAACCAGGTGCTGAGGCATAAACTAAACTTTTGAACTGTACATAATTGAATTCATTATTACTTACTCCTTCTAGAAATGAAGTAAACTTGTTTGGTTTGGCTTATTTGTTTATGGTAAAGCACCTACCAAAGGGCAAAGGGCTATGTCTTAAGGGACGGGTGGCTTCGTGGAGGCTTTCTACAAGAAACTGGCTTATATACACATTACACATGGGGAAAATCACGAAAACGCATATGCAGCCAGCCCGTTCGCCGGGATTCCAACCTCGAACCAAACTACCAGTGTTTAGCGACTTTAATGCTCGGTCGCTGGTGAACTGCGGAAGTAAAATTATGTTAGTTAATTTAGTTCTGTACTTCCGAGATAAAGCCACAATACATTTTTAATTGCTTACACTTCTTTTGTATTCACTTAGCTTTCTAATAATGTCAATTACAGACGGCACGAAATTTTGCCATCCCAGGATATTAGAATAATTTTCAAATTCAGCAAAACTGAGTTTAATTTTACAGAAGAGCAGTGTAACTAAAAGAAGAAAGTTACGATTTCATGTCCAGTTGCAGTATTATCCCCCAATAACAGTTAAATGTACCCCCTTTGCATTGCCCACAAACATGGCACATTTGTGTAATTCTAAACAGTGTCAGAATAACAATGAGACAAATTTGTGATTTTTTTTAATTAACACGATAATTCATACAAAATTAGAACTGGCATGAGAATATTTTTGAAACAGTTCATTTTTTATACACAAAAATTAATTGCAGCGCAAAATCCCTTTATTTTTTTATATTAATTTTTATTTAAAACATTTGCTTTTGTACCGAATTGCTTAGATATATACTCAACTTCATTTTCGTGGTACTTAAATTAAACTTCATTTTCGTGGTACATTTACCGCACGTAATTTTTTATAATAAATAAATAACTATTATCGCTTGGAAATTGTTACAGATGAAGATTACTACAAAATACAACAACGAAAATTCACCGTCATAAAATTTACATTGCACAGGGGGAGTCAGAAATATTGCAATACTTCTGACCATAAATTGGTAAATTATGTTGAAAGTTTCATTAAAAGCTCACATTTATTTCTCATTATCATTCCTTCCCTGCTAATAAATATTACTATAAATAATTAATAACATTACTAAAATAATTCGCAACTCATTAGTTAACCTTATGTGTCTGTACAGTTAATGATACCTACATAACAGGTAATTAATAACTAGAGTAATTTATCAATAAGTTAGTAATTTATTCTACACCAGCTATAACTGGCAAATTACCTTTGACAATTTCATATAAATTCAAAGTTCTTTCTCATTATCAGTGCTGCTCTGCAAACAAGTACCACGATACTACCACTACCACCCCTTTCCACAAAAAGACTTACCAAAACGCAAAATCTAACTCATTCCACAAAAGACTGCTTGAAAGATAAGGAAAAAAACAGAAAAATCTGCTTGGAAATCTCGTTTTCCTTGCTTCAAGCGTTATGCAAAGGACGTCGAGTATTCCTCGTATTTATATCCTTTTTTATTCTTCCTCTAAAGTTCCTTCTGCTGGATTCTCACGTTTAAATTTAGAACCGGGCAAGCAAGTATAACCTCGGAGTTAATTTACGACGAGGGGCAGACTCTTTAAAGCAAAGCACCGCCTTCCCTGTTCAAAAGAAGTGCCATTAAAATGATTCGGCCTCACAACGTTACGTTGTTGTATTTCTTCATTGCATTCTTCTTCTATTTTCTACTTCGTTTATTTATTTATTTTACCTTGATTAATGGACCACTACGCATCTAGAATGAGAGTCTTTTGTGAGGCTGTCATTATATATATGCTTCCTATTTTTGCGGCGGAATGTATTTTATTGAGATTATTTTTGTTTTTAAAAAAACAGCCGTTGTTCATTCCGGGTGGCTGTGGAATTGAATTTGTGTATAGCGCATTCATTCAACATCGTAGCATTTTATTTTTGAGTTAGTGAATACTAAATTTTGGGTGTCTTTATATTTTGCGACTCTCATTGAATGAAGTTATTTTTATTGGTGAAACTTTTTCAGTTGCATTGATAGGTCAAATAATACATTTCATACATTTTAGTGAAGGCCCTTCATTCTTTCGAAATATACAATGAAGTTCATTCATTTATAATAGAGTCACTTAATAAAATTTTGTGAGTATGTTATTAAAACAGATTTTAAAAATACCAGTAAATTTTACGTGGTACTTTGTGAAGTCAAACACATTGTTTTATTTATATTTTTGGACATGTCGCAGAAATGTCTGAGAGGGTATTGTGCGAAAGTGGCTACAAAGCCACTTAATAATATTTTGCGAGTATGCTATTAAAACATATTTTAAAAAATACCAGTAAATTTTAGGTGGTACTTTTTAAAATTAATTACATTATTTTATTTAGATTTTTTGACAAACTGCAGAAACGTCTGATAACGTAATGTGAAAAAGTGGCTGCTGGCCACTTAATAAATTTTGCAAATATACTATTAAAACAGATTCTAAAAAGTACAGTAGAACTCTAATTATCCGAATCAATTGGGACTGGACACCATTCGGATAGCTGGATTTTTTTAGAAGGAAAGGTGTATGTACACTTTAATTATTCTATGCACTGTACGTTGAAAATGGTACTAAAACTACTTTTAAAGAACAAAAAGGGTTTTAATTAATTGAAATAAAAAGGCAACACTTTTACATGCGTGTTATATAGCGAACTGTACAGTATTTACAAGTGTTGAAAGTAATTGCTTGCTGAACATCTCGGTCATAGTAAATTGTTTGACTCTCTTCATCCGTTTTCAGGCAGCCAAGTTGCGCATCCGCTTAACAATGAGAATTTGTAAGTGGTCACACTCGAGCTGACGCTCAACGTAGTTTCAAGGCTGGCAAACCTTTCACTAGCTGATGGTCCAGTGTCTGCTTCAATTTCAACATTAAAGGTTTCTTTCTCGACACTTTCTTCTCTCAAACTTTCAATAAGTTTACCATCATTTAGAATTTGAAACCTTCTCCTGTCTCATCTTCTCCTGTCTCTTCCCTTTCTTAAGCTTGTTTTCCCTTTTTCTCCTTTTCCTTCTCTTCTTTAGTTGATTCTGAAAGCGATTCGGATAGTTGAAGTTCGAATAACTGGAGTTGTACACTACCAGTAATTTTTAGGTGGTACTTTCTTAAGTAAATTACATTATTTTATTTATATTTTTTGACATGCCGCAAGAAATTCTGATAGGGTGTTGTGCGAAATTGGCTACAAGTTTAACTGTCTTAAATATTGTCTTAATATATTAAATATACAGTTGTCACACAACTGTCTAAATATGCACAACTTTTAAGTAAAACACATGTCGTATGCAAAGTTTCATAAACTAAGCATCGATCTTTAAACTTACATCATGCAAAAAGATCTTTCACATGATGTATATTTTGGTAGAGCCCCTAACATTTAATTTCGAGATATTTTTATTATTCAGCGTTATTGTTTTAGAGGAATGAGAGTGTAGAGGTGCAAGGAAAAAGTATGCATCTTACCTTTCCAAAGACAGCCATAAACTTCCACTCTCATGCAGACAGTCCGCAGGTGAACACTGAAGGGGATGAATCGAATCTTAGAGGCAATAATAACCGGCTTAAGCTTCCTGTTAACGACGGAGTACGTATTGATGTTTCCTTTAATGAGCTGAAAAAAAAAAAAAAAACAAGCGCTGTGACAAACAATAACAAACGTTATAAACAATCACCTTCATGAAACGCGCTGCTCTGAAATGTAGCTGATTATAAAGCAGAATATAAACACATTTTGAAATATACCTCATTTTCAGGGTGTTCAGGTTCAGTCAATTTCTTAGGATTTTTAGATTTTTGTATGAAATATAGTATAAAGTACCGTCTATTTACACTTACGTTCAAACCAACAGCGGAAAATTGTTGTATATCTGAAACCATTATCAGCTGAAACATACATTACAGCTTTCAGAGAATATTTCTTTCGGTATGTAGTGTAAATGTTGTCTATTGCGTGATTTTGACGGCACGACTCATGTAAAAACTTTAAGCCCAGAGAACCGACTTGATCACAGGAAACTCAAAATGCAATATAGTGCCTAATGGTCGGAAGGTGCTCTAATGCTTTTTACAGAACAACACGAATTGCAATGTCCTGGATGATATCACTTCACATGTTTGTTCTACTGACAGACCACGAATGCCTTCTTATAAACAGATTTAATTATTCAAAATTTTACGTACGTGACATGGTGCTTCCTCGAGCTCTGTAAGCAAAGCTGCATTTTAGAAGCAATGACTTGACTAAAACTAACCTTTCAAGAAAAGTTGAATTATTTATTTGTTAAATACTAAAATGCGTTCAAGTACAAGTGTACATTCGACATCCCTATAACCAAACTGTTTTCAAATTTAGAAAATTTACTTATAACTTTAAACAATATAATACCATAACTTATTTTAAGAAAGTTTTAGAGTGAATAAAATGCTAATTTTTATGAAATTAAGAAGACGTTTGATGAAAAATATTTCTTTTTTTTTAACCTTTTCTGAAATTCTTTTGAGCAGGCGAAAAGAGGACGCCTGCGTGTTGAAATTATTGCGATCCATCAATAAGGAAGGCTGAAGAAGATATTAATATCTTCCAAACTAAAGCATCCGATTTGCATCTAAATAGATTTTTTTAGAATTCCGCCTATCACCAGATTCCCTTGAAACTGATTTTTTGTGTAATTGCAATTTTTCATAAAGAGGACTCATGCATCATAATACTGACCGAGTGAAAACAGAAAATGATTTTACATTTTTAATAAATCGATGTATGCAGAGTATATACTAAAACCCAAATTACATTGTTAAAATATAAGCAAATATTCGCTAATAATGGCAATGGATGGTTGAAACACCCTATAGAGTAAGCAGCACAAATATTAAAAACCTTAATCTTAAAAATGGAAGAAATTAGTTACCGTATCGTTCTTGAAAATGTACTCACATCGTACTTCTTTATCTGTCAATAAATACATAAATAAATAAATAAAAATAAAACAGTTTTGTTTGCTTCTTCTCATACTTTAGATTTTGTGCCGTCAACCACCCTAACAGACATATAAATCCTGGCCTTCCTATTTGAAAGGAAGGGCAAAGAAAATGTAAAGATCCCCATCCACATGCTGCAGGACGTTACGTAGACAAGGGATTTTATTTTCCAGAAATTTGTTTTCGTCCGGATTTCGAGAATATAAAAAAAGTAGGCGCACGAGGAAAAATTGAAAATACCGGTTTGAACCGGAGATAAGTGAGGATTTCCTGTTCCCGTTTTTTGCTATTTTTCACTGCTACTTTTTTTCCATAAAAAAGCGGATCGGGAACGTCATCTTACTGCTCTCAGGGACACACTTCTGTCACGAGAAAGTTCAGTATCATCTATCTCCGGCCCTTTCCTTATTTTCCTGCCTTTGCATGCATTTACTCGGGTTACGCTCAGCTTCTACTACAAAAATGTATTCCGCAAACAGAAATTACAGAAGTGCGTAAATTATTGCTGAACGTTAAATAAGTGGGAAGCAGGGCTGTGTAAATCCCTATTTCTATTTTGCATACAAGGGATAAAAAAGAATAACTGAAATCACATTTTCTGTTACTATAATACACTTATGTATATTTACATTTCTTTCAGCGTGTTCTCCATTAGTATCAACGTACTTGTCCTAACATTTTGATTTCTGGTGGAAGCATGCAAACACTTTTTAAACTCGTCATGTGAAATATTATTCAGGACATGCAACACATTTTCTTGCAATAATTGAACTAATTTTGCTTTTGAACGTTCTTTATGCATAGAAATAAAAATAAGTTCCAATGATCGAGAAGATTTAGTATGTAGCGTTGAGTGAGACATAAGATGCACGTTGTTCCTTGAAATAATCCTGAAACAGAGCATGTTCATTCAAAAATCTGATTAAAGATGTTTCAATGACCTTCACAGATAATTTGCCATACATTCGCAATGTTTTCCTCATTTCTGCTTGTCAATGGATGCCGAATTCATAGCAATATTTATTTGACACGTCGCCATTTTTCAAGCTGGAAAACGACTCATGCGTTTGTTATTTACCCAAGGCATCATCATTAAAGGCTTGTTGAAAGCATAACAACAGTGTCATCTAAAGTATTTCTCGAGAAAAAACAAACTTTCACGCACACTCTTTGTTCTTTGCAGACGCCATCAAAGAAAATCGCAAGACACTGCCAGCAAGAATATAATAGATCAGCACCGAGGACGAATTCCACTACTCACAATGATGCAACCAGGCAAACAGATGATGAAAATCCTAATCTAATAAGGCCTAGTGGTACGATACGTCATTACAAAATGCTCACAGGTAGTGTTGATAGTCAGAATGTTTTCTTTGTTAACTCTAACCCCTCGTATTCCACAAAGTATTACAATATTGCTCACATAAGTAAGATTCAGCACTATCAAAATAAACAAACAAATGTAGAAGTGCACTTCAAAAAGTTAAAACATTTTTAAAAGTAATAAATAAAAGAAAAATTTAAGTAAAATAATGAAATAAAGAAAACTCAATAATCTAAATTGAGAATAAAAGTTCGAAAGGCAGATATTGTCAGTTTTGTCCTTAAAAGTTCAGAAAAAATTGGTGGCCAAGATACAGACAGCTGTTTCAAAGCGGTTTGAAGAATCTTCCGCTGGACATGTTGAACGCACTCAAGAAGAATATGATTAACATCTTCATCGCCACTACCAACACATTCTAGATTCTTCGAGACGGTGTTGTCACTACCCCAGCTGCACAAAGCACTTGAAGCAAGTCGTTAAATACATGCTCTTAAAATTGCCATGTCCACTCAAAAATTGAGCTATTTTAAAATCTACCAAACCCTCAACTTCTATTCTGTGAGAAACTGCAGGAAAAAAACCTTTTCGCAAACTGTGCTTTTCGTGAAGCCAGACATTCCTGTTCTAAATAACAGGTAACAACATTTTTATAAAAGCGCTTCCAGTGAGAAATAAGAAGACGAAGATTTAAATAAACTTAAAAATTTCGCGGCTAGCTTTGCTAAAGCATTAAACCTCTCATTTCCAAACTTTCCACAGTGTCCACGGTACTTTTACTAGTAATAAAATAAAAATTTCTAGCGTATAAAATAATACAAGACATTCTCGTTGTAACGAACCTTCGTATTCTGCGAAAGAAGTCATATGTGAAGCTGTCCTAAATGAAACTTTATGGCCCTTTTGAATCGGTGATTGTAATGCAGTATTCCTTAAAATAAAGTCTTTGTAATAAGTGTTCGCTAGAATGAGCGTCGGTTGCTATAAAAATGAGAAGAATCTTCCAGTGGATTGTATCTGAAATTTACAGCATTAAAAAAAAAGCTGCATTAAAAAAAGCACCCTGGTCGGCATACTGGTCAGCGATGGTGGCTGCCATATCGATGGGCCCAGGTTCTAGTCTCGGAGAAGGCTTGTGTATTTAGACTTCAGTGTACTATGTCTATTACGATATTAGTCACATAGATCATATGACGAGCTCTCACATAAAACTTATGACGAGCTGTGACTATTTTTAAAAAGGGTTCGCTGCATATTGTTGCAATACATTTTATGCCACCCTAGTCGGCAAACTGGTCAACGATACTGGCTGCCAAATCGATGGGCCCAGGCTTTAGTGACGGAGAAGGCTTGGATGTTTGGGCTTCAGTGTATTACGTCTATAACGATATTAGGTACATAAAACATATGACGAGCTGTTAGTCTTGTCGTGTGGTATGGTGGCAGTAGTAGAGGAGAGCGAATGCTTGTGAACCGTTCCTCAGAGGATTCTCTTTCAAAACAGGTGGGCAATGTCTTTCAGTAGCCTCTAAGCTACACAAGGCCCGGAGCCAACGACAGAATGCAGTCTTCACTCCTAGCCATGAAAAATCATTAGACTTGTTCTTATATTACTGTCAGACAAGTGAGATAAGTTTTGAAAACATATTTTACTGCGCAAAAAATGTTTTTATATTTCTTTCAAACACTTATATTGACGGAATCACAGAATAAATTTTAAAATGCACATTTTATACTCTGTGCTTAAATGATATTATTATTAAATTACTGCAATGAACCCTATCGTGGAGATCACCTCTCTTAGATATCCACTTCAAGAGAAAACCAAAATCATCTAGAATAGTGGGTGGTCTTTTTCATTTACATTATAAAGTAAAACTACCGTTCAAAAATTTTATATTATTTTATCTACGTAAGACACCAGACTAATTAATAATTGTCTTCAAAGTGAATATGAAAACAGCACCTCACACCCTCATTTCTCTTCGGCAAATGTGAATTAAATGCATTAGTTATTTTTACTTTTAAACAAGTTCTAATTACAACGTAGTCTCGC